>CANSNZ010000015.1:5637500-6237500 GCA_947646795.1 Beta lomatogona | reverse complement strand
TAGATTTGAAATTGATTATCTAAAAGATAAAATCTGATTTTTCATAATATCTTTTAATTTAGAAAAGAAACATTAATTATACAATTAATTATCAAGAATAATTAATTAGGATTTTAAAAATGAGCTGTAAAGATGCAATTAGTTATCATAAATAATTAATTAATTGGGCTTTTAAAACTGGACCTGGAATAAATAAATAGACTTTAAGTTTTTAAAACAATTTTGGGCTTAATTTTTCATATTGCTCTCCTTTGGACTATACAAATTGAAACGACGGTATGTTTCACCATTGAGTACTAAAACGAGGATACACAATTATGTGTCTACACCACCACATTTTCTCTAACTTTAATTAATTCCATAGTATTGTATTGATTAGTGTAAACCCAATGACCCTAGCTAATTAATTGTAATTAACTTTTTTAATTATAAACTTGTAATTGATTATATAGTAATTATCGATGAATAATAAATTATCATTAATGAATTAATTACTATGTTTTGAAAATTAATTAACACTAATTGGAAATTATTAGGATTTTGGGGGAATTTAGGGTTTTTTATATTGTGGATCTTTTTAGTTATGCGCTTTGTAGTGGGATTAGGATTAAAAAATCATAGTTAGGATAATTAGAATCCATAATTTTGAAGTTTTTTATAAAAAAAAATAAAGAAATTAGAAGCAAAACCAACTAAAATAAAAATTACCAAAAGAAAGAAATAATATAGGGGGGAAGGGAAAACTGAAAATGTGAATAAAGTATAGCAAAATGCATATCTATTTATACATAATGAAAATTATGAATTTTGGTTTTTTTGTAAACTATAATTTTTGAAATATAAACGTTACAATAATTATAGCTATATTATTTTGATTAGTAGAAAGGCAACCAATGTTGCGATATGAGTGGACAACAGTGTGGTTTTGATTTACATCAAATGTTTTATTCTTTTTTGCTATCTTGAAGTGCAAATGTTGCGGTTTAAATAACTGATCAACTTTTTGGAACGGATGATCAAGCAAAACGATGCGTTTTGTACTGAGAGTAGCTTTTTATTTATTTAGAAGAAGACGCATGGTACTATCGAACCAATGACCAATTTGCCAACGTTCATCCCTTTCATCATCCATGAACATTTATTTTCTTCATGATTAAGCAAAATAGGTCATGGCTGGAAGAGAGTAGCCATTGATTTCGAAAATCAAAGGTCAATGGGTTTGCTAATTGTTACGGTGGTCGATTTGGTGATTCGTGGTAGTGGTAGGTAATTTTTAGGCTCAATTTGATTGGATGTAAAACATTGTCAATGTAAAATGAATTTTCATATAAAACATTATGTAATGGAAAATTTCAATTGCAAAGCTAATTTCCCTTCGTTCAAATCAATTTAAAAAAAATTATGGAAAAAAAATGTAAGGGGAACAGAGCTGATGGATAAGAGGAGAGTAAAAACTAAGCTTGCTGAGTAATAGGGAGGAAAATGTGTTTTCCCTCCTTTTTGAAAGGAACAATTAAAGAAAAGTGGATGAGGTCCTCGTGGGAGCCCAATGGTTGGTGCTCCCACCTCCCAACCGCAAGGTTAGGTGTTCGACTCTCATCACTTCCCAATTTGGGGAGTTTGTATAAAAATGTTTGCTTGTGGGTATAAATCCCCTCTACCCAGCCAATGAGTTGGTGTGCCCTGCAGGGTAGTAGCCTAGCAGGGGTTGGTCTTCAGACCAATTATCTTTCCTGAACAAAAAAAAAAAAAAAAAAAATTAAAGAAAAGTGGATAACTTAGACCAAAAAATTGACTACAGAACACGTTGTTTGGATAGTGTATTGCTCAACCTCCCCTTTACACAGTCATTAAGATACAATCTTACTTACATGTGAATCGGTAAAACGATCTTTAGAATTGAAGGCAGACAAAAGACAACTGAGACATCTAGCTACCACTTTGCAACTAAATATTAGCGCAATTTTCACTCATCTGTTGTGTTGTAGACTTGTAGGGCAGTAGGGGTGTTCAACATGCCAGTTAGCCCGACCCTTTTTTATCAAAAGAGTAATCCAAATAGACACATTTTGAACCAATATAATTACTACGACAATAAACATAAAAAATATACGCAGATTATAAGGTTAGCAAGCTCCATTAAGATGCTAGCCAATGTAATTATGCATATCAAATACTGAAATACATACACTGTCCAAATCCTCAACATAAAATGTTGGAAGCATACAATATAAATCACATTAGAATACATCATCCTCTCAAGTTTACCTCCAATAATCCTTAAATGTACCTCTTTTGCTAAGCGCACTTACCAAAGGATCAAACATTCATCAATTCTCACAATCCCAAATCTCCATTATCACAAACTTACCTCAATAAGCTCCACAAAATAATTATCACTTATGTGAAACATCAAGCGCACCCTAATACAGCCACATTATGTGAAACTTCAACCCATAAACGTCGAGTCCTTATAACATCCCAACTCACACCAATGAATAACATAATTCAACCTAAACAAACAAAACTCCACCTCAAACCCTAACATAATCACAAGAATTTTCAAATCGGGGGTACTGTGACTAATTAAATAAACTTGGTCTCAACATTTAAAAAATATTCTACGTTAAAAATATTACAATCCAAAACATTGTTCATCATCATTCAATGTCAAAAATACCAAAATACAAAAAATACATAAATAAATATTACAATTGGGTTGTTGTGTCCCCTTTGATCTTTTTTATCTAGGTGTCATTTCCTATATCGAATACACAAATAAACTAATCACTATCTATATATAGTCCATATGAAATCAAATTAATAACCAACCATCTATCCATCTTATAAATCAATTAATTCAAACTAATTCATAAACACATTAAAGTTGACCCAATTCCTATATTAGTTACTATGATATTACGGTTCAAAACAATCAAAACTGACCCAATTCATAAATTAGAAGCAAAATCAACAACATAGAAAAAATGTAGACTTCCATATAATTGCAGTACGGCTGCTCTTGTTAAACAATTAGCCAACCAGTCAACTTCTGCACAACAATTTGTTGTTACACAAAACTTTACAGCACAACTAACTATAATTTGGTCTGACCCAATCCATACATTCATGTATTCAAAAAAAAAAAAAACACATTCACTTATCTTCTCTCCTTCCTCTAATATTCAATAAACGTTCAATCTGTTTTTCAAGAATCAATAAGTACAATTTCTTTACTTTTTGTTCCTACACAATTGAGTACACAAAACACAGCACACAAACTGACCCAATCCATACATTCATGATTCAACAATAGCACAGCACACAAAGTTCAATTGTTCAAGAATCAAAAGTACAATCACTCAATTAGAACAAAGATAATCCAATTTCATGTTTTCCCTCAAAAAAAAAAATTGTAAAGTAGATGAGTTAACTAACCGGAATCCGGCAGCGCCGCAGTGGCAGTTTCGGCATTTCCAGGCAGCAGCAGCAGCGGTGACTCGGCCAGCGGGAGAGTGTGGGACTGGTTCACTGGGCGGCAGTCGCGGCAGACCTCCCTTTCCGGCAGAACTCCGGGCGGCAGTCGCGGCAGATCTAGTCTGAGGATAGAGAAAGTGAGAGTCACGCTTTTTCTCTATCTTGATATTTTTGGGCTGTATTTTTATTTTCTTATCTTATATCTTATATCTTATATCTTATATAAAAAGGGAATTGAGGTTTCGGTTCACAAGGGCATGCACACCGACCAATCTTTTCCCTTAATTACCGATCGTGTCCTCTCACTCTGTCTCTATTAGTTGTCACCTGCTTATTTTTTTTTTTTCAGTAAATAAAATTGAAAGAGATCCATCTCCCATTGAAACCCTGCTACCTCTCTCCTTCCGTGAAACCCTGCTACGTCTCAACGACACCGTCTCCCTCTCATCGCCGGCATCTCTGCAACTTTTGCAGCAACAACTTCATGTTCATCAATTTCTGTCCAAGCCCTCAATTTTCCTTTCTCTCTATCTCTCAAAAGTTAGATTATGTAATGTTAATTTGTTGCTCAAATCTAATTATAAAACCACCCAATAATTTCAGAATTAATGCACTTTGTTGAAAGTTTTGTTTCAAACTTTCTATTATTAGAATTATGAGGAAGGATTTTTTTAACTCAAATTATAAAAAAATTTGGAGTGGACTGTTACAAGTAGAATAATTTAAAATTAGACTGAATAATTTGGCCAATGTTGATGGAAGCTCGTCAAAGATGGCTTTCCTTGAGCGTTAAATAGAAATTGGGATTTGAAGCAATTTCAGAAAAATGGCACTATTGAATGGGATGCTGTTATTGATGCTTGTCAGTTCTTAAATTTGAAATTATAAAGCTTTCTTTTTGTCCGAAATTTCATCTTATTAATTTGTTCTAATTGTATTTTGGTAATTTTATTTTCTGTTTTTTTTATTGGTTTATCTTGTTTGAGTAGCTTCTATAGAGGGTCCAAGTGAATTTTATACAACTTGTGTCATGCGCATAAATTGGAAGTGTAATGTTCCATTAATGGAGTCATGAAGATCTTAAATTATTCAAAGCAGTTGAGCGATGAAACCAAATTACTGCATTTCATGATCCTTTGACTCCCAATTTGCATGTGTGGATGTATGTTCTTAATTTTAAATTTTGTGCTTTTAAATCTGACTAATGTAATATATGGCTTCGGAGTTATTGAAAATAATGTTGATTTTGTTTTTCTCTTGAATTTGAGGTAACAGGCGTTATGTTTGGGGAGCTTCATAATGATAAAGATGATATACAGCCGCAATTATTTCTTTTTAATGCTACTACTTGACACCTGCTAAGTGCTCCCTCAATTCCCCACCCTTAATACTTTTGCAAAACCAAATATGTTAAGCCTTATATTATTATATGCTTCATCTGTTACTTGTTGGATGCATATTTTTATTTTATTCTTCTTTATTTGCTATATATCTTTGATCTCATTATCTCATAATTTCTTGTACTTCGTGAATCTCCACTTTTTATTTGCATATTAGAATAGAATAATTCTGTTTAAGATTGCTGCATTGTTCTGAAAAATGAGATATGATCGAACTCATTATCCTCAAAATCGAATCAAAACCTTGTCTTTTTAACACCTTAGTGATTAAAATCAGAAATTAGAAAACTTTTTTTTTTTGGGCTTAGGATCTACTCTGTTCTTCTCTATGATCTGTGATAATGCAGTTGAGATCTAGGTGCTACAAACCAGGTTCATGCAATTGTAATGTGATAGTATTTGCGGATTTTCCTTTAAATTTTGTATATTTGGTCCACAAATCATTGTTTACATTCACAAAAATTTGCTTATTATGTAAATCAGTAATCATTCACTTTTTAAATACACCAGAAAAGGAATTTCTGGTTCACATTTGTCCTCAAAATTCAGCTTTTATATCAAAAAAAATTATTTGCAGGTTTTATCTCTAAGTACTCCTATAAAGTGCAACACAAAAGTTTTTCATAACCAATTCCAATTACAATGTGGCACTAAATAACAGTGGGACTAATTTTAGATTGTTGTAGTTAAGAGGAAGCGAGAATGGGGCTTTCTTTCACCAAGCTGTTCAGGAGACTTTTCTCTAAGAAGGAGATGCGTATACTTATGGTATGGTCTCGATGCAGCTGGTAAGACTACAATCTTGTACAAGCTCAAGTTGGGAGAAATTGTCACCACCACCCCAACCATTGGTATGTACATCTCTGCACATTTGTAGCGAGTGATGTAGAATTTTCTTAGGGTTGTTGATTTTCTGGCTTCTATCTTGAACATGATTTAATGTAGAGACTGTGGAGTACAAAAACATTAGCTTCACTATTTGGGATGTTGGAGGTCAAGACAAGGTGTGTATATACAAACATTTGATTAGTTAATAATAGCTGCACTGTCTTTTAATACATGCGACTTCTGATCATTTTTACATTAGGCAACTTCTCACTTTCTCAGTCAGTTATCGTGAAGAATGCCTCTATGATTTATCCTACTAAATACTTCTCAGGCTCTCGTTATGCATTTTCTTGGGACCTAGATGGTCACCGTAATCGGTTATCTACTTATTCTCTTAGCCGGTTGTTTAGAAAAATAAAGAATGTATTGTCAAGGAGCTAGAACACAGATCACGGGACTTCAAAGGATTTCTTTTTAAAAGTTTTCATTTTATAGCGTCTTCAATGTGCATATATTTTGTACATTGATTTTGATACAAAGTATATAAGCTGCAATTGGATTGGAGTTTACAGAGAAGCATTCACATCAAGACAGATTTGTTTTGATCCATGGCTGGCTTGGCATGTTCAAATTGGTGTAGCAAAATGCAGATCATTCGTCAATTCAATTCTGCAACCTGATATTTAATCTTCTAGCGGATGGACTGCCACTATGGTCAGTGGTTTTGCAACTTACATTTACATGAGCGTGGAGTATGTAATCGATGGTCATGTGTTATAGTCCTAGCAATTAGCAAGACAGTAGTGTGCTTTACATGAGATACATTACATAAGATACAGTTCCATCCCTAATAAAATCCACTCAGCACTTGTTTCCGAGCCTGAAAGTATGATAGAACATTATTTTTGGCATTCAGAAGAGAAGAAGCATTTGGATTTAATTTCCTACCACCAATCACCAATTTAATCTACTGGATACGAGTCTTAAAAGCATAGTCCATTGTCTGAATAATGAATACGTTAACTTTCTTAATTATGAAGCATTTGTACTTGCATAGCATTTTGAGTGTTAAGATTGGCTAGGATTATTCTTAAGGATAATCAAAGGTTTTATTAAAAGGCTGAATTAACCTGATCTATTTGTGTGTTGTGTTCATCAATGGAAGCTTGTATGTTTTATGCTGCTATAAATTATTGATAAATGTTGGTTTAAAAATAAATCACATTTTTGGAGTATATTTAGTTCATTACTTACTAATCATAGTTGTTATGTTGTTGGTTTTGGAAAAGAATTGAAAAAATGATCTCATAATTTAGTTAATAAACTATGCATGTACTATATTGTCTGTGATATGAAGTATGTTGATTGTTCTGTGAAATCTTTGAATGACGAGCACTTCCATGTTTGTGGCGACTAAATTTACTTACATTGCTGTAATTTTTGTTTCAAAAGAGAAGATTATGATTTTGCTCGCGGTTGGTTATTATCTACCAAATGTGTGGTATAATTAGGTTTGCCAATTTTTATTTCAAAGGAGAAGATTATGATTTCATTGCAATTTGTTATTGGTGACAAAATGTGGGGTATAATTAGTAATAGGTTGGTCAGTGGGAATGTGTAAGCTAGCTCATGGAATCTACAGGTGGGAGTATTGGTGAATGTGGGTGAGAATCAGATATGTGGCTTTCTATTTTCTCTTTTGAATTGGATTTAATTCCATTTAAAGTTTGGGTTATGATTAGTAGATTTCATTATGAAATTATGGTAATTTGATTGATGTAGTGTTGGTTGAACTATGATAAATTAGTTGGTTGTGTTGGTTGATTGAGTAAGTGTGGTGTGTTTGTAGCATCTTAGTTATTCAACTATTGTTAGTGTTTTCTTCCTCATGTATATTCATGAATTTTTATAGTTTTTGGAGCAATTAAAGGATACAAAGATTTTCGGACAGGGTTTGTGGAATTAAATATGAGCTCTAAATCTCAATTCGTTGATGGCTTGTGCATTGTGCATTGTGCTTTCATATACTCAGGCTAAACCCATGTTTTTTGGGTGGATTTTCACTTTTTTTTTTATGAATGTAATTCTATATAATTTGGTTGTTTTGATGGAGATTGTTTATGGGTTTTAGGCAAGAGTGTATCGATTACTTGGGGGAAAGTATAGGAAACATCAAATGATTCTTCCAGCATGCCCTTACAAATCAGGGATACAACAAAATACATTAGAACCTATTTGTGTTATTACATAATGTATCAAATCCAAAATTTGAATCTACGTAATTAGCTATGTTTCATTAACTATGTAAGATATGGTAGAATATGTATTTGTCTTTTTTTACAAGTATTAATATATCTCTATTATTTTTTTTAAGATCATATTGTTTTATTTACTACATCCATATTATTTCATAATTATAGTTGCTTTAATAAATATTATTATATGAAAATGACAACATATCAATTTCTTTATCTATTCTAAATACAATATTATAAAAGATTAGTAAATCTACATATACATACATCATATGCAAATAACTATTAACATTTTATTTATATCAAAGTCATTCAATACTATGACACCTTTTCATAACTGACCAACTGATTGACACATATAGAACAACTTTCTAGACACGTATAATAAACGTTTACATTGAATTAACCACCTATCTTACACGTATTTTCATATAGACATCTACATTAAGGCACATAGATGAGATTAAGTTTGTACATAGTCTACCTTTCACAAATCGATTTGAACTCTTTTTTTTATCTATATATAAATACAAACAAAAGACATCAATAAGTACAATAGTTTGCCCCTTACATAGTAAGAATGTACTCATATAGGTCACATATCTTCATTCTCAAATACTAGCTACTTGTTTATAATTTATTAACACTTTCTTTTTCTATTTCAGTATCAATGAAAGAACCACGTAGGGTAATTGAGGTAAATATCAAAATCTTATTAAATGATATAATAATGCAGTTAGGTCTACCACATGCAGATTTTGGGATTCATGCGGCAATTCATGATAAAATAGAAGCATATGTCGATCTTCATGGAATTCCAAATGCTCCTGGACGTTTAAGATTTGTTGGATCATCATCTACACAACTAGGTCCTTCACAACAAAATGCAGCAACAAAAGCAATTAAATTTCTTAAAGAAATATATAATATTGTAAGTTGCAGATTTCAACTACTATGCGTTCAAAACACTGCAACATACAAATAGCCATCTACTTGAAGAATACAATGACTACATCCAAGATCAAAGATAAAAAAAAAAAAAAATTCACCTTGCTATCTCTTTGAAAAGTATATCTTAGTGTAAAATAATATATCTTAAGAGTGTGATACTTTTTTTTTTCTTTGATGCTTATATCTTGGTCTATACGTAATTATGTCAAAAATTTAGCTTTTACATATGTATCTATATATCTATATATATATATATATATATATATATATATATATATATATATATATATATATATACAAAATATTATTCCGGAGTTGGGATTATTGTTATAATTCATGTTGGCTACCGCGTGCGTAGCACGCGGTGGTACAACTAGTCTTATATAAAAAGGGAATTGGGGTTTCGATTGACAAGGGCAAGCCAACCGACCAATCTTTTCTCTTAATTACCACCGTGTCCTCTCACTCTGTTACTACTTGTCACCTGCTTCTTTCTTTTTTATTTATTTTTTTATACTCAAAATTGAAAGTAATCCATCTCTCATGAAACCCCTGCTATCTCTCTCCTCCATCTCCCTCTCCCCTTCCATGAAATTCCTCTCCCTATAGCAAGGGAACTTTTACCAAAACAACTTCATTTTTTGTTTACCTCTCTGTTCATTTTTTTCCCCACATCTCCAATTTCATTTTTCTCTCGTTTTTTCCTCTTTAAAAAAAAAAAATTCATCACAACCAACAACTAACATCTCATCAGTTACCACTGCTAAAAATGGAAGAATTATTTAGCACTCAATGGCCATTACTCGGCGGCGGTTTTCCTGAGGAACAGCTTCATGTTCATCAATTTCTGTCCAAGCTCTCAATTTTCCTTTCTCTTTATCTCTGAAAGTTAGATTATGTAATGTTAATTTGTTGCTCAAAATCTAATTATAAAACCGCCCAATAATTTCATAATTAATGCACTTTGTTGAAAATTTTGTCTCAAACTTTCTATTATTAGAATTATGAGGAAGGATTTTTTTAACTCAATTTTTGAAAAATTTGGACTGGACTGTTAAAATTAGAATAATTTTAAATTAGATTGAATAATCTAGCCAATGTTGATGAAAGCTCATCAAGGATGGCTTTCCTTAACCCTTGGTGACATAGTACTTTATTTTCTAGGATTTAATTTAATTTATGATCTATATTTTAATTTGTGGGTGATTACAAAAATCTTTAAATTTGATTACAGTTTTCTAATTTCTTATACTGGATTGTTCATTGTTAATTGTTGTAATGTTGTTAAAGTGTTGATAAATAGATGTGTTGATGAAGAACATACTTATGTGCAAATTCAGTGGATCTTCTTTGTGATAATATGAAGTATATACTTCCTTCGTTTCACAATACATGCACCATTTGTTTTTTCACGCATTTCAATACACTTCTTTGAATATTAATATTTTTAATTGTGTATAAGTAAAAATTATAAAAAGTTGATATTTAGAATCCTCGCATTGAGAGGAATTTCACAAGATCTCACTTGACTATATTTTTTCTTACGTAATGGTGAGAGAAAAATTATCAAAGTTGGTTAATGGACAGTGTCTAAATGAGAAATGGTGCATGCATTGTGAAACGGAGGTATTACTCCATCCGTTTCATTTTAATTTACTCGCTCTACTTTGGGGGAGAACCAAAGAGAAAGTGTAAAAGTATGAGAGAGAAACTGAAAAGGTGGAGAGAGAAATTAAAAAGTAAGATAGATAAATTAAAAAGTGGGTTAAAATATTAAAAAGTAGATGACATGGGTGGAAAAAGAGGAGAAAGTAGATGTGACATGTTACCAAAAATAGAAAAAGCAACAGTGTGTAGATTAAAAAGAAACAGACCAAAAAAGAAAGTGTGTAGATTAAAAAGAAACGGATGGAGTATATAATAATACTGTTTGTAGGAACTAGCAATATGTATGAATTTTCAAAAGAAAAAAAAAAGTTGAAAATGATGTATGTGATCGAAAGGTCAACAGGGACATACACTAACGAGGAAGACCTAAGCAAAGTTAATATAGTTGTATACTTGTATACTTGTATACTATCACTGTTAAAGTCTTTCAATAAACAATAAGTAGAAAATTTGAAGGTAGCACCACTAACATTCTGTATTCAATGAGATATATCACTATCATTATCAGTCTACAATTTTTATATTGCATATTTCATTAGTATCCCGTGCATTAAGGGCCCACTATCTAAATTTCGCCTTGGGCCAATAATATTCAGGAACAGCCCTGCCTATGTAGACATATTTTTTTGACACTTTTTTTTTATACTTTTGCTAATAATGGTTACATGACATTTACGATTATTTTATTTCATATTCTAAAAGATATTATAGAATTAGGTTATTCATTATTGTTATGCACTAGGTATAAATAGATCTTTTTATGAAAAGATAGAGACGTGCAATATAAATTCTTGTACTATTTAAGTGTACAGGCGACGAAGGGGCCTCAAGAACTTAAATGTTTATAAAGTATGTCAAATTATTATGAACAAGAAAATGGTGAATAATACAACTATCAAAATGATCAGTATTGATTTGATGAATTAACTATTACTTGTTCCATTTCTAAATACATACAAAATTTCCTGTCTGTACACTATTCAATACTCTACTTTGATCCTTAATGTTTTTAATTATGTATAAGTAAAAATTATAAATCGTTGATATTATTTGTGAGAGAATATAAGATTAGGTTGGTAGATAAATAGTGGTTACTATGTAAATGCTGTGTGTATTTAGAACCGTAAAAAGTACTCCCTCAAAAAAAAAAACATAGAAAGTATTATATCTAAAAATAACTAGCTACAAGTAAACTAAGATGAACTTTCTTCAAGAACTACGCTATGCATAACTGTAGATATCATTAACTTCACTTTTCAGTTCTCATGTTTTAACCTTCTTCCGTTAAAAAAAAATGTTCTCATGTTCTAACCTTCTCGCGTTAAAAAAAAAAAAAGTTCTCATGTTCTGATGACCATTTGTAAGCTTATGTCAACGATATATTTTACAAGGATAGTGTCCTCTTTCCCTCCCAAAATAGTACATACACACGTCCGTAGGATGTGCACCATATGCACGATGAACATCAAGCACTAGCTCATAAACATAAAGACCAATGCCAATGGATTGAACATGCATGTACTAACAGAGATGTACATATATTTATTTGGCTTGTTAGCCTTGTACATGTGCTCATTTGACTTGTTATTCATGTACATTTGGCTTGTTAGCCATGTACATGTGTGCATCATGCTCTACGTACAAGTGTGTGTACCATCTAGGCGTTGTCTTTCCCTCCACTTATCTCCACCCCTATGCAAAGACATGATAAGAATGATGATCTAAAGTATAATTTTCTTAAGGTTAGCTTTTTTTTTTAGGAAAAAGGTTAACCTTCTTGCATATTAATACTGTAACGCTAAAATATAAACAAGTATGAAAGATTGATAGAGAGGGATAGTTCAGTGGTTAGAGCATCTAACCCGGTTAGAAGATGTCTTAAAATAGATTCTCACGCTTGTCAAGTTGGGATCCCTTTTACTCTCCTCAATTTGTCAAGGTTTCTCCTTACCCAAAAAAAATATAGAATCTTAATATACATCGAAGTAATATATAGATTCTATTATAAATAAAAGAAAATTACACCTATTAATATATAGAATCAATACTTTTAAGATAGTCTTTAAAAGGGTCGGTGTAGTAAAAGTTCTAAAACAAATTATAATAGCTTAATAATGTTTACAAAATCACCAGGGATTGTATTTTGTAGTTAAAATCATCTTTGTATCCTCATATTGTATCAAGTGTCGTAACTATTTACAAGTGATTAGTCATTTAGTTGTATATATAGATTTTCAATACTAGCTTTAGAGTGGGTATTGCACAAATTTGAACATAGCATGTTTTAAAATTGGAAACTTTACCAAATGCAAAGATCCAATACAATATGTAGTAACTCAAGGAATTTGATTATATGTAGACTGCGTACTTTCTCCGCTCCATATTATTCCTACTTACAATACTTGTCAGAGGACATAATTTTATATGATAAATTATTTTATGATTATCAATTTTATGTTATAGAAATTTTAGATGTGATAGGTTTTAGTGGATATCTTTTTTTTATTGGAGTGGAGAGAGCAGTTTTTTTTTTTTTTTTTTTTAAACGAGTGGAGAGAGTAGTTGGCCATGCTTAAAAAGCAGAAAAAAAAAGATAGTGGTGTCATGTCCAAAAAAAGTGTAAGCAGTAAAGGGAGACAAATGAAAATAAAAAGTGTAAAAATGCAAATGGTGAGAATAAATATACTATAAAGACAAATTCATGTCTACAACGTACTTTATGAACATTGAATTGACATTCATCGTGCATATATTTGAGTTTCTTAGCTGTCAAAACTACTTATATCACATAGTTCCGAAAAGAAACCGTGAAGATAACTATTTTTGCATTGAAATTCTTATACTTTGCAATATTAAAGCCAACAATAAAAAGAAGGTTTATAGGAAAGCATATAAAATCCCCAAAGTTATAACTAAATTCCACGTTCATTGCAATGGAGTATGACGTACGATAATAAAAATCTGAATAAAAACAATATTTGGGAGTGGAAAATCATCTTCATGAACATTAGTACGAAACTTTTCTCAACACTGCATATAACTTCAAACCAATGCCATATTGTTCATTTACCATATGGTTTGTAAACTCTAAAATTTTGAAATCGATAATATGATATCTCAAATTTTGTAGGCATTACAAACACGATGTAAGAAGAAAAGGTAGAAATACCAGATTATTGGATTCAAGTTTGGAACTGTTATTAGAAATTTATGTTGGCTACCGCGTGCGTAGCACGCGGTGGTCCAACTAGTTTGATTAAAAGTTGATTTGATTTCTGATAAAGTTACAAAGAGACAAAAGTAAAAGTAATATATGATTCAACTTTTTTCCTTTTGGCAAACAATGGGCTGACACTAGAGGTGATCATTTGCGGGCTTTGGTGGGTTGCGGGCCGGGCCTAACCAAAAATAATTGTCCAACGAGCCTAATATGTCTAGTCCAAGCTCTTTTATACAGGCTTAACTACTTGTCCATGACCCGCCCTAATAAACGGGCGGACTTGCCCGCGAGCCTAACTGGTCTAGTAATACTTTTATTTTTTTCCAAATACTCTAGTTAATTTCATTTAATATTTATACATTAAAACATAATTTTGGTTATAATAGAAAAAAAATTGATAATCACAACGTAAGATAAAGAGAAAGTTAAAAATATTCGTAATAAAAATGTTAGAGGACGACAAATTATTAAGAAATTAAGTTAGTAAAGGTAAGAATAAAGACAATTATGTGTTACCAAAGCTATATTAGTGCAAATAAACTATATATTCCAAAAGATAAATCAACACTAAATTAGTTAGATAAATAACTATATTTCATAGAAAATAGATATTATGATAAACGGGCCGGGCGGGCTTACCCGCGGTATATTTGAGGATGTCCATATCCACCCATTAATATTAGCGGGCCGGGCTTGGTCCGCCCATTTAGAAATTTTTTTCAAAGTTTGTTGTCCAAGCCCGCAACATTAGCGGGCCGGGTTAGGCGGGCTTAGCGGGCAGTCCCGTCCGTGAACAGCTCTAGCTGACACACTACCGTCACAAGGACTCATGCTGCTAGCATGTACAATGGTACATGGCTCTCCAACTAGCTCTCCACTCCCTCTCATCTATTCTCTCTCTTCAAGCTACTCTCAAGAACTATGTCTAAAAACACCCAACAACTATAAAACTCTTCAAAGAACTCTCCATTCAACTTTTCATTATTTTGTGGTCCCCATATCAATAAATGAACCTTATTTTATACTATGATTAAAGTTATGTAATTAAAGTTATTCATGTAAATTAAATATAATTACTAAAAAAAATTATCAATTTCATAATTTATGTAATGTGGAATTTTTTTTAAAAAAAATTATAATTTTGAATGCTAATATTTAATTTCATAAATTAAATAAAGATAGTAGATTTTGTGTATGAAATATATCCAATATTAGGCTCATTTTGTAGATAAAGAAAAATTATAGTTGTTGGGATAGTAATTTACCATGTTTTTTTTTTATTTTTATCAAAAAAATCATTAAATGGTTGCAAGAAGAAAAGAAAACTTAAGTAATTGCAATAGCATGTGGTCCCCAAACATTGGAGAGTTATCTCTCCTTCAACCCCAAAGGGATCTCCCCAAGAGCCACTTTGCAAAGTGTCTCCATGGAGAGACACCCAAGACACTAGAACCCCATTGTTGGGTAAGAGGTGACTCTTCATTTTCTCTCTCATTGGAGAGCTAGTTGGAGAACTAGTTGGAGAGCTATATTGTACATGCTCGCATAGGAGTCATAGCTTACGTAAACGGTCACTTTTTTTTAAAAAAAATTCCCATTTTGTTTTTTTGCTTGGGGAGTACTGCAATACCCCCTACGACCCCTCTAAATCCGCCACTAATCACAAATAAAATCGACTTTGACTACGATTGATACTCCCACATGGAAAGACAGAGGGATATAGGCAGGGAATTACTTTTGGGCTTAGGGCATCAAGCCTGAAAAAGGTCTAAGAGCATCCATATTGGTTAACACAAAACAAAAAAAATGTTCACCATTCTCTTTCTAGCTTTATCTCTCAGTTCCACATCATCTTGTTCACCTTTACCCAAGCAAAATCCATCTCTCCTCATTAGTGAACAAAAAAATAATTGTTCACGCCATCTTTTTCTAACTTTATGTCTCCTATTGTTTCATACTCCACCAGTGAATAATGGACTACAGATACTTTTATATATCATTCTTATGTGCTATTAATATTTGACCCATTAATTGTGTATTTAAAGATTTAATGAGGAAAGTGAAACGCCATTTTGGGGAGAAAATCAAATTGTTGCTTCATTTTAATATTTTGTTGCCTTTTGCAACTATTATAGCTTTTATATCTAAAATCTGGGGATAGAATACAGCAAGTATTACAACTTTCATATCTAAACTTTGGAAATAGAGCAATGAATGCGCCCCTCACAATCTCTGAAAATGGATGTTTGTGAGCTTTTTCTTCTTAAGTAGAATCGTCATCTCAGTTGAGTTCATTGACATAGAACCGTAATTTCATCGCCGTAAAAAAAAATATTTCATCGATTATGCCCCTCATTATTTCACATTTTGGTCCCACCAAATTTTATTTTATTATTTCTCTCCTTTTACTATCCCACCTTTTGGTCCCACTCAAACCTTGATCAAGGCAACTTATTTCATTTTCTAATTCTTCTTTGCCATTGAAATTGTTTCAAGCACAAAAAATATTACCAACAATATAATAAAGCTGCAAAAAGCCTAAAACTTGACATTTTTCTTATCTACCAAGTACCGATTTGAAATTGTTGGCTAGTTTTCAAATAGAATATTACTAGTTCAAGAAAGGTAATATCTAACCCTAAATATTTAATCTAAACCCTAATAACCAAATATCTAATCTTGGTCAAATAGCCAACAATGGGTATGATTTGGTATGAATTCGTAACTAGGATATGGAATTGGGCTCAAGAAATTTGGACACGAACTTTTGGACTTAGCTTGGAACAAGTATTAGGCTTCATTGACAACTTTAACACAAATGACTAATTTTTGTAAATTAAATTAAATTAAACTTCAAAACTACTTATTCTAATTAAATAAAACCATTTAACTCAACTATTATTAAGTCAAGCTACTAAATATTTCAAAAATAAAACCTAAAATTCAATTTTAATTAATAAAATAAACGTTAAAATTACGTGGTATTACACAATGACCTCTTCACAATCATTTCTCCATTCTAATCATGCTGGGACTAGGATTAGTTCTTAGACTAATATTTGAAAGGCATAGCACAACCAAAATTAGTCTAATAGTAAGTAATATGTTGGTAAGTTGTAAGCATCAGAGTCAGGATCAGTGTCACATTCCTTAATGCAACATTGAATGATAGGTTTGACCAAATCATCATCGTTCCTGGACCTCTTTCGCTTATTGTCTTTCTTCTTGCCCTTTCCCTTCTATGTTTTTGTTCTTGCCCTTGACTCTTCTCCATCTCTTCTTGGTCTTCTACTCTTCAATTGCTATTGCATTCCCTTTTTTCTCTACATCTTCTCAATCAGTTTTTCAAATTCCCAGTCCATAAGAAGGTTTCCAAAAAGTAAATTACCCCTAAAAACCGTAACAAAAATTTGGCATCCATATTATTTACTGAACTTCAATTATCGATTCGAGCTCGAGTAGCTCGCAATCTTGCTCGACTCATTATCAACCCTACCTATGATGTTTATTATGGATCCTCGAATGTTTAGTCCTATGAGATTTCTCAATCCATCCTCTTGATATGAATTATATGGAGTTTAGTAAAATTATATCCTCATGTGTTCAAATAACCATCCTTTGAAAATTCAATCCTCAATTGTTCAAATATTTTTCCAATTGTAAGATTTTTAAGGCATGTTTGTTAAGCGACAACTGTTTGTTGGACCTTAACTTTAAAAACATTACAGACCTAAATGTTCAAGTGGTGCTTGAATGGTTTGTTGGTGTAAATGAAACTAGAAGTGGCAAACGGATCGTACGAATCGGGTAATTCCATCCATGTCATAATCGGGTCAACTTTGTGTTTCGGGTCAAGTCATTTCGGATTGGTTCGCTGGGTCTGGTCAACATCAGGTCTGTTCCAATCTGTTCGGGTTGGTTTGTGTCGTGTCGATACGGGTAAGGTCGGTTTTCGTTTCTGCCAAGTAAATAAAACAAATAAATTAATATATGTGGAAGATATATCATTATTATCTTCGGGCCGGTTCGGATTCGAGTCCTTATTTTCGGTTCACTTCGGGTCGTGTATATTCAGAGTCATGTTATTTCGAATTTCGGTTCTGTTTCGGGTGGTCGGGTGAAAACGGGCCTCACGTCATGCTATTTCGAGACGGGTCAACGAGTATGGGTCTATTTTGCCGGCTATAAATGAAACATGTCTTAAAGCTACGAGAAACCCGTCCACTTATGCTTGCCAAAAGAATACCAATTGCACAGATTTCGATACGGTTGTCGTTGCCTTTTTGGTTATAAGTATCAAGAATTTTCTGGAAATAAAAGCTAAGTTAGCTCAATGCATTTCATGCTTGTCTCTAAAACCAGAAAGATATTAAGTAATTATAAATCACGAAATTCAGTTACAACATGAATTCTATTTTGAAAGTATTATAGCTACCAGACCTCTAAAAGTATTAAGAAAGTATGCTTAATTTTAATAAATAAGATGAGAATCAAAATAATTAACCAGAAAGTACTACATATAATAATAATAATAATAATAATAATAATAATAATAATAATAATAATAATAATAATAAATCATAGTGGTGTGTTTATGGTTCAAATCATTGCACTTAATTAAATTTTAAGGATTATCTTATAATTTTAAAACACCATTCAAGCACCTCAGTGTTAATACCCAAGCTAAGTCTTCCTTGAAAAGGTTGGTATTTTTCATTTTACTCAACCGAAAAAAAAAATCTTGGTAAGGCTTGCAAATTTTCCAAACTACATGAATTAAGAATTGATATTTGGACTTGTAGGAAAGTGGAATTTCCGGCAAAAAAAAACTTGGATATAACGCGCAATTTTTCTTTAACGTCCACATCAATCCTACACGGTGAGAAATCTTAGAGATGTATCATTTGCTATTATACTGATCATTCTTCATTGAATTTAATTTAATTAGTGACAACACATTGTATCTTAAGATGAAAATTTTGTGTATATTAGCATGGCCACAATCTAGTGCACCATTACAGATATTAAAACTCAAGGTAATGTATTGGATAGCGTGGCAACAAGAAGTGTAGTACACATAATTAAAGGTATGAAAGCTCAAAGTAATATATTGGATAGCATGCATCTAAATAAAAGTTTAGGAAGTTTGACTAAGTTTACCAAACAACGGAAAAAGAGAGGAAAAGAAAAATGAAGCGAAAAAAGTTGTTTCACATACCTCTAGGGAGCACTTGTAAATTTTTCTGCCTTGACCTTGTTTTGTAAGTACACAATAGGGACCTTAACCACACGAACATAACCGAAGATCATGTGCCCAAAATAAAATTTGCAACCCCAATCCCATGTCGTCTTATCTTCTGTTTTCTAGCGAAACAAATAATATTAATTATCTTATGGTTACTGATGAAACTACCTTTGTCTTTGGACAATAATAATACCCCTCTCCTCAACTCTTATTTGATGATGAAATTCGATACATCATAGCCTCGCATGCACAGATAATAGCTTCTTGATTCTCCATAATCTATGGACTCAACAAAACAATAGAACAATTAAAAAGAGTGGATAGCTTTGACCGAATAAAATGAATCAACAAAACAATATAACAATTAAGGAAAAGTGGATAACTTTGAACCAAAAAATTGACTAATGAACAGCTTGTTTGGATGGTGTATTGCTCAACCTCCCCTTTACTCAAGTCATTAAGATACAACCTTACTTGCATCAGTTGCATGTGAATAGGTAAAAACGATCTCTTCAAAGAAAAAATAACTGAGACATCTAGCTACAACTTTGCAACTAAATATTAGGTATAGGGGGTGTTCAACAGGCCAGGCCTGGACTGAAAAAATGGGTCGGGTTTTGAAAATTCAAAACAGGCTTTGTGTGTGCCAGACCAATTAGCTCGACCCTTTTTACCAAAAGAGTAATTCAAACAGACAAATTCTTAACCAACTACTAAGATGATAAACATAAAAATATACACCGATTAACCTTACAGATTATCAAGCTCCATTAAGATGGGTGCCAATGCAATTATGCATATCAAATACTGAATATACATACATTCATTGTCCAAATCCTCAACATAAAAAAGTTGGAAGCATACAATATATACCACATTAGAATACATCATCCTCTTTAAGTTTACATCCCAAATCACACCAATGAATAACATAGTTCAACCTTAACAAACAAAACACTGCCTCAAACCTAATATAATCAAAACAAAAATGACTTCGACTACGAATTATATAGTCCCAAATGGAAAGACAAAGGGATATAGGCAGAGAATTATTTTTGGGCTAGGGCGTTAAGCCTGAAAAAGGTGTAAGAGCATCCATATTGGTGAACACAAAAAAAAAATGTTCATCAATCTCTTTCTAGCTTACTCTCTCATCCACTTCATCTTGTTCACCTTTACCCAACCAAAATCCGTTTCTCCTTATTAGTGAACAAAAAAAATTGTTCATTCCATCTTTTTCTAACTTTATGTCTCCTACTATTTCATACATCAACGGTGAATAAGTGATTACATATATTTTTATATTCTTTTATGTGCTATTAATGTTTGACCCATTAATTGTGTATTTAAAGATTTAATGAGGAAAGTGAAACACCATTTTCGGAAGGAGAAAATTAAATATAAGGGCTCGCCTGGTATAGAAGGAATTATTATGGGGTTAGGTTTTTTAGGGAAATAATTGCAAGAGTATTAATTAGGGGGGAGATAATCTTCTTTTCCAAAAGTTTGTATTCATAGGGTGGGAAATTTTTGCTTTCATGTCAATCTGTTGTTTTAGAAGGCAGTTGTCAACAATTGTCCCACTGATGATAAGCTTGAAGGGAAACAAAATGAAGGGGAAAAGCTACCCAGGGGTAGGGGTAGGGGTAGGGGTAGGGGTAGATAACTTTTACCCCCATTTTCAGGAAAATCAATTACCCCATTGATTTATTATGCTCAATCCGAACTGATGAAAAAGCCTGAAAAAAATTACCCACGCAATTACTCCCCTCCTATTACCATTTACCAACAATCCAGACGAGCCCTTAGAGTTAACTTTGTTGCTTCATTTTAATATTTTGTGCCTTTTTGCCAGTATGACCAAATCATCCTCGTTCCTAGACCTCTTCCGCTTATTGTCTTTCTTCTTACCCTTTCCCCTTTTGTTCTTGCCCCACTCTTCAACTTCTTTTGCATTCCCTTTTTTCTTCTCTACATCTTCTCACTCCTTCTCAATCAGTTTTTCGAATTCCAAGTCCATAAAAGAGTTTTCTAAAGGTAAATGCCCCTAAAAACCGCAACAAAATTGAATTGTAAGCGCTTAGATTTAGTGGACAACCAGATGTCAAATTTTTCCAATTTTTGTAACCGCTTACATCACCAGTGAATAAGTGACAAACTACCCCTAAAAACCATAACACAAAATTTGACATCCTTCCCTATTTACTTAAATTCAAGTACCGATTCGAGCTCGAGTAGCTCGCGATCTTGCTTGACTCATTATCAGTCCTACCTACGATGTTTATTATGGATACTCTAATGTTTAGTCCTATGAGATTTCTCACCCCATCCTCTGAATATGAATTATATGAAGTTCAGTAAAATTCTATCCTCAGGTGTTCAAATAACCAATCCTTTGACAATTCTATCCTGATGTGTTCAAATATTTTTCCAATTAATTTTTTTTTTATAGCATGTTAGTTAAGCAACAAATGTTTGTTGGACCTTAACTTTAAAAACACTACATAAAGTGGTGCTTAAATGGTTTGTTGGTGTAAATGAAATATGTCTTAGAAGCTAAGAGAAAGCTTGCCAAAAGAATACCAATTGCACTGATTTTGATGTTGCCTTTTTGGTTACAAGTATCAAGAATTTTCTGGTAATAAAAGCTAAGTTAGCTCAATGCAATTCATGCTCATCTCTAAGACTAGAAGACACCAAGTAATTGTAAATCACGAAATTCAGTTACAATATCAATTGTATATTGAAAGTATAGTAGCTACCATTTACTACTAAAAGTATTAAGAAAGTATGCTTAATTTTGATCAACAACAACAACCACATCAACCACCACCACCACCACCACCACCACCACGGCCACCACGGCCACGGCCACGGCCACAAACACTGTCAACAAAACCAACACCACCAAGAAAACCAACAACAACCATGACCACAACCACAACCACAACCACCACCACCACCACCACCACCACCACATCCACAACAACAATACCAACAACAACAACAACCACAACCACAACCACAACCACCACAACCGCCAACCACAACGCCACCGCCACCGACCACGACCACGACCACGACCACGACCACGACCACGACCACGCCACCATCAACATCACCACCACCAACAACAACCACCACCACCACCACAACAACAACAACAACAACAACAAGTTTATGGTTCAAAACATTACACTTAATTAAATTTTAAGGATTATTATTTAATTTTTAAGCACCATTCAAGCACCTTAGTGTTAATACCTATGCTACAGCTTCCTTGTAAAGGTGCTCTCTTTGTATCTAAAGTTCTTGGTATTTAATACTAATTTTAAATGTTATGATTATTTATATTACACTAATAAAAATAAGGTAGTAATAAAATTAAGGCATTGGTCATAGCCTCGTAGGTCAGAGAAGACAGTGTTTCAAAAAAAAGGAGAGGATAAGGAAAACAGACTCAAGTGGAAAAAAGAAAAAAGAAAAAAGAAAAAAGAAAAGAAAAGTCACGTGGTCCATAAAGGACAAAAAGGAAAAAAGAAATAGAGAAGATGGAAGATCGAAGACAGAGAAGCGAAGGAAAAACAAGAAGGAACTGACCGGCGGTGGCAGCTCCAGTCGGCGAGCTCGAAGCTCCAGCAAGTGGTCGAGGCAAGTTCTCTTCTCCTCTTCTCCTCTTCTTCTCTTCTTCTCTTCTCCTCTTCTCCTCTTCGCGTTCGAATTCTAGGGTTTGCCCGTTGCCGTGTCCGAGTGCAAATTGGAGGATCCAGCGGTGTCGTGTCGTACCGACCTGGTATATGACAAAAAGTGCCGAGTCCGGGTAACACAGACCTTCTATCTTACCACAAGAAGATTGCAGTGTCATGATTGTGATGTTAGGTGGGAATCTAGAAAAAAGACACGCGAGAAAATTGGCCCTAACAATGGAAATCTGGACTCTTCAAAGTAGGATATACTTGTACCCCAAAGATAACCTAAATCATATAGCCCATAACTTGAATGCAAGATATGTAGACATCAGTAACTTAAAAACAGTAGCAATTTAAGTACTTAAGAGGCATTCAAGACTAAATACTAGAAACTTACTTTAGAAATGTAAAGATCACTGATTCTTGAGCACAAAAATAAATTGATTCTTGAGCAGCAGATATCATACGATTATTGATTGCGCCCACTGCAGCACCAAGCAAATTTACGGGCAACAAGAGAACCATTTGTAATATCTGTCAAATTATAAAGAAAAAAAAAAAACCTTGCATACTTTCACAAACCAAAGTAAAAGACTTATTAACAAAGAAAAAGAAGTATACTTTGACTATTCATAGTGTGAAACCAAAGTAGAGATCCCAGCTACACAAGATCAATAACATTTACGTCTATCGCGTAGTGTAAAAAAAATTCCAAGAAGGATAAAAAGAAAGGTTGGAGTTAAGGCTTACTTGGTCTAAAGCAAACAACATGATGAGTGGTGTGACGAAAGATAATGCCAGATAAGGCGACGTCATATATTAGATTTCACCAATTACAGTAATTGTGAAGAAGCAACATCCACACTCAATTTATACACATAGTTCATAGCTATGTTACCCCGACACCCTCTTCCACCTCGAGTGTCGCGTGTCTACTCGACACGACGCGCGACACGCCTGGGAATGGGTGTCGATACGCGTATCCATAAAGTGTCGGCAATCAAGGGTCGAGTTTGGTAGAGGAGGAGAGAAAATTTCAGATCTAGGGTTCAAATGGTAAACCCTAGATCTGGAAATTGGATATATAATTCACCAAATCAAGAGCTAAATTGTTGGGGCTTTTATTGAGGAGGATGAGGTGAGTCTGTTGGTGTGATTTTTAAGTGTTGGGCTGCCGGAATTTTTTTCCGGCGAGAACAGATGGTGGCGATGGTGCCATGGTCATGCATCTCCAGTCTTCACTCCTCTATATTTGCTGTTTCTCGAGTGATTGATTGAGTAATGAGTTGGTGGGTGATTTTATTTTAATAAAAGATTAAAAGTTAGTGGGTGAAATAAAGTTACACTTTTCAAGTTCCTCTTTCTTGCTTTTTTGACTTCTTGACTCAGTCCTTTAACTTTTGCCAGTAAGTTATATGCTGATTTTCAAGAAAGTACAAGTGTATGTCCCAAGGTAAAAAGAAAACAAGAAAGTCACAAAGAAAGGAAAATAATAAATATTTCAACATTATTTACATTTTAGAGGAAGAAACTGATTCTTAGTCTTTTTTTTTTTTTCTAAACTTGATACTTATAAGAAAATAATAATTTCTTTTCCTTTTTTTATGAAAAAAATAAGTGTCCGTAAATTTTTTTCGACACTTTAATTGATAGACGTGTCGAAAAAATTGGTCAAGACACTCTCTTGACCGTGTCGGAGTATCGGCCAAATTTTTGGAGTAGAGTGTCGGATCCTCCGATCCCTACTCGGATACGACACCCGTATCCGTGTCGGAGTAACATAGGTTCATAGCAATTCAACCCAATTACATAAAAGAAAAAGGGGAAATCAAGCTCTAAAAAGAACATGAGCATTTAATCTTCTTAAAAAAATACTTAGTGGACACCCAGACAACTGCAAGTACCAAGTTCAATTACTCAACTACATCAGACATGCCAAAACAAGGTGAACACGAGAAATGACATGCACCTGAAGCAAGTAATGGTTGCGGCAATAGGAAAGAACAGAAAAGACAGAAAATTCCATCACTCTCTCTCTCTCTGCTGAATAAGACCAGGTGGAAGCACACATGGGAACCTACATAACTTTAGTATTAGCTCCTACCTGAAACATGACAAGAAGGCTTCATATGACAAAAGTTTTAACAATCTCACAAGATAACCCTTTTGGAACACATCAGAAAAGTTTATTGTCTTGATGAAATGACTAAGAATTTCAGTACAATTTATGTCTGGGTTACTCTCAGTCATTCTAGGTACCTTCAGAAGATAAAAGCAGCGACTCTGAGACTAAAATCATCAGTTCTAGACTCACATAACGAAGTACAACTTGCAGATCATGTTGACAACAAGTCCAGGATTCATCAGTTAAGATTTGGACTTTTTCTTTGAGGGTGGTAGCTTCTGAACCAGTAATATAAGCTCGAGGATCCAGATTCTTGACATTTTTCTGCTTCACAATTTATTTTGCTTTTGCTGCAGAACAAAGAACAAAGAACAAAAATCCAAGTTCTAATTTACGAACAGACAATATATGCCAAGCATGTCGTTTTTAAAAAAAGATGAAATCGCCGGGCAATATTACCTTCAAAGACTGTGCAATGGCATTGACATCAGTTTTATCATCTGTTTTTCGTTTGTTTTCAGCTGGAATAAAGCGGCCGCTCTTTTTCGTTTGTTTTCAGCTGATTTCTCAGCCTGCTTTACTTCCTTTTCACGCCACTTCTCTGCTGACTTCTTTTCCTCACTCAAGAAGTACTCACCAGTCTCCAGTTATTAGGTCAATCTACATAATATGCTTGTTAATGGTGCTCACAAGAGCAAAACAGAAAGCGTCTAAATATCATAAATTTACTATCAACCAAAAATAGTTTTCAATATATATTTTCTACACCAGACGTATTGTAGACAATAGGTTTAATTATCCCAAATTACACACGTACTTCTCAAGTAGGACTTTCTTTTGTAGTTCGGGGGTAATAAACCATGTTGTATACCATAAAATCGTTGTATACTAGTATTCTTACATATAAGCATCCATTTATTCATTACAGACCTTATTATACTACACACCAAAATGGTGGCGTGTTGAATATGCACAAGCAAAGATAGCATCGAAGACGAAAATATAGATTTTTGATCGCCGCAAGCAGGACTCAACTAGAAAGATAGAAACTCGCACTCAAGAAAGACTAGAAATTTCACAACATAATTCTCCCAAGAAACATCACGGAAGAAAGAACACTACAAATCTTCAGGATTGAAAGTAAAAGATAAGATACCATCCATTATGTGCTGCAATACCTGTGTATACATGATATAATTCATTCAAAACATGTATCAAATTCGGGAAGCAGATTTAAACAATTGTAGCGAATTGAGGAAGCACATCTAAATCAAATTCCATCCATGAAATTAATAAATAAATTTCGCTTTTGAAAGATACACAAAAGACTTAAGTCATGTGAGGATGAGAATAAGACTGAAACAGGACAAAGTGCCCCTATAGTAACCAATACTTCCCTAGATATCCTGAACCGAACATATATCAAGTTCGTAATCTAAGTTTCACTGGATGGCAAGTCCATTTTACTAATGCCAGGTAAACAATTATACAGCACGGGCAACCAATTATCACAGTATATAAATCTCTTTCAAGTAACTTAGGGTGCCAATAAGTACCTTATGTTCCGACTCAGCAGAGACTAGAAGTGGATGTAAATTGTTTTCAGCAGCAACGACTAGTTTCAGCTCCATGTCACGTTGATCAAAAGAAAGCGATGTCAATTTCTTTGTAATCTTTGCTTGACATATACGAAAAAGCTTCAGATGCTTGGAAATCAAATGAATTACATCCCTGCATCAAATAAACATATTATACACTGTTATTAGTTTCGAGTGTGTATCTCGTGCCTTAAGTGAAAAAAATATATACAAAATGCCTCAGAGAGTCAGAGATGAGAAGAGAGAACCCTTGCTGACTCGCACTTTGTTCCAAGGTCACTTCTGCATCTAATTTCTCGAAATTAAATGGTAGACGAAATTAGGGTTTTCAAGCATCGACATCAAGTGATAAAATTACTAAGAATCATCAAATTGAGCCACTGCAAGTCCTAATCCCTAATTTCACGAACCCCCAAAACAATCAGAAATCCTAATTTAAGGGCATCGGTGTTCAAACACCAAATATTTAATCTACAAAACTATGCAACAACAGAAAAAGGTAATATTAATTGGAGAGAAGTATATATCTTCGTCGTTCATCATACCCGAATTAGTTGGAGAAAAGTAGATTAAAAAACGAAACAAACTTAGATCTGAGAATGGAATGGAAGAAACAAGGTCGAAATTAACAAAAATCAAACCTCGAATTTCGTCTGAATGTCGAACACACCTTCATCATCCTTTAAACTTAGTATCCAGAAACCCTAATTTTACAAAAAACCAAAAATCCTCCCAAATTTTCGATTTCAGAGAGGAGCGAGAATGAGTTGGGTATAGGACGAGAAAGGAGCAAAGGTGAGGTTAACAGAGAGAGAGAGAGAGAGAGAGAGAGAGTGGCGTGACCGCGTGAGCGAGGCAAAGAGGAAAGAGGAGAGAGAGGGGTAAACCGGATCACAAATTCTTGGAAAAGACGGTCGTTAGTCTTTAACGTGAAACCTGCCCAAATCCAAGAGAAATATATGTTTTTCAAAAACGGATCGCGACTCACAAATTCTCACGAATTACAATAATATATTTGGCGAATCAGTTAATATTTTTGGCAAATTAGTTAAGTATTTTAGCACGATAGTTTAGAGCTTGTAATCACTTATAATCTAACAAATAACACAAATCGAAAAAAATAGCTAGATATATTACTTAGTATCAGTTTTAGTAAAAAAAACTAATATGAACCCGGTGCACACTAATGTGCACCCGATTCATGTCACGTGGGTTGTAATCATTACAACTTTCAGTTTTTGCCGCCTTCCCTTTTATTGGGTTTCATTTCTCTTTCTCTCTCCTCTGATAACTTCTTCGTTTTGTTATAACTTCTTCATTTTCTCTCTCATAACTTATCTTTTTCATTTTCTCTCTCTTCAAGTTCTTACTCTGTTTACAGTTTTTTCTTTCAGTTCTGTCTAATTTCTTCGGTTGAAGTTTGCAATGGAAAGGAAGAAGAGCGCCGCTGGCAAGTTCGCAAAACATAGGGGTTTGCGTTCGTCGCTTGGTGATCGTTCAGATGATTCGAAGTTGCCTAGTGATTCTGAAACTGCTCAAACTAATGGTAATTATGTCATTGATTTTCGTTTTTTCTTTAATTTCTTATAATTTTTGTAGTGTTGATGTTTTTTTTAGTTTGAACTACTCTTTGCTCATTTTGTTGTAATTTTCTTATACTTTTTTTCTGTGTGTATATTTTGTATTTTTATTTTGACGTAATTTTTGTTAATTTTGTTGCGATTTTTATTGTTCTCATACTGAATTTATATTGATTTATGAGTGATTTGATGTTGATGTTTGTGTTTTGTAGTTAGTTTTCGTTTGACTAATTTGCGACTGTGTTATTGTTACTTGTTTTTTTTTGTGCTTTAGTTAGTTTTCATGTTTGTTATGGTTGATTTTTTTGTTGTATATAGTGGTTGTTTTACTCTTATTCTATCTTATAGTGTTTTTTAGGTTAACAATGTTTATTTTTGTGATAAATAATAATTTGTAATTGTTTATAGTTGTTTTTAATTTGATATAGTTGATTTTGTATAGTTGATGTTGCGTTGACATAGTTTGTTATGTGATGATATAGTAGATGTTATTTTAATATAGTTGGTTATGTGATGATATAGCAGATGTTTTAATATAGTTGGTTATGTGATGATATAGCATATGTTTTAATATAGTTGGTTATGTGATGATATAGTGTATCTTGACATGATATAGTGTGTTTTGACATTATATAGTGTATTTGTAATTATACTGTACTTTTTGTTATATATAGTGTGTCTTGACATGATATAGTGTATTTTGTAATTATTTTATAGTGTGTTTTGACATGACATAGTGTGTTTTGACATGATATAGTGTATTTTGACATGATATAGTGTGTTTTGACATGATAGTGTTTTGCTCTGATATAGTGTTATGTTGTTTTGACATGATATAGTGTATTTGTAATTATATTGTAGTTTTTGTTATATATAGTGTGTTTTGGCATGATATAGTGTATTTTGTAATTATATTGTAGTTTTTGATATGATATAATGTGTTTTGACTTGATATAGTGTATTTTGACATGATATAGTGTGTTTTGACATGATATAGTGTATTTTGTCTTTATATAGTGTGTTTTTGTTGCATAGCAACCTGCACAAAATTATGGTAATCCTTCTACTGAACATCAAGATGGAAGAACTGATTCTACTAATCCTCCTTGTATGGATTCTAGTAACCCTCCTGCTAATGAAGGAAATTATTTTGGTAATCTTGGTGGTACACTTGTTGTTACTACAAAGGCACCAAGTAAGAAGAGGTTAAATCCTGTAGTTGAAAACGACAACTTGAAAGCTTCAAAGAAGAGCAAAATTTTGCTACAATCTGAAGGACAAAGAGTAAACCTCTTTAAAACAACTTGTTGTGGTAAAAAGGCTGTGTGATTTGAATGAAGGTTTGACTGCTGAACAAAGAAAAGCTGTGATAGAAATTGGTTTTGGATATCTGCTGGATTTAAAGATTTCTAGGACTAACAAATTTTTAAGTGGATGGTTGGTTGATAGGTTTGACGGTGGTTCTGGTATGTTTAGAGTTGGTTATGGCAAAGAGTTTAAGGTTAACCAATATGATGTTTATGATGTGTTTCAGTTTCCTCTACATGAAGGAAAGGATGTTGTTGATGTCACCAGAGGAGCTAATGCGGACAATCTGCATTTTGAGTTGAAAGCTAGCTGGATGGAGTAGTTTGGAGTTTGTCGGGATAAAGGGCAGATTCCTATGTCTTTTGTTCTCGCTGAGTTAGTTAGTCTAGTTGATGGTGGGGAGATGTTTAAAAAGTTGTATGTGTTATTTGCTTTTTCTTCTTTTTTAGTTCCAGTTGCAAATAACACACTAGATTTGAGGCTAGTGTTTGCTGTGAATGAGGTTCGTACAATTGCTTCTTTGAATTGGTGTAAATATGTGTTGGAGAAGTTAAAGCATGTTATGGTTTTGTACAAGACTTCATTGTTCAATAAAGGTTCTCGGGGTCATTGTATTGGTTGTATAATATTGTTGGAGTTGATTTACTTCTATCACCTACAGATTGGTGATGGTTTGCCTCCAACTCGCCTGCCTTTGTTGAGTCATTGGGACAATTACTCAATTATCAGGAGAATTCGTCTTGAAGTAAGATGTGATAAGTATGGAAGTGGATTGTTGGATGATACTTATCTGATAAGCGGTAAGTTTCACTTCAACGATGATGGGCATGTTGATTTCTGCCGGATGAAGCCGGTTCAAAAAAATTGAAATTCAGGTTGTACCACGTATTGTATCAAATGATGATTCAGAAAGTGATATAGAAAAGGAGGTTGTGCCAAAGAGGAAGGTGAAGGGCAAGCTTCATATTTAGTTTGAGCTTCCATCAGGATGCCTTACTGATGAAGAAATTACGGCAAAAACTAAAGATGTAAGTTGTAAATTTTAGAATAATGTTCACTTTTTGATATAGTATAGTTTTGAGTGATATAGTGTGGTTGTATGTGGTATAGTGTGGTTTTATATGATATAGTGTGGTTTTATGTGATAGTGGTGGTATGTGATATAGTGTGGTTGTATTTGATATAGTGTAGTTGTATTAGATATAGTGTGGTTGTATTTGATATAGTGTGTTTTGAATTTGATATAGTGTGTACTATAGTGTTTGTTGCCTTGTAGTGCCTTATAAAAGTTATGAATAATATTCACTTTTGATATAGTATAGTTTTGAGTGATATAGTGTTGTTTTATATAATATAGTGTATTTTGTATATGGTGTAGTGTATGTGCTTTATTGTTTCTTTTTGTTAGTGGTATACTAATGACATAGTGTGTTTTTACTCTGATATAGTTGGTGTTATTTTCATATAGTTGATTTTGTTTTGATATAGTGTATTTTTTACCTGTTTACATATGGAGTATTACAAATTAATTGCCTTTGTTTTTATTTTTGTAGAAGTTTCATACTTTGTGGTTGATCTGGAAGAGGGATTTTTAAAGGCTGTCTCCCTTTGCCACATTGATGCTTTTAAGAGTTTGAAGGACTCTTTTGTGACTGATAATCCTTCTTCTGTTGATCATCCTTTCCAAGATGATCTTGACCATATGTTGTCAAATAAAGTGTATCAAAAGTTCTTTGATGAGATGGTATCATTGGCCTATCACTAGTGGCAAAAGTTCAACCGCTACGGTTAAAACCGGGCTTACCGCTCCGGTTTTGGGCCGCATCGGTTGGACTCGCAGCAGTCCCCAAATACTAACTGATCCGGTTTACGATCGGATCAATTAATCATTTACCGCTGCGGTTTTGGGTCAAAACCGCAGCGGTTGACCACCCCAAAAACCAAAAAAAAAAATTTTTTTTTTGCATTTTTTTATTATTAATCGATATAAAATCAATAATATATATCAATACTCATTTTATTACGCTTAATTGAGCATAAATAATTAGATACATAGAAAAATTAACTATAATTCCAACATCATAATCAACAATTATAATTTCACTTGATGACAGTAGATGGTGCTGCAAATGACCATTACATAAGAAACATTGTCCCTTAATTTTTTGCAATCATTTATAGCAAGGATTAGGATGAACTTGAACTTCCCATCTTTGAATAGCAACTTAATACCAGGCCTCTGCACCTTCACAGCAACAGTCTGACCAGAATACTTCAACTGACCTTTGTACACCTGGCCCAAACTAGCAGTCGCAATTGGATACAGAGATATGGATGAGTAAATGGCTTCAAGTGGGAACCCTAACTCTTTTTCGATGCATGTGAAAGCCTCCGCATTTGGAAATGTAGGCAAAGCATCCTAATCAATCACACACAATCATAAGAATTCCATTCATTTAAACAGATTGAGATGAAAACAAAAGGTCTAGCAACATGAAATTGAATATCCAGAGAATTCCAAAGTCAAATCTGATTTCATCTTTCGTGTAAAGGGCAAGATACCTGAAGCTGCGAGAGTTCCTCAATGTACTCAGGTGGGCACAAATCAGGCCTCGTAGATAAGCCCTGGCCAATTTTAACGAAAGTAGGTCCCAATCCAGTGTTGCTTGGAGATGGTAGATGGTTCTTTGGCAGAGGTGAGCTCCTCTACCATATCATAATCTTGACTGGAAGATGTAGTAGGAGACAGTGGCTCTTCATCCTGCAGCTGTGTAGTAGTTTGCAATCTTGCAGACGATTGGCGAGCAGCAGCAACAGTAGCAGCAGCGGCGGCTGCAGCAGCAACTATAGAAGGTTGGCGGGTTCTTGGAGCTGGTTGATGTGGCTGCAATTCAAGCGGATTGCATGTTCAGAAAGAGGTCCAAATTTATGTGGTTGAGCATTATAAAAATAAAGCAAGTAAACAAAGAAGAGCCAGCATCAGATTGCTGACAAGGATTACACTATAAGATGCGCTTTTTCTTCAACTCAACAAAAAAATTAAGTAGATATTGTTAGTTAAAAATGCACATAAACAAATATCTCCATATATGCCCTACATATTAATAATCATCACAAACGAGACTAACAACTTCTTGATATCGAGACCAAAGCATTGCCCAATACAAATGTCGTCACTCGTCACATAACCAGAAAATTGCCCATTTAATGTACCATCAATGTGCCGTAGAAACACAATTCACTTTTATGTCACCTTATGACTGAGAAATCCATAAATCATTAACCACATTGAGAGTTCAATAGAACGGACAGCTAATCACCCTAGATCATGATATTCAAGTGTTGTCAAGAGTCCATAAGACTCCATATTGATGATCAATCGACGACAATTTCAATTTGATCAACACTCATCATTCAGATAGGGCAGGTAGAAATCATATGATGGTGAGATGACCAATCACAAGATAGTGCATAAGTAGCTACTAGCATCCCTGAACGTTCAGCACAATCTTTACTTATTCATCTAGCAGATGTTAACTCCTAGTAACCCAAACATACACCAAGGACATTAAGCCAAAATGAATTCATAGCACTCAAAACAAGGCTAATTTTCAAAAATTGTGTACCTCGGTAGCAGCACAACGAGGCCTTGGGGTTGATTGTGCAGCAACATACTGCAAAATCTCAAAGACTCTTGTCTGACCATAGTTTGCAGCCTTTTGGCATTACATGAAAGCCATATCCCCAGCTCTAACTCTTAACTCCACTAAATTGCGATCAATCTCTGTCTCGTGCTTTGAAACATATGGTTTGAAAAAGGAATCATACATGAAAGCCAATTTAGCCTCACTGTACATGGGAAGCCTAAAAGGCGGAAAGGTGACCAAAATATCAATAATTAGATGAGGCACAACACTGAACACAGGAGAAAAATTCAATTATAATTCCAGCACACTTACCATGATACAAACATATCACTAACCCTCTCAAACACCGTCATTACAGCAACTAAAATCCTGAAATCATGCCCAAATACAATATGAAAATCGTGAAAAACAAGTACTGCGCTTCAGCTGTATGCTAATCAAACAAAAAAAGCAACACAGAAGAAGCAAGTAATATAAGTATATACCAATATTGGCACCAAAAGCGTAGCTGCTCTATCTCCAGTTTGTTCTTCTCCACCGTTGTATAGCACTCATATGCCGGATAGGCATAACCAAGAATCATCCTGCTAGCAGGAACAAACCAAATCAATCATAACAATTCACACCGAAATCAGAGATGCGTCTCCAAGTCTTGATAGGCAACTTACACAAGTCCTTTGGTAAGAAAGTTGCCAATCATTTTGTATTCTTGAAAAACACAAGAAAACAAATTCAAAAAAGGTTAACAAATTAACCAAAAGTCACAAAATGAAGATTTCTTACATGTGCAAATATACACCTTTTAGCACCAGCAATAATCTAAATATGTGATCACAAACTGTAACTAGAAATACAGCACAAACAAAATAAAGTGGCACAATGCCATAAAGATGAAACTTCTAATTGATTTTGGAATAGCTAAACTCTTTCAATCTCCTCAAAAAACCTAACTAAAAATATAAAAAAGACCCCCAAAACACTAGAATTGGAAAAATCGATCCTTAAAAATATCATGTACAAGAACCAACAGCCTGAATAAAATGAGACTACAGAGAGGTTCATCAACAAAAGGAAGCTTCTTCCCTTCAGTTATAGTGTCAATTTCTACGAATTCGACGCTTTAACAATAACACATCCATAATACTACGAATTCAAGAGCAACAAGCGCCTAATTCCATAGTGTATACTAGCAAGTTAATACTACAATAGTAAGTAGTAACAATCAATTCCAGAAAAACATATACAATTTATATACATTCTAGAAAAACCCTCGATAAAGCTAAAACCCGAAAAAATGCATAACAATTAAACTCATTTCCTAATGATGACTCCTCTATACTCCAACTGCATCCAATACTTTCTACTTTTAACACCACAGCAATGCAGCAGTCACTAAAATTTTCAACCGACTAGTCAATTTCACTATTTGACATGCATGAAAAGACCAGTGTGAATCATTAATTGAGAATTGGTTGGGGGCTTATATAAGTTCATTAACGATACCTTCTTATCACCACCTTTAGTTCCGAAAATCCCTTTCTTCGGTTTGTTCGTTCCATCGGCAACCTGGCAAAACAAAATAAGCAAAAGAAAACATAAATGCTTTTTGCATAATAATGAGTCAGGCTAGATAATGTAGGGAAAAGATACAACTTCAGCATTCCACAAAGCAGAGATGAAAAAAACAAGAGGCAATGACATTAAGGACACTCTTCAAAAGTCTATATACAATGCATTCTGCATTTATAAACAAGTACAATACTTGGCTTTCACTGTATGTCTTCGACTTTTAATTACTATATATATATTGTTAAAACAAAAGTTATCTTTCAAAGAACTTATAAAAAAGTCGAAATATTGAAAATAGTATATTTATAGTAGATATATGCGGAGATCACACATTGAGGTTGAGACTGAGTAAAAGTTATCAACCAAAAGGAAAGTACACAGAGCTCTCATGATTCGTCAATGTAAATATTTGATACTTATATACATAATTAAAACTCAACATAGTGTAGGCGTGGATTTTTAATTCCTTTAATGCCTACACGCGGTGTGAGCGCGTTTATTTGACTACCCCATTGTTAAGGTTTTATTAAAAAAATACGTTTTGAAAGAAGTCGCCAACAATTCTTTAGAGGAAGAATCGTAAACCTAATTGGATATTGAAATGGTAGGGACATCTTAGGGACTTATCCCATGTAGATTTCCTCGTCATGACTCCATAGATGGTCAGGAACCAAAAAGTGAGTTCGGGGGTGAGGGTATAATATAGTCAGGAACTATATTGCCCATTACTGGCCTCTACTAAATAACGATTCACAACAGATTTTATGTAATAGAATAATCAAACAACATTTTAAAGCACCCTAAAATATTTAATCTAGACCAGTTATTATACAATCATTTTACAAGGTTCCTAACAGATTGTCCAAATTTTCTGAATTAATGAGAACAATTCTTTAGGTCTTATCTATACTAATATATTAAAAGGCGTTACTAAGAAAGTCTATGTGCCACGTGGCACCTCCTCTAAGGTGCTAAGGCAAGTGCTCCATTTCCATGTCAAACCTCTCAATTAAAAAAAATAACATTTCGTAGTTACAAGGTATCGAACACATGACCTTTGAAATGAAAAGTGAGGGTTTAACCATGAATCCAACATTACATCATTGTTTACTATTTCAAAATAAAATATAATAAGGTCTTATATTTATGTCTCATTAAAAGACTTCTACAAGTACTTAGATCCCTAACACTTTAATGGCCCTAATACTTTAATGGTAATAACAAGAGATTGTTATAGATATAAACTCTTAGTCTAGCCAAATTCTTATAGAAAGTTAAGTTATTGCTTTCATCTCCAAACTTTTAAGGGTTTACTTTTCAAAATACCATGTAATTACTTATCATGTCATGACTCCAATTTTTCCTCACTAGACAAAAACTTACAAAAAATAATAACCCGGGGCATCGCCCGGGATACTCACTAGTTTAGCATAATAACATGTAGGTGATAAAAAGGCATGCAGGACAATCATAATATCATGAATATTATATACATAAATAAAAGAAAAAGAGGTTAGAATATACAATTCTTATAGTCGCAGGAACACGCTAACAATCTACATCACGAATAGAATGTTAGTAACTTCAATAAAAAATAATAAAAAAAATAAAGCAAATAAAGTTAGTTAATTTAGTTGACCCTCAGAAATTATACCACCGTCCGGGGTCGCTGATTTGTACGAATATTAGAAAACTGAATTGTCGTACGAGTCTTTAAAAAAGGAAAAGATTTGTTGTTTGCGTCTTGCATCCAGCCAAAACAGTTTTATGAATCAAGGTTTTATAGTTGTAGTATGTGTTCTGATTCGTTTGTTATTATGATGCGTGTTGCTGTTGAATGATGATGATCAATTGACGGAGTTGGATGATGTGTCGTGAGTGCAGGTGATTTGTTAGGATGAGGGAGTATTAGGCCTTGGTATATTAGGCGGCGAAAGAATTAGATGGTGATGAAGAATAGGTGATGGTGATGATCATGCGCTTGGTATGAATCAGGTAGCAGGAATTTTGTGATGATTAGAAGATGTTGAATGAGGTCAACGGGGACTTAATTTTGTGAGAATTAGTTTAGGCTTGTATGGTTGAGGTGTGGTTGACTTTGGATGATGAGAGAGGTCGAGTATTATGGAGTGGTCATGGGTTATGAGTTAGTTAGCCGTGTGAATTATGAGAGGTCCGATCGGAATTGTTCAAGTGAAGAGATACGTTAAGGAGGATATATATAGGTTTAGGCTGGTTTAGGTAGTTGGGTTGCAATATGTTTTTGAAAGATAATAGGTTTCTAAAGGATTTTTATTAAAAAAGATTTTAGAAAAGAGTTAGATAAAAGATATTTAAAAACACTTTGGGAAAAGATTATTTTTTTATAAAAAGATATTTTTATTAAAAAACTAATCAATATTAATTAATTAATTCTATTAATTAAATTGGGCTTGAAAAGGGTTTTTAAAAATTGGGCTTTCATAAAACTATTTTTAAAAGGTTTTCAAAGATGGGCGTTTTAGAAAGTGGGCTTTTAAAACTAGTTATAAAAAAGGTTTCCAGAAATGAGTTAATAAAAAGGATTAGAAAATGGTCTTGGGCTTAAAACATTTTATTTTAGACCCGTTCTTTATTTTTTCCTCGATTCGGACCAATTGGAGCAGGGCATTAGTCATCATAGGGTACTAAATGAGGAGACACGATTATGTGTCTACAGAAGCCCCCACTTTGATTGAGGTTTGTAAAATCGAAAGTCAAAGTATACGTGTCGGGATGGAGAATGATTCCGGATGCTCTGCAATCCAAAATCACTCTTTTACGCCAGTACCTGCAAAACAAGCAAAAGTTTCAGGAACAGACATATGTGAAACATATTTGCAAAATAATCGTAAATTTGCAAAAATGAAATGATATAGATGAAAAGGAATCATGAGCTATTTTAGTCCGGCTCATGTCGGCGTAGAGCTATTATGGTCCCGCTCCAGGGTGTTGATGATGATGTGTAGAGCTATTCTGGTCCGGTTCACGTCGGGGTAGAGCTATTATGGTCCCGCTCCAGGGTATTGATGATGTGTAGAGCTATTATGGTCCGGCTCACGTCGGAGTAGAGCTATTATGGTCCCGCTCTAGGGTATTGATGATGTGTAGAGCTATTATGGTCTAGCTCACGTCAGGGTAGAGCTATTATGGTCCCACTCCAGGGTATTGTGTAGAGCTATTATGGTCCGGCTCACGCCGGGATAAAGCTATTATGGTCCCGTTCCAGGGTAATGTGTAGAGCTATTATGGTCCGGCTCACGACTGGATAAAGCTATTATGGTCCCACTCCAGGGTATTGTGTAGAGCTATTATGGTTCAGCTCACGACGGGATATAGCTATTATGGTCCCATTCCAGGGTAAAGTGTAGAGCTATTATGGTCCGGCTCACGACAGGATAGAGCTATTATGGTCCCACTCTAGGGTAATGTGTAGAGCTATTATGGTCCGGCTCACGACGGGATATAGCTATTATGGTCCCGCTCCAGGGTATTGATAATGTGTAGCAGACCTAACAGTGTGTTTTCCGCTATTAATACTCCTGAGTACTTGTTGTCTCTCGAGCAAGATTTGTGTGGAGTATAGCATGTTGGAAGAATGACAAAATTGTATTTTTGTTGCGGATTTGAAAATCCATTAGTTTGTCGCGCGCGATGTCGTAACGAACATTTAAATTCATTCGGAATTGAGCGTGTGGGTTGCACTTGGCTAAGAAGCACCCAAGCGTGCTGTACAGGACTGTGTGCCAGACGTATAGGCCTGCACTTGGCGCGGGATGCTGTGCTGGACGTAGTGTGATGTCGTAATGAATATTTTAATTCATAAGGAGTTGAGCATGTGAGCCCCACTTGGCTAAGAAGCTCCCCAAGCGCGTTGTACAAGGCTGTGCGCTAGACGCACAGACCTGCGCTTAGTGTGGTATGCTGCGCTGGAAGCAGTTTGCTGCATGTTGCACAGCGTTGTCGGTGAGCTGGACGCACAATATATATAGCGCTTGTCTTCTGTTTTTAATTGTAATGGTCCGCCAGCCTTTGCAGAATATAACTCGTATAGAGCCGTTTAATGTTGGGTACCTGTGAATGCAAATAACACACAGATATACTGACAAACAACTAGGGGACATGCATGTGTCCCGTGTTAGTGTATGGATAGGAAAAGACTTGACCTATAAAGAGTGACCTATTATACTCTAGACTTAAAGGTGCTTTCGTGTGTGCATATGTGTGTGTGTATGTGTGACTCGATGATTGACGCTAGAATCCTATGGCTAAGGACGATGGATGTAATGCTTCACAATGTTTGGACGATGCAGATATGTAATGCAAATGCAGAGATGTGACACTAATGCAGATGATATGATATGATGCGTTGATCGTTTCATTAGAAGCTCAAACTTTCGTTTAGAAAACTTTTTTTTTTAAAGAGGAGAAATGGGAAGCCCCCAAGGATGATCCACGTAGGTTATATTTGATTCAAAGTGCGTTGTAGTTGTTACGGGCCTAAGTGAGCCCATAAAACAGTTAGGATTTCGTATGGGTCTGGAGCCCACAATCTTTTGTATGGACTCGTAATGAAGTCCTGATCAATGGAGCCTAATGATCTTCCATGGATTATATATTCAATTTGGAGTACGTTATAGAACGAGCTTTTGTAGCTTTTGAGTTGAATATGCTTTGAGGTTTCTATATCAAGGGCCTAAGTGAGCCCATAAAGTAGGTACAATCTTGTATCAGTGTGGGTTTTAAAACCCAAGATTTCATGTATGGACTCGTAATGAAGTCCTTATTACAATAGGCCTATACTTGGAGCCTATGATTTTCTGAGTGTACCAGTGATAAAGCCCCCAGTAAGATGGAGCTGATGAAGTATTCAGCTTGATTTTGAAGATATCTCGTCACGCTTAGCGGAAGTTTCAACCGAAGATTCCATATAGGGTTCCTAAGGTGGAAAAGACAAGAAAGGTCAAAGAAAAGAACACTCAAGGGATGAGGCGCGGTCAAAGCGCTGAGTGTTGAAAGGTTATGCTAAGGTTGGCTTAGAAGCGATAACGTGGCTTATAAAAAGGAAGTGATTAGAATAAGAAAAGGCGGAGTCATAATGAATCGACTCATGCAATGAGGTAGGCTAATGATGCAGGTTCTAATCTCAGTCTAGTTCTAAAGGTAGGGATGAGCATTTAAAAATCATGATTTGGAAGATCGCGCTTTTCTCATGGGCCTAGGCGAGCCTTAAAAATATGTTTTGAATTAAAATGGCCGGGCCTCGAAAGAGGTTGCCTACGTATCCATGATGGAATCAGGCCAGTCGTAGCTCTTAGCATTTTAATTGGTGGCCTAGCTTTTTTCTTTGGAGCCATTTGCAATGAATTAAACATTGAATTGGAAGAGATCTTTGGCAAGGGTGGATAATGATGTTGGTTTGGCTTGGTTTAAAGCGGTCGGACCTCAGGGTGAGGTTTCCTACGTATCTTTAGCAGAATTAGACCATTCGTAGTTCAGGCTGATGAATGAGAAGGTGCCCTGACTTTTGCCTAAGTCGCCCTTATGGGTTTTCGACCTAGCGGGCTTTGGTTTGTCTTTTATGGCTTATTAGGATGCGATATGCATGGTTGTGAGAAGGTTTATCAGAGGTATGATTTGGCTTGTAAAGATTTTTTGGTTGTGGAGGTCAAGGCCTTTGGTAATGAAGTTGGAGGTTTATAATTGAAGGTTGAAGGTACAAGAAAGTACAGTTGACAAAGCTATTGACGGGATTATCTTTCTTTTCTTTTTTTATTCGATATCATTACACTTCTTTTTCTATTTGTTGTCACATTTTACTTTTGCTTCTTTTTTTTTGTTGTTGCTCTATTTTATTTATTTATTTGCCCTTTACGTTGAATTGTTGTCAAGTGTACTTCCTATGAGGTAGGTTAAAGGAGGAGGGATGTTATGCATTCAGGTTGAAGTGGAGGAATAGTTGTAGTGAACGGAGAAATATCTCTTTTATACTACTTTGTTCATTGCCTTTATTAAAATAGTCATGAGAACTAGAAATTCATTTCTTTTAAGGCGACAATCGTGATTCCATTGATGCTCATTAATGCAAGGTTAGGAAATGAATACTCATTTATTAATTGAAAATTATGAGTACATGCAATAGGAGGGAAAATCCTATATTAGACTGGGCAAAATGAGAGAGATGAAACAGAAAATGAAATCATAAGTTTAGACTCATACGTCATGTGACAAGTGATCTTAAATCTGAGGCTTTTTTGTAATAGGAAAAATTAGAAGTCTCCCATCATCGATCATGTCCAGAATAAGGCCTTGCAATGGGTAGCAATTGTCAGTCTTATGTCCATGGCCTCTATGGTACTTGCAATAAGCATCTTTGTCCCAATTTGGCCCCCTTTTATCTTCGTCTGGATATGGAGTAGGCCCAAGAGGGGAAAGTGCGCCTTTTGCGCGAAGGCGATCAAAAACTGTTCCATAACTTATACCCAGTGAGGTATATTCTCTCTTGTGTTTTCTTCGAGGCCTGGTGGCATTCAGTATGGGTCCATGTGAGACAGTGTCACGAAGGTGCTTGGAAGGTATTCCAATCGGAGTAACAGTGAAATCGGATTTGACCGAAGGCCTTAGAATTGAGCTATGTGGTATGATGTTGTTTAAGTTCACTGATCCTTCGCGGGTCAGCTACCATTGTATCGAAGCTATCTAGTGCCTTGTAATTTGCACTACCATTATCCTGAAGAACAGTGTAGTTTGCCTCTATTCTGCCAACCCCTTTTCCAAATTTACTAGTATACCTTTCAATTCATCAACCTATTCTTGAAGTGTTCTTAATATGTTGTATATTTCCTGTAATGGACCATCCAACGGGAGGTTAGAAATGGAGTGATGATGGAGAGAAAGGAATGAAATGGGAGAATGTATGTTTGTTTTAAAAAGTTGAGCTTCTAGGAACAAAATAGCATATCCTAAATTAATGATATTTTTTTTTGGATGCACCTAGACCTAATGCATGTATGAGCGACTCAATCTATGCGTTCGAACCTGAAAAGGCTGCCTACATATCCCAAAAGAGGGAATCAGATCTCTTGTAGTTCGGGACTACTAAATACTGAATGCATGAGATGAAATGAAGAGTATGGATGCAATGAGACTTCTAAATGCTTAATAATTCTGGTAATGCATGAAGTGTATGAACGATGGACTATGCAATGCAGAGGGTCTCCTGTACGAAAGCGATCCTAATTGACATGAAACTCTAATGACTTCAGAATCATAGACTTGATAGACTTCTAATAACGTTAGAATTCTAGATTTGACGGACTTTCAAGGATGATAGACTCCCAATGTGCATGAAACTCTAGTGGACCTAGACTCCTAAAGTGAATGAAACTCTAGTGGACCTAGATACCTAAAATGGATGGAATTCTAATGGATTTAGACTCCTAAGATAGACATAATTCTAATGGGTTTAGACTCCTATTATGCATGGACTGTCTATGGATAATAGACTTCTATGATGGATGGGACTCAAGCGAATGAAGACCCCTAACATGGACAGGGTTAGATGGGCTTAAGAACTTTAAATGGATTGAAACTGGATGAACCTAGACATATGAGCTAGATGGACTTCTAATGGAGTTAGAATTCCTAGGTGGATGAGACTTTTACAACAAGATGGATAGTAAAAGGAATCCAAAATGATGTACACAAATGATGGATAATATACATGAAAGATTGAATTTTTGGAAAAGATATGAGATAGGCTAAAAAAGATGGAGATTTTTTTTTGAAAAAAAAAGGTGGAGATATAATTTTTAAAGTAGATAGAAGATTGAAGATGAGATGAAATTTTGAAAAAGATAGGTGAATGATTTTTGAAAAAAAAGATAAGGATGATTTTTTTTTAAAAAAAAGCATATGAGAAAGTTTTTCAAAAAAAAGGACAGGTTATATAGTTTTCCAAAAAGATGGGTGATAGGATTTTTCGAAATAGATAAGGGATTGGAGATTGAAATTATTTTTGAGATGGAATTTTTTATTTAGAAAGAAATAAAAAAAGGAATAGAAGAATAAAGTGGTAAAAATAGAAAAAATATAAAAAATGGGAGGATAGGAAAGCGAGATTAGAATTACGTGCCGCAAGAAACACGACCAAATTGGAACAAGCATGCTGCGCATGGCGCAACAACATAGCGCACCACGCAGAAGAACGCGCTAAACGCAAAAGCAGAGCTGCGCGAAACGCGAGGGAAAGCACGACACGCGTCCATATTGCGTCAGACGCAGGGGGAGTGCGCAGAGCGCATCTGAAGTGGAGACGATTTTTTTAATTTTTTTGCTCGTCGCATAAATTCGTTCGATTGTTTTGATTCGACACGTCGCACAATACGAAATAATTAAAGGCACGTACACATTAAGATGCACAAATAGTATAATATCTAAAGTTCTCAACCTAAAGTCAAGTTCTATGTTTAACTATTGGTCAGGTTTAGGTTAAGGCTGAAAGGGTCCATGACTAATAGAGTGATCCCACGCTTCGTACCTTTGCTTAAAAAGGTGGCCACATGTAAGACGCACTCCATTTCTCAAGTCAGGAACAAGAGAACAATGCCATGGTTGGGTAGGTTTGATTATGACTAAGATCCAACACTATCGCTCAGGAAGCTTTTTGGAAGGACAAAGCGCAAAACCCCCGGGGTGATCTCACACATAGAACATGTGCTAATGAGGCAAGGTAGATTGTCCTTATGGTGGCTGAACAATAGCCATGCACATGCAAAACAGTATATTATTCTAAGGCATAAAAATAAGAATGAATTGTATTTTTCAAGTTTCACTCACTCATTAAAAAAAATTGATTTTTTAAAAATCCGACCCAGTAAAGTCGCCAAATTGTAGGCGTGGATTTTTAATTCCTTTAATGCCTACACGCGGTGTGAGCGTGTTTATTTGACTACCCCATTATTAAGGTTTTATTAAAAAAATACGTTTTGAAAGAAGTCGCCAACAATTCTTTAGAGGAAGAATCGTAAACCTAATTGGATACTGAAACGGAAGAGACATCTTAAGGACTTATTCCATTTCCCGTCATGACTCCATAGATGGTCAGGAACCAAAAAGTGAGTTCAGGGGTTAGGGTACAATATAGTCAGGAACTATATTGCCCATTGCTGGCCTCTACTAAATAACAATTCACAGCAGATTTTATGCAATAGAATAATCAAACAACATTTTAAAGCAACCTAAAATATTTAATCTAGATGGGTTCATGAAACACACAAAAAGACTAACTATTTAATGACCAGTTATTATACAATCATTTTACAAGATTCCTAACAGGTTGTCCAAATTATCTGAATTAATGAGAACAATTCTTTAGGTCTTCTTTAGCATAATAAATGTAGGTGATCAAAAGGCATGCAGGACAATCATAGTATCATGAATATTATATACATAAATAAAAGGAAAAGAGGTTAGAATATACAATTCTTATAGTGGCAGGAACACGTTAACAATCTACATCACGAATAGAATGTTAGTAACTTCAATAAAAAATAATAAAAATAAATAAAACAAATCAAGTTAGTTAATTTAGTTGACCCTCAGAAATTATACCACCGTCCGGGGTTGCTGATTTGTACGGATATTAGAAAATTAAATTGTCGTACAAGTCTTTACAAAAGGAAAAGGATTTGTTGTTTGCGTCTTGCGTCCAACCAAAACAATTTTATGTATCAAGGTTTTATAGTTGAATGATGATGATCAATTGACGAAGTTGGACGATGTGTCGTGAGTGCAGGTGATTTGTTAGGATGGGGGAGTATTAGGCATTGGTATATTAGGCGGCGAAAGATTAGATGGTGATGAAGAATAGGTGATGGTGATGATTATGCGCTTGGTATGAATCAATAGGAGGAATTTTGTGATGATTAGAAGATGATGAATGAGGTCAACGAGGATTTAATTTTGTGAGAATTAGTTTAGGCGTGTAAGGTTGAGGTGTGGTTGACTTTGGATGATGAGAGAGGTCGAGTATTGTGGAGTGGCCGTGGGTTATGAGTTAGTTGGCCGTGTGAATTATGAGAGGTCCGATCGGAATTGTTCAAGTGAAAAGATACGTTAGGGAGGATATATATATATATAGGTTTAGGCTGGTTTAGGTAGTTGGGTTGCAATAGGTTTTTGATAGATAATAGGTTTCTAAAGGATTTTTATTAAAAAAGATTTTAGAAAAGAGTTAGATAAAAGATATATAAAAACACTTTGGGAAAAGATTATTTTTTTATAAATGGATATTTTTATTAATAAAACTAATCAATATTAATTAATTAATTCTATTAATGAAATTGGGCTTGAAAAGGGGTGTTAAAAATTGGGCTTTCATAAAACTATATTTAAAAGGTTTTCAAAGATGGGCCTTAAAACGTTTTAGAAAGTGGGCTTTTAAAACTAGTTATAAAAAAGGTTTCCAGAAATGAGTTAATAAAAAGGGTTAGAAAATGGTCTTGGGCTTGAAACATTTTATTTTAGACTCGTTCTTTATTCTTTCCTCGATCCGGACCAATTGGAGCAGGGTATTAGTCATCATAGGGTACTAAATGGGGAGACACGATTATGTGTTTACACATAGTATAAAACCATCCAAAACACATCATTAACAATACAAATTGCAACAAAGCAAGAAAAAAAACCCTTAATTTTAAAAATCAGTGAATATTAGTAAAACTACAGCAATCTTCATACAACCCAACAAAAATGGAATTAATATGCTCAAATTCAACAACCCAACAAACCAAAATTCTCAATTATCAATCTTCTTAACTCACAATTAACATAATTTGAACTTAATTCCAAAAATTCCAAAGAACCCTACTTTGCCATTCTACAATTTGGCAATTGCAATTACAAATAAAGAAAAAAAAAACATAAAAATCAAGAAAGAATGAGAGACTAACAGAGAAACGACCATCTGGATGGAAGTGAAATTGGTTTTGATGGTGAGCGACGTTTGTCCTTTCTAGACGAACATCGACGACGAACAGAGAGAAGGCGAGGCGAAGAGATTGCGTGGCTGCGGTGGGTTGAGAGGGTGGAGGTTTTCGTGGTTTGCGAAGTCAGGAGGTTTTCGTGGTTCGTTGTGGCGATGGTGTTCGTAGCTGAGAGAGGGATTATGAGTTAGAGTGGTTGGTGTCGTGGGTTTGAAAGGGTGGTTGGTGTCGTGGGTGTGAGAGGGAGGAAAGAGGAGAAGATCTGAATAGGTGAGACAGGAGGGATTAGGGTTGAGTGAGGAGTGAAAAGGAAACGCGAGTTCACGCACAAAAGGGATTTTGGGGGCTGATTTACCGCTGCGGTTAAGGGAACTGGAGCGGTTAATAGAAAACCGGATCGATTTTATGTTGCCCAATTTCCCTCCCGAAATTTCGAGGATTTACCGCTTCAGTTCTCATAGGGACCGCAGCTGTTGTGTTGTGACATATAACGTTTTTTCCACTAGTGTATGCTGTGAAGGATTTGCCTACTGGTTGGGATGAAGTTTCTAATCCTTCGACTAGTGCCTTTCCTAGCTTTATTGTGACTCAATTGAGTCAGAAGAGCAATGATATTATCAACATTGTTGTCAACAATTTTTTTAAGATGCAAGTGAGTTCATGTCTGTGGAGAATTCATGGACTGCTTTCCAAGGTGTTTTGTCTAAGGGTCCAGCAAAGTCAAATTTAAGGCTGGATGATTATGCAGTTAATGATGCTTTCACTTATCTTTCAAAGATGATGAAGAAGTTTGAAAATGTGATGGAAGATTTACCAATATTTTTAAGGGAGGTTGTTGACTATTGTTTTAAAAATCAAGATCCTTTAGTTAGAAAGTAAATTTTTGAATGAAATTTGTTTAACGTATTATTTTTATTGAAAATATTCTTATAGAATTTATGTTGTTTGTTGCAGTGAAGAGGTTTTTAAATTACTCGGAGTGATATTTGGACTGTTGGTAGTGAGACTGATATATTTGAATCAATGATAGATAATTGGGCAAGAATATTGAATATCAATGAACTGAGTCTCTCTTATTCTCCAAAAAAGTTTTACTTTACTTCTTCTCATTGTGTAAGAACTTTTTGTAATATATTTATACGTTGAATTCTTTAGCTTTGCATGTATTAATTATTTTTTGATAACATGAGTTTTTATGTTGCAAATTGCGTTGTTTCATGTGCTGGAAGATGGAACTATTGCTAAACGCATCGATGAGTTGATCAAGTGCTGAAAGTTTCAAGTTGAAGAGATAAATAAGATTCCAAAACTAGATTGTGGCGTTGAACTGGTGAGACAAGTTCTGTTTTTGAAATTGTGGATTTGTGTTGTTGTAGTTTGTTTACATATGATATAGTTGTTTTTCCTTCGATATAGTTGTTTTTCCTATGATATAGTTGTTTTTAGTATGATAGTTGATTTTTTTTATATGATATAGTTTTTATATTGATAACAGGATTTGGGCTGATGAGGAAGCGTATAAGAAAAAGATAGAGACTCTCAGTTCAATCATTGATGATGGAGTTTTAAGTCTATTCCAATCTTATGAAATCCCACAATCTGAAGGTGATGATATGGGTTTATGGCCAATAACAGAAGTGAAAGGAAGCTGGAAACAAGGTGCATATGATTTGGACTGTGGTGTATATATACTTATCCATATGCTACTTTTTGACGGCTAAGAACAGTTTGAATGCCAAAATCTGAATGATGTAAGTTTAATATAATTATTTTTAACTCAATTTTGTATTTAAATTTTTTTATTGTTTCTTACTTATTTAAGTTATTTTCGGGAGACGATTAGGAAAGCAATAAGAGTATCGTTGTCTGGTGGCATGATTTTATCTAATTTGAATTTGAATAGAAGTGTGCTTGGGGAGAATGTGATATCATTCCGATCAAATAGATCAGAGACTGTTGCTTTTATTGAAGAAAATGAAAGAAAGAGGGCTGAAGTGAAACACCCCGACAATTCTCTATTTTCCAAAATATCTTTTCAATATAAAACTTAGAGAATTACCAAAACATTATCGCCCGTGTGATAACGTATCGGCTTATTCAGAATTTTGCAGCGGAACACAATAAATAATTTTGAAAACAATAACTTAGACAACCATAAGTCAACTCCAAAACCAAACTAAAGTTGAAGTCAACCAAATCAAAGTCAACCAAATTTAAACAACTATAACGTATAAAATCTAAACACAAGCTCTCCACGAATCCCGAACCCATGATGCATCATCTTCAAACCTGAAATGGACAATACACTATTGATCCTGAGAGACTGCTTGTAACACTCGACCCATACGCAGTCGAGTATATCGTCACCAATGCGCATCCAGGGCCAACAACTGTCCTCAATAACCAACACAAGTTCTTCCGTCGCATTTTGTCCTCACTCATGCGCATCCTGAGAAACTTCCCAGGAGGTCACCCATCCCTGGACTACTCCCAGCCAAGCACGCTAAATTGTGGAGTAACTAAAGAAATGAGCTTCCTAAAAGAAAGATGCATCTTGTTGGAATGAGTAGCCTACTAAATCCCTTTAAAGCAATCATGAGGGGTATTACATACACCCCAACTTGAGGATAGAAACGCCCTTATTGCGCCTGAGGACTCCACATATTCGGCATACGGCCTGTGGGTCGCCTCAGCCTGAAGACTGATGGTCGGAGACTCCAGATATTCGGTCTGACGACCTCTGGGTCGCTCCTTATGACAATGCAGCCCCAGAATCCTCCCCCACTAGGCGCCTGAGGACTCCTAATATTCGGCCTTACGGCCTTAGGGTCTCCCCAACACGCGGTCGTAGGTTGCTCTGATACCATTTGTAACACCCGACCCATACGGAGTCGAGTATATCGTCACCAATGCGCATCCAGGGCCAATAACTGTCCTCAATAACCAACACAAGTTCTTCCGGTGCATTTTGTCCTCACTCATGCGCACCCTGAGAAACTTCCCAGGAGGTCACCCATCCCAAATGAGCTCCTTAAAAGAAAGATGCATCTTGTTGGAATGAGTAGCCTGCTAAATCTCTTTGAAGCAATCATGAGGGGTATTACATATAATGTAACACTCCGTCCTTTTATAAACATAATATAAACAAAATAGAACATTTTATTTAAGAAATGGCGATAGTGGAAATATCGCCTGACGGAAATGCCACTCTAATCAAGGTTAAATTAAACTAAATGAAATAAAACCCAATTATTATAATAATCCAAGATATCCAAACGGAGGCAAAACAACCTCATAATCCCAATATATAAAGTAAATGTAAAATAAAACAAGATGTCGCAAAAATCCTAAATAACCTTTCTCTCATTTCCCATAACACTAAATAATCACCTGCAAAATATATCAACAAACATCCACTATCAGTGGGGAGTAACTAACAGCTCTCCCAGCTCAATTAGAATCCATATAAGAGTTATAAATTTTTTTAAAATCAAGTCATACAAAAACATCTCAACAATAAACTTCAAATAATCAAATAAAACTATTAAACCAAGACAATACGACATGCTATACACAAATAGGGTAAAGATAATAGTATAAACAAATGGACAAGTAAATAGACATATAAACTCAATGATCAATAGTATAAACCATCAAAGTTCAAAGTAATAAAATAATATAATTAGTTTGAGAGAGAGAGCTGAACGCTAGTGGACAACTCACTTCCTATAGTAATGTCAGATCGCAACCTCCAGACAACCTATGGGTTACGTTCCCTACTGCATGTGTCTAAGAATGGCCATTCTCCTGATGCGGTGTAGGATTCCGTCGTCACCGACCTCTCGGACGACAACAAAACCAAGGTTTACCTAGGATTCCGTCCTATGGTTTGCATGTTCTTCACCTTGGGATTCCGTCCTATGGTTTGCATGTTCTTCACCTTGTGATTCCGTCCCTCCGGATATCTTGCTCTCAAACAAATTAGTAATAATAAAATAATTCTCAATCATTAAATTACATGGATGCCCTTAAGGCCTTACACCAAATCAACAGAAATCTCGAATCGCAACCCAAGAATTTCAATTCGCAATAAAACTCTTCTCAAAATAATAATAGTAATGATAATAACAATAATAAAAAAAAAACTAACAATAAATATATAATAATAACATTATCTTCGAAGCACCAACAATCTCAACATGTTAATAAACCACTCATGATATAACCATGATACAAAGCCTTAATCTAACCACAAAATACATAGCCCAACATGCTATGACCTCAACTATCACACAAACATGCTGAACAAAACAATAAACATATTTATAAAAAAAATTAAAAAAAATGACTTAGGTGTAAGTAATTAGCTTGAATGATATAAACTCACTAAAATAGAATCATGGCCACACAAGCAAGAGTAAGACAATTTTAAAATAAGCTAACATTTAGTTACCCACTTGCATCATACTGTCAATGCAATAAACAACAATGCAACCTTGATATAACATTCTTAAGAATTAAGATACACAAATGTCATAACTTTAGCACACAATGCAACACCACACAACAACAGTAGGCAACAAGGAAGAGCATAACAACAATAGCGAAGTAAAACAACAAGAATAAAATAGCATGCATTATTTACACACTTTAATAGGCAATCAGTAGCAACAACCAGCAGACCAACAAACCCAAATTACTCTAAACACATTTCAAACTCCACACATTCTTGCCTTGAACAAATTTAAGATAGTAAGCATAACTCGTGATAAGAGAATGACAAAACCCCATTCACATGTACTGTATCAGTACATCAAAAATATAGCAAATAAAAAGAAAGAAAATAAACATGAATTCTAGCCTTAAATCGGCTAATACAACAGGAGGTTTGACAAACACTCCTAAACATGAATTATCATACAAAGAACCTCCAGAAATTGGCAAAATACACGACTTATAAACATAAGATTTTTCCCACCCAATTCCTCACATAATACCAACTCAACTTAACCATTAAAACTACTATATACGAATACTAATCGATCTAAGGTCGCCGTTAGTTACCTTTGAAGACCTCAAATTGCTTGCATTTCCATTATGTACTGTTTTGTTCCGACCACGATTCCCGATGATCCAAAGCTCGGATGCCAAATCGCTCTGGTCAAAGTAATGTTCCAAACGTCCTCAACGTGCTGTTCAAATTTCAGTACTATCCAACGGTTAGATCTACATATATAGTCATTTTCGTGAAGGTATGGTAGGAAAAACCGGGATGAACTTTTCCTCTCTTTCTCTCTTCAAAATGTCGACTGATTTGGGGAGGAAGTGAGACTAATTTTTTTTTGCTGTTACAAATAGCTCCAAAGATTATTTAAAAGAGGATTAAAGAGGGAGGTTACAATAGCTAATAATAAGGGATTCAATTGGGCATTAAAGAGGGAGTTACAAGCTCCAAAAGTCGCTTCCTTCTCCATTAAAATAACTGATTTTTGAGCAGCTCTTTTAGGAACCAAACTCCATGTCCAAAAAGTTGTTACGACAATCCAACGTGCGAGAATGAGAAAATAAAAAATACCTGCTCAAACGCGCAATTTATATACTAGGAAATATATAATTTGTAATCAAATAAATTTTTTAAATATAACATTTTGAAAGTTGAAAAACAAATAGTATAAGATATAATGTTTTTAAGAAGTAAAATATTATAATTTTAACAGAAAATAATAATTAAGGGAAAATAACTCGAATAAATTATGGGCGAAAATCCGTGGTGTTACACTGCTCACCAAATGAGTCATCACAGGATCAATAAGGCACAACCATGATCGACATACCACTAGTGGAAAAAACCTTATCTGTCACTTAGTAACAGATTTGGTTTTTACAAAACGCATCCGAAAATCAATAAAAAAAATGGGAGGGAAAGCTGGGTGGAAAATCTGATCCGGTCTTTTAGTGAACCGATCAGATTGTAGAAACTGCTGCGGTTTTCTAAAATCTAATCCGGTACACAAGACCGGATCAGATTTTTCGTTATTTTTTTCTAAAACAAAAACGAGCTGGGCCCCAAAATAAAGATCCTCTTTTTAGAGGCCCAAAGCAGATGAAGGCCCAACGCGTCTCAGAGTCCCCATACCTGATCTCTCTTCCTCTTTCTCTCTCCTCTCTACTCCCTACTCCTCCCTCACCACGAAATGAAGAACGAGGATCGAAAATGAAGATCGAAGAAACGAAATGAGAATAACCACGATCAGGCGAAGCAACGAAATGCGAAGAAAGAACCTCTCCCATTCAGCGTCGCTCACTCGTCGCCCTCTCTCAGCCTTCACTCTCTCACCATTGCTCGACGTTTCTCTATCACAGCTCGCCGTTTCTGTTACACAAGATCTAGTCGAAGTCAATTCGAGTATGCTAACTGGTAAGAGGGTTGTGTTGTTGATTTTTATCTTAGGGTTCTAAAGTAAGCTCCATTTCTTCGTCTTTTTAATTCAAATTCATTTCTTCAACTAAAAATTTCGATTTTTTTTTTCTTTTCAATCAAATAATTTGTTAATTTTTTCTGCAATTATTATGTTCAGACAGTTGGTTGTGATGGATACGGGATTCGAACCGCTGCGATTGCAAATCAATCAGCTGGATTTACATCGTGCAGCGAACAAGGTATAGGGTTCGTGAATTCTTATTTTTAATCATTTGGAGCTGGAAAACAGGCTAATCCTTCGTTTTCGTCCCAATTTCGCTAACTCTAGCTTTGCGAGGTTCTTCTCCACTGATGTTGCTGAGAAAAGGAGTAAGAATTCATGTTTATACCTGTTCTGTTCATGTCATTTTTGATAAATTTGCAAAGTTTTGTTGTGAGTACATGTTTGGATTTGTGGTGTTCCCTCGGCTCCTTTGCGTGCGCGATATTATCGCAATTAAGAGTTACCGAATTAGCTGTGCTAGGGACTACGCCAAGTGTAGATGTAAGATGAAAGATAAGACATAGGTGCTATTCTTAAAATCAAACTAAGTGTAGAAGTTGCGTACCTTTGCAACTATCTTACCATCCTTGGGGAGTTGTTTTGTCTCTGCCAGACTGAGAACGCATCAGTGAGAACGCATCAAATAAATCATCTGCATCATAAACAACATCCCCAATTTTGCTTACAAAACCCCATTCACGAAAGCCGTCCTCTTCATTATTGAAGCTTTCATAATGTAGTGCAGGTTTTATTAACTCTATTAAGCGACTCAAATCCCCTAGTTCACAACTAGAGACCCACTTGTTGAATTCCTTTTTTTCGACGGCACACTGCAGTGATACATTGAGTGTATCCATAGTTGAGATGAGGGTTGCAATATTAGCCATAGGTATTCACAGAAGCAGCTGGTAGATGCTAATAGCAGGGGAATTTCTCTGTGGTATGGAATTTGCCTCAGTCTTGTGTTGGAAGGATTAAGGGAATAAGAGTACTAACATTGGAATATTATCCTCAAGTGCTGATGTGCTGATGTGCAATTTTTGGCTAATTGCTCAGGTTGAAGCTAATGATGCAGTTACAGTGGATCATACAGTTACACTGTACTGTTATTTTTCTTTGCTAACTGAACTTTTTTGTATGGGAATTCCCAAGTGATTGCTTGCATTGGTGAGACATTAGAGCAGCATGAAGCAGGGACTACAATGGAGGTGGTTGCGGCCCAAACTAATGCCATTGCTGGTAAGTGTGCAGCTGTGTGTTTCAAACAACTTGCACTTATGCAGCATTTTAAGTTTCATATCTGTACTAATTTGCTCAACTGCTTCACCGACACCCCTATTATCAACCCCTTTAAAGTTATCAGATTCATTTAATGTTGGAGCTGCCATCGACTTTCCAAGGTGATGTTAAGCCTCCTTTGACATTCTTTTTACCAGATTTGCAATTAGAAAATTTTCATAATATTAACGATATTAGGCTGTTCATATGTGGAAGTTGGTTCACTTCTGTGGGGTTTCTATCCTACTTATGTGCAAAGTTTTGATGATATTCTGTCTCCGGATTGGAATTTTGCTTTAACATTAATGAGACCTACATATGAAGTGATTTTTTGCTTGCAATCAGCAAATAAATACAGCATGTGTGGCCTTAAAAAAAATTAAGGCCATAGATTATATATAGGAACATTACATCCATCGTATCTGAATTTTGCTTAAGTATTAAGTTGTCTAATTCTCACAGTAAAATTTACACAAGTATTTTAGATTCAATTCTACTTGTATATGCTGATTGCCGACAACATATTCCCTTGTAAATGCCTAACGAGCAAAAATTACTCCTTACTGATACGCCAATATGCAACATCATAAGTCACCAATCACCAACAATTTTCATGTCTAGTATGACCTTTTCACATCTTCTAGTAGCATCAATGCCTTCTCTTGATGTGCCTGAATCATCAGTCCTGACTGATATTGGTAAACTTTGCAGACTGCAAATGCCGATCTTGCTAAATCTCTTGCTACTGCACAATGGAATCTGGAAATGGAGGTGTGAATTTGTTTGGACAGCATTGTTATTTTTTGAAAAGTCACTTCTAACCTCAGTGTTATATCCTTGTTACTGCACGACGATGTTCTGAATTCACCGTTTCGCAAGCAATTCAAACTCCTAAATTCGATTTCGATTCTCTAAGATTTGATGATGAAGGTTACAATTCAATGGGGTCAAGATTGCCCCTGAAGCATCACTTGTAAGTCTTGATGTTATTTCTTGTTCAGAGATGTCTAAGGTTTGTGTTAAGTTTTTTTAATACTGAAAATCCTTCTTGGAACTTCTTATGCAGAACCCTACAACCTCTATTGGCCTGTATGTTGATTCTGGGTCGATTTATGAGACACCGTACTCATTTGGTGCATTCAAAAGCACAACAAATCATAGCCATCTGCGCATTGTGCGTGAAGTGGAGGCTGTAGCAAACTCTCTTATGGCTCAAGAATCTGTTGTATACTTGTATAGCTCTGTTTTAGAGCAATTTGTTGTTGTAAGTATAGTATGCTGCTTGTATACTTTGTACTAGAGAGGAGGAGATTGAGGATGCTTGGCGTAAAATTAATAAAGAAGTGGGAAATTAATGTATCTAATTATTTATGCTTCAATTAAGCATAATATGCTTAATAAAATAAGTATTCATATATATTATCGATTTTATACTGATTAATAATGAAAAAAAATTTTTTTTTTGTTTTTTTTTGGGGGGGGGTATCTGATCCGGTTTTCACCCAAAACCGGATCAGTAAATAATTTATTGATACGGTTTTGGACCGGATCAGTAAATATTTTGCATCTGCTGTGAGCCCACCCGATGCGGACCAAAATCGGATCAGTACGCCCGATTTTGACCAAATCGGATGGGATTTTTTCCACTAGTGTACACAACAAAAACACGTAATCAGCAAAGCTGAGTACTACATAATAAATAAATCCTAACATGATACTAATAAACGTTAAGGTAAAGATAAATAATAATATAATAACACAATAGTTAACTTTACTGAACTTGACTCTACAACTTAAATTAATTATAACATAGATTGAATAGGCAATGGAAAGAGTTGTCCAAACCAAACCAGTCTTCAATTTAGAAGACCAAACCAGTCTACATAATAAATAAATCCTAACATGATACTAATAAACGTTAAGGTATAGATAAATAATAATATAATAACACAATAGATAACTTTACTGAACTTGACTCTACAACTTAAATTAATTATAACATAGATTGAATAGGCAATAGAAAGAGTTGTCCAAACCAAACCAGTCTTCAATTTAGAAGACGAAGAACGGGCGCGACTCCGTACTCCCCTGAACAACGATATCGATGAACCTTTTAAATAAAAATAGGACACGGTGATCAATCCGGTCCCAAGAAAAGCCATGGGTACCACCATGTACTCCAACTCATACTAGTCCAACATTTTAGACGTGCACAAGTCTAAAGCTTATTGCTATTTACTTTCCACTTTAAGTGATTAATACTTTATTACTTGTTATGGCTCACAAAGGTAAGACAAACAATATAATCATCGAGGATGCATAAACTTCCATTTTTATCTTGGGATTAGATAGGTGATCAACAACTTAACAATTCAAGAATAATTCCAATTATAAAATTCCATAACCATTATTTATTTGTTGATCCAAGTCAACAATCAACCAACCTTTCATAGGTGAATAACCAACTTACCAAATAAGGCTATCGGTCCTCATAAAGTAAATAAAATAATCCAAAGGGAACCACAACATGATCCAATAGCAACATATTTATTAATCCCTCATGTGAATAATAAAATAAAGTTCCCAATCCCATATGCTTGCATCAATCATCCATACAAACATAATTTAACCAACATAATCAACATGCTTCACACAACGGCATAAAACATGCAATTCCACTTGAATATAAATCACATATGAACTATAAATAGTTCCCTATGCATGATACTACATCAATCCCATCCTTAGGACATGATACTAATCCAACCAACACCTAGGTATGTACGTACCTTGTGTAGACAATATGCGAGTCCACTTTAATAATCTTAGAAGTCGCCTAAAGAGAATTCTCCGCCTACCAATTATCAATACAACCACTAATCAATACTCAATCAAAATTCCAGCAACATTTAAATATGTTAAACCCTTTTTAAAAGTGTTTAAGAATCCTTTTTGACCATTAAAACTCCACTATTAATGTCTCCTAATATAGTACCACTATACTAGTCATTAAAAAACCTCAAAAATCCATCATAACCGTACTAATAAAAATTTCAGCAACTTATAATGTGTTTAAAACCCTTTAAAACATGCTTAAACATAATCATAATCATAATCATAAGACTATCCAATTTCATAAACTATATACAATAATATGATTTTCCAACTCATAAAACCCTAAAAATCCATACTTTGATACTTAAAACCCTAGTTTAAACATAATTAATAAATCTGAAATTTTAATTACTTCACTATATAAATTACATAATATGAAATTTATATTTAAATCATCAAACTATAACTTTAATCATGAAAACATTAATTAAATCCTTAAAAACATAAACATAACATTAAATAAAATAGAGGAAGAAATAAACCAAAGAGAGAGGAGAGGAGCAAGAAACGGTGGCACAAGAGGGAGGGCGGCGGACGCCGGTCGGGCTGCTGCCGGCGGCGGGCACGACTGCCCGTGGTGGTCACGTGCGGTGGTCGGCCGAAGCACACGAAGAAGAGAGAGAAGAAACCGAGAGAGAGAGAAGAAGGAGAGGAGAGCCGAAAAAAGGAGGAGGAAGAGAGAGAAAATAAAGTGTGGGGAAAATTTTGGGGTTTGTGGGGTTTATATAGTTAACCCTTATGGGCTTAGGAAATTGTGTTTGGGTTTCAATAATCATTTAATGATTGGCACTTGTCATAGTTGGGTTCCTCTAACCCATTTTAAAATCCTTTTTACTAAACTCAAAGATGTTTAAACTATTTAAATAATTTTCAAAGTATGACTAAATAAAATATTTGATTACTTCAAATCATTAAATAATTGTTTTGACTTTCAAATAGTCAACCTTTTGAGAAATAAATTATTTAAACATTAAAATATATATAATTATACATTAAAATGTATTTATAAAATTCATAAAATTATGAGGGATTACAGTCTACCCCTCTCTTGGCACGACAACCCTCGCAGTTTCAAAATTTTTGACTCAAACTTTCATTTGGAAATACTTGTGTCACAATGTCTACACGCTTTTGCCAACTTTAAAACCACTTGTGTTACTCATGAACACATTTTCCATGAGGAGAACCAATTTATTTTGCACCAACATGTGCAAATCGCCAAAATAAGCATAAAAATGCATAAAAATACCGTAAAATAAGGCAAAAAGCGCGAAATTCTATTGCATTCTACCCCCCTTAAAGAAAACGAGTTACGCCCTCGTAACTCACCTCAATAAATAAATCTGGATACTTTTTCTTCATTACTTCTTCGGCTTCCCACGTTGTCTCTTCAGTCTCATGGTTAGACCAAATCACTTTTACAATATTCACATCCTTATTGCGTGTACTACACACCTTTTTATCCAATATTTTCACAGGCCTTTCCTCATACGTGATGCTACTATCAATTTGAATTCTTTCAGGCTCCAAGACATGATTCTCATCAAGGATATATCTCTTGAGTTGAGAAATATGAAACACAACGTGCATTTTCTCAAATTCCATTGGCAAAGCCAACTTAAGCTGCCTTCCCAATTCTTTGCAAAATCTCATATGGGCCAACATATTTAGCACTTAATTTGCCCTTTTCCCCAAATCTCATCATACCTTTAGTCGGCGATACTTTCAAAAACACTTTATCACCAACTACGAATTCATCTTCTCTTCGCTTCAAATCAGCATAACTTTTCTGCCTATCATGGAGCAGCTTGAATTCTAGCCTGAATCAACTTGACATTCTTAACAGTCTCCTCAATAAATTCCGTCCCCAATACTATATTCTCACTAAAATCATTCCAGCAAATGAGACTTCTACACTTTCTCCCAAACAACTCCTCAAAAGGAGCCATCTTAAAACTCACATGGTAACCATTGTTATACGAAAACTCAATTAAGTCTAAGTGATCTTCCCGACTACCTTGGAAATCGATTGCGCAAGCTCTCAACATATCTTCCATAATCTGATTGGTCCTTTCAGTCTGACCATCGGGCGCAGGATGAAAAACAGTGCTCATCTTCAACGTTGTTCCAAGATTCAACTGGACCTTTTGCCAAAATTTCGAGAGGAATCTCGAATCACGAACTAAAATAATGTCCGTCGGGACTCCAAGCAGTCTCACTACATGCTTGATGTACGTCTTCGCAAGTTGTTTCTTCTTCCATGTCTCTTTGATCGGAACTAACACGGCAGACTTCTTCAGACGGTCCACGATAACCCAGATAGTACCATTGCCATTTCTCATCTTCGGCAAAGCAGTCACAAAGTCCATCGATATAGAATCCTACTTCCATCCAGGAACCTCTAAGGATTGAACCTTCCCCGTTGGTCTCTTGTGGTCTATCTTTACTTTCTAATAGGTCAGGCACTTTAATTTTACACGAATTCAGCGACTTCACGCTTCATATTCGGCCACTAATAAATCTCCTTAAGATCTTTATACAACTTGTTACCCCTAGGGTGCACATAATATGGAGTGTTATGCCCCTCATCCATAAGCCTTCTCTTAAGCTCTTCACATTTTTGTGGTACACACCACCTTCCCTTGAACCTCAAGCTTCCATCATCATGAATCTTAAAGTCAAATCCTTACCTTGCTTCATCTTCTCCTTAATCTTATCTAAGTGCTCGTCTCCAACTTGACCCTCTTTGATCTCATCGAAAACTGACAACCCCAATGATAAAGCACTCAATCTTGCCTCGATCTCCCCAGGATTGAGAATTTCTAGACTAAGCCTTTGCATATCTCGGCACAATTTCTCGGAAACTACCAATGCATTCATGCTATGGCTTGATTTCCTACTCAAAGCATCGGCAACTACATTCGCCTTCCCTTCATGATATTGGATATCTAGGACATAGTCTTTAATCAATTCTAACCATCTTCTCTGCCTCATATTGAGATCCTTCTGGGTGAAATTGTACTTCAAACTCTTATGGTCGGTAAAGATCTTACGAGATGCCCCATAAAGGTAATGTCTCCAAATTTTCAAGGCAAACACAATAGCAGCTAACTCTAGGTCATGGGTAGGATAATTAGACTCATACGGCTTCAACTGATGTGATGCATACATGATCACCTTCCCATTCTACTGCAGGGCACATCCCAAACCATTCTTCAAAGCATCACTATACACCTCAAATCCCTCTTTCCCATCAGGCAGGGTTAAAACAGGTGCAGAGGTCAAACACTCCTTCAAAATCTGAAAAGCTTCCTCGCACTTCTCTCTCCACTCAAATTTTGACTCTTTCTTCATCAAATTGGTCATATCCTTGCTATCTTCGAGAAATCTCTCACAAATCTCCTATAATAGCCATCTAATCCCAGAAAACTATAATATCTAACACATTCTTCGGAGTAGGCCACTCACTAACAGCTTGAATCTTTGCAGGATCCACAAAAAACTCCTTCTTTAGACACATAATGACCCAAAAAAGCTACTTTCTCCAGACGAAACTCACACTTAGAGAACTTGGCATACAATTGGTTCTTCCTAAGCGTCTCCAATATTATCCTCAAATTCTCATCATGCTCTTCTTCACTCTTTGAATAGATCAACATATCATCAATGAACACCACAACGAACTTATCTAAGAACCCATGGAATATCCTATTCATTAAATCCATAAATATAGACGGAGCATTGGTCAGTCCAAGTGGCATCACAGTAAACTCATAATGACCATAACGCGTCCTAAACGCAGTCTTAGGTATATCCTTATTAGCTACCCTCAACTGGTGATACCCCGAACGTAAATCAATCTTTAAAAACATACTCGCTCCATTCAACTGGTCAAACAGGTCATCTATCCTAGGCAAAGGATACTTGTTCTTAATGGTCACATTGTTCAACTCCCTATAATCAATGCATAATCTCATACTTCCATCTTTCTTCTTCACAAACAACACAAGAGCTCCCCAAGGTGACGCACTAGGCCTAATATAACCTTTATCCAACAATTCTTGCAACTGCGTCTTTAACTCGCTCATCTCAGGAGGTGCCATTCTATATGATGTCATTCTATATGCGCCTTCAACCGGTTGGCAAGGGTGTTGTGAAGGGGGGGGGGGGCTGGGGAAGGGGGTTATGTGCGGGAGAGGATGGCTAGCGAGGGGGTAGCTCTACATGGGAGACAGTGCGGGGAGCGGATGGCGGGTTGTGCGAGGTGCACGGGGGCTCGCAGGGGGGGCATATGATAGGCTATGCGGAGTGCGCGGGGGTGGCGGGGGTTGTTGTGTAGTGGGGTTGCTTTGTGAAGGGGGGGATGAGGGTGGCAGGGTGATTCTATGCGGGGGGCTAGCGGCAAGGGGTTGCTTTGTGCGGGGATACAGTGCAGGGGTGTGGATGGCGGGCGTGCGCGGTGTGCACGGGGTTGGCAGGGGGCGGATGACAGGCAATGCAGGTGTGCAGGGGGGGGCTGGCAAGGGGTTGTTGTGCAGGGGGTTGCTGTGAGGGGGGGTGAATTTTGAGTGTTCTTTTTCTCATATGGTGTTGTTGATTTCTACTAAATTTTACTGAACTCAGAATGTGATGCGTAAAACATAAAAAAGACCTAAAACACAAAGAAAGGCATGGGAATGATTTATACTAATTCTATAGTGTTTATTTTTTGTTGATTCTCTAGTATTTTTCCTATATGGGAATATTATTTTCTACTGGTTATTATTGGACGTTGTTTATTCTAGTTCCAAATATGAGAATACATAATGCAATAGTGTAGAAGATAGAGAACATACCAGTAGCAAGACAGCCATTAAGTACCAGCAAATAACTAAACTCAGACCCTTCTGGAGAATTTTATGTGTGTCTGGCAACCCCAAAGTCTGCAATTTTAAGTTTATAATACTGATCAAGTAAAATGTTGGTCGATTTCCTTAATTCATAATTGTTCCACCATTTTTCTTAAGCTCAAAATTGAGGGGGAAATCACACCAGAAAATGAATTATTACTCAAATAAATTAAGCCTCTCTAATTGAGTAAGTTTTCCAAGTTTAGGTGGTGAGAGTGTGAGTGAACTGTGGCTTTTTTCTCTTTCTTGTGTAAGTGAACCTGATGGGAGGATAAGGTTGGTCCCTTGCATTAGCCAGGTTTAGATGAAAAGTTATTCATGCCATGAACAAGAGAGAATCACCAATAATAGTGAGGTTTAAACTAATACTCAGCCAGGAATGGATCATATGCAGATATACAGAAATCTACTTCAGAATTGACACCATACAGCCTTGTAAGTCTGGTCAGCCTATACATCCAAAAATATGCATCACAACATGATATTTTGTGTAAATGAACTCGTCACATTGAATCAATGTACCCTTCTTTTTACTTTTTCTCCTTCTGTATATCACCTTGTCTCCTTGCAACTATGCACCATAAGTTTTCTTTTATAATCTGTCATTACAAAACAGTGTCAGTTGCTTGTGAACTTAGTAGTCTGTCCACTGTAAAATATTTTCCACAACCAGCTGAACACTGAAGAGAATATAGTTCCCAAGCTCGTCATTAACATGTTTTACCAACAAGAATCACGCTAAATGCCTTTCCCAATATAGACATATGTAATTAGATATTGGAAGATTGTTCTAGGAATTGGTTTGTTAGAGAATCTTCGAGTGTTTAATGCACCAACTGATTCTAAAGTTCTCATCCAATATCGTTCAGTTTTGGATTATAATGATTTATAAAACAGTCATATATGGCTACACTTTTTTCTCTTTGTGAAGTAGCAGACAAATATATGCATATCAAATCAAAGTCATTTGGAGACAACCTCTCTCTCATCAGTCATAACAACTTACAAGTTACAAGGGTAAGTTGCTCACATGGGACTCCCTTACCCTATCATGGGCATGAGCCTCTTTATAGGTATTGAAGCAAAACATCCCACCTAGTACTTCCTAATAAATGGCTCAATTAGTTTGTGTTGTTTTTAGATATACATCATCAAGATTGTGCAACTTACATGATGGACTTCTCAGATAGACAGGAGAAGAGATTCACACCATTCTTCCAAATAGAGGTTTTCCTAATGTGAAAAAATCAAACATAAGTTGATCATCTCTCCCCTACTGTTCTTTCCCTCCACACCTGCATAACCTTGACTGCCCGTTTGGTAGTCGTTAATAAATTGCGGTAATGGGAATGAATTTCAAGTGTAAGTTACATGGGAAGCATCCTTAAAATCTCCATGGGGAGGCAATTTCAACCCCCAAGTTTGTGTCTTTTCTCCATGGGGAAGCAATCTCACCCCTAATTTTCATTACCACTCATTACCACCTAACAAGGTGGTATTGGATGGGAATGAAAATTCAAGAAGAAAAATAGACACTTTAGGATAAATTAGCATTACCATGGGAATGAACAATGACTTTCTTCACAAATTTACATACAAATTCATTCCCATTACCACCATTTATAACTACCTACCAAACGGGCCGTGACTAGATCAGAATATGGTGCAAGACTGTGAGGTCAAACGACAAAAACACTGAGATTGTCTGAAACACTCCACTAATACGTTGAACTGTACATCATCCCATAACTAACAAATAAGATGAAAAATGATCCAGATTTTGCTTCCCTCAATAGCTTATTTATCTGAGGTAAAATAAAATTTGCTTGTGCCACAGTCCCCTTCTTATGTGCTTGGAGTCGTGAGCAGACGAGCTTTAGTGTAGCGAAAAAATGCAGAGTGTTATTGACAACAACATTACAGAAAACTTGCTAAAAGTTTATGTTATAGACTGCTGCAGAGCATCCTTCTATAAAGAGCTTCAACAGGTATTTTTTTATTATAGTCCATATTATTTTGCTGCCACCTGTGTGACTCCATGTGCCTCTTGCGATGCTTTTTTCTCATAATTTTCATTAGCGTCGCATGTGCTTAATTAACATCACGCAATATTTACTATGATAATACACCAAATTAGAAAGTATTGGGTGAAGATCCTCACCACTGGTACCATTAATAGTTCTTGCTATTATGAACTTATTTTAAACTTTTAAGTATTAGGTACAACTTGTCTCCAATCAAATGATTTGCTATATGTACATAATGTTTGTTGCACCGAGTGGATGAAAACCACAAGGTATCCGAAAAGAATAATGAACTAACTAGCTATCAACAAACAACAATTGTCACAAGGTTTAGGGTAGTGCATACCAAATCTAAGTGTTCATATCGAAGTGAAATTAGGGGTTAGGACTTGCCGTGGCTTAATATGTATTGTTGGAGTCTTAAATATAGACTATTGATTCTTTGAATGCTAAGCCATACTACCAAGTATATCACTATTTTTTTTTTTGATAGACTAGTTCTGTTATCATATTAGACTTTGAAGTTTTTTTTTTGTTCTTAGTGCAGGATGATGAAAACAATGGCGGATTAGAGTAGCAAGTATGCCTTATGCTTCGGGAAACATGCATACATGGATAATGGAATTGAAGACGAATAAAAGAATGACCTTAAGATTGATTTAGGTTTATTTAAGGATATATATATATATATATATATATATATATATTTTTATATATATATATTTTTAGGGGTAAGGATATATATATATATATATATATATATATATATATATATATATATATATATATATATATGTATATATTATGATTGAATTTTCAGATTAACTATTTATATTTTGGATGCAATAGTATGTTTTCGATTGAGTATACTCTTTGGCTCATTTTTTACAATGGTTGTTGAGTATTTCTACTCATTTATATCAATAATATCATTCTATTTCCTCTTCGTTTATTACGTTTGTAATTTTTACTATTCTTATCATTGTATATGTGCCGATAAATTAAAGGATGTTACTATAGACATGTGAAATAGAAGTGTTACACTATAAAGCTAGCTAATAAGAAGTGTTGCCAAATATCAAACAAAGTGTTACATATGCTGACTTAAACAGATACATAATATTTAACAAAGTGTTACTACAAGTTAAGAGTTGACATAGAAAATGCTACTATAAATGAAAAAGTGTTACATAAAACAATATGAGTAACACTAAAAAAAAATGCTACATTAGTTTAAAAAAGTGTTACATTTGAGAATTTTAAGTAACACTTGAGAAAGTGAAACATTAGCATTGGAAAGTGTTACCTTAGAGAATAGGTAGCACGGACAGATGTTTCACTTATAAAAGTGTTACTTATTGTCTAAAGCAACACTTTTAGGCCTTTAAGTAACACTTTTGGGGTGATACTTTAGGCCAATTACGCACTAGTGATAGGTGCAGTGCCAATCTCGCTTGGAAACACATCCATAAACTCGTTCACAATTGGTACATCCTCGATCTTCAATCCAACCTCTTTACTTACATCTTGCACACTACAGAAAAACAACTCACATCCCTTCTTCACCAACTTCTTCACTTGCATTGCAGAAATAATCCCAAAGCTCTTAGGCTTCCCAAAACGTCGATACGAAGTTAACTTCCCCAAAGGGCTTCTCAACACTACCTTCTGAGCTTCACAGTCTATCTTGGCTTTATAGAAACCTAACCAATTCATCCCAAGAATAACATCTAGGTCACCCAGATTGAATTCTATCAAATTAGAAGGAAATACACAGTCTCCTATTTTCAGAGGTAAGTCTCTATACAATTTGGTACACCTTATGACTTCTCCAGTAGGTATATTAATAGGCAGGTCAATTACTTTAAAGTCTACCAAGCCCAAACTTTTAATAACGGACGACGAAATAAAAGAATAGGTCGCCCTAGAATCAAATAACGCTTTAACGAGAACGAAGTTAATAGAAAAAGTACCAGAAACTACGTCGGCAGATTTCTCAGCTTTATTGCGACTCATCACGAACAGCTTACCCGGAGCTTTACTCTGGTTGTTGTTGTTGTTCTCACTAGCAGGCTTACTGTAGCTTCCTTGGTTATTCTGTGCCCCTATAGGCTTCGACCCTTGGTTGTTCGCTTGGTTGAACCCAGACCTTCCCTGGTTACCACTCCCATTACCATTTTGTTCTTTCCTTTGCTTGGTGAAGCACTCAAACTCTCTATGCCCCTTCTTTTGGCAGTAATGACAGGTTACTAGGTCTCCTTTACAGTCTCTACCAGGGTGGTTCTTGTTACACTTCTTACAGTTGTAACTCCTTTCAGACTGGCCCTTATTATTAAAGCCTTGACCATTCCTTCCTTGGAAATTTCCATTCCCATTTCTATTCTTCTTAAAGTTCCCTTGATTTCCACCAGAATTGAAATCTTTTCTTTTCTCACCCACTACGGCATTCTTCTTGTCACGCACGCCTCGACTGAAGACCATAAATATGGGCGGCTCTTCCATACACAACATCTAGGGATGCGAAAGTCTCACCACCTAACCCCAGTTGGATTTCCTCAGTCAAACCTTGCTCAAATCTTTGAGCCTTTAGGTCTTCAGTAGCTACTACTTCAGGTGCGAACCTAGACACACTAGTGCATAAAAAGGTTAAAAGTGTTATTATAGACAATGGGTAACACTTTTGTAGGTGATACATCTGCTCGTGTCGCCTATGATCTAAGGTAACACTTTAGTAAACTAGCCATAACACTTTTCCAAGTGATACCTGAAGTGTTCTTAAGTAACGCTTTTGAACAGTTATTGTAACATTTTTAAGTGTCACTCATAATTTCTAGTGTAGCACTTTTTTTGTCATTAGTAACACTTTTCAATTAACTCTTTTGCTAATAAGTAACAGTTTATTAGACCTTATGTATCATTGTCAACTACCTTATGTAACACTCTGTTGTATAATATGTATCACTTTTTTGAGGTAGCATCATATTATCGATAATAATAATGATAAATAATAATAATAATAATAATAATAATAATAATAATAATAATGATAGTAAAATAATAATAATAATAATAATAATAATAATAATAATAATAATAATAATGAGAGTAATAATAATAATAATAATAATAATAATAATAATAATAATAATAATAATAATAATAATAATAATAGTAATAGTAATAAAAATAAAAATAATAATAATAATAATGATAATGATAATGATAATAATAATAATAATGAAAATAATAATAATAATAATAATAATAATAATAATAATAATAATAATAATAATAATAATAATAATAATAATAATAATAATATGGCAATAACAATAACAACAATACTAAGAAATACTTTGTGCAAAATGAAATTGACAAATAATAATATAATATAAAAAAGTATTTACATAGATAATGTACGCATTCACAAATGCATATTTTTGAGGACAAAAACTAATGAGTAGCACAACCATGAATTCTATCATAAGCCATCTATTTCTATAAGAATTTGAACTAAGGCATTGTCGATTGAAACATCTCCAAAACATATATATATATATATATATATATATATATATATATATATATATGTATCTCTATATATATATATATATATATATATTGTATCTCTTGTTCTTCATTGTCAGTTACTTCACCATATTTGCATGAATGTTTTCAAGCGATCGTGACGAACTACTCCAATAATATATCACCTTGATCCTCTCGATAATCCTGTAAAAAATAAAAAAAACTCGTTAGGAATTATAAACCCACCCAAAGAAGCTTTATTCCTCTTCTTTACTAAATGATTTTCTCCTTTTGTCGTTGCTCCAGAATCTGCACCATCATTTCTACATTGCATTTCTATGTCCTCCATCTTATTCTACAATAAAAGTTCAGCAATTTAATCCAAAGTTCGAACAAATTGGCACATTTTAACTAGCGTAAAGAACTTACAATGTTACTTTGAACATGCTCATAAGGTGTTTTACATTCATTGCCTTCTTTCCTTTGCGACTTTCTTTGTATGCAAGTGCTTGCGATGGTGGCTTCTTCTTAGGATCATGTTGTTGCTTTCATGGACATATACATATTAAACACATTGAAGAACTTCAAATTTTAGTGACCATATGTGAACGATGAAAATGAAAAATAAGTATCATATATCGTGTATTTGATTTTACCAATTCATATTTTTTCCTTGCAAAGCTAGTAGGACCCATAGTGCGTTCTATCCTTTAGGTCTATGCTGCTTTTCCTTTTCTTTTCATTTTCTTCCTGCATTTTTGACACCAGACGTGTCCATAAGATGATAATCTTCCCACACTCTTAGTATTGTAGTGTTTTTCTATATAAAGAGGAAAATGCAAAAAAAATTACCTGAATTATATCCAATTTCCAATACTTCCCCCAAATGCTTGAAATGCCAATTTGGATTGTATTTGACGCATTCTCCAATCTGTCTTTATCATTGTCATACAGAGAAAAGTGTTTCGCCTTTACACTACATTTGTATCTACGTCAGAGCTTTCCAACTGATTGCAACACATGACCTTTACCTTCTAAGGAGTGTTAGGATGGAGGAAAGAAAGGGGATTAGAGACGAAAGTAAACAACAAGGAAAGAGAGTCACAAAGCATTACTAGTACACAAGAAGAGCACATCCTGCACTGGTCACAGAAAAAAAAATGTGTTCAGTTGTCAAACTTAGTCATTTAATCAAACATTTGCATGTTTTTAGCCCAAATTGAGAAGTGTCAGGTATAATTACACCAAATACTAACTTAAATACTTTAAAGGTGTCTACATCAAATTGAACTACTATAATTAATTTAGATTTGTTGTGGTAATACAGATTTCTTGCAGCACAGGTTCATATGTCATAGTAGTCCTAAATGAATCAGTCCTAAGGACAACGTGAAAGCCCAATATAAGAGTACACAAGAGTAGCACATTTTTTTTGTTTTCTTCTAACAAAATAATGAAAGCCCAATATAAGTTCAGCAGCAACATGGTATAGTTGATATATATACAAGTTCAAAGCACCATACCCTTCTAAAACATGATGCTTTGCTTTTCATCATTTAATCCAATATAAGTTCAGTTCATTTAATTTTATCCAAAAGAATACGAGCTAAAATCTATTTCAAATACTATTAGAGAACACTCCCTTAATAAGGCTGTAGTGGAGTTGGATGAACTTCGTTTTATAGCGAGAATATTAGACGAGTAAATGTGTTGTACTCATATCACTTTCCGTGTGAAAGGGCAGCAATATAAGTAAAAAATAATTGTAGCTATCAACTACACTCATACATAGGCCATAAGTAAAAAATAGAAATCAGTCAAGTAAAGTTTTTGGATAGCTCTCACACCAGCACTAAAATAGATAGCAGCAAATAATTAATCAATTTGACTAATTGCAACTTGTAAGTGTAACTGTGGAAGACCGAAGACTGCATGATGGGAATTAATTGGCTAAAAATCAAAGAATGGAGACGTATGTAAATCAATCAAGATATTCTCATGAGATGTAAGTCAATTTTAAGGAGAAACACAATTATAGAGTGCAAATAGATATTCTCTATCTCCTATAATTAATTTAATATTGGTTTGACTTCCTTTAACATTATAGATCTGTGTATAATGGCTCATACAAAAGTAAATCCTAACGGGGGCAACATTATATACAAGAACTCCAACTTATGCATTATTCACTCTAAAATAGTTAGTTCGAGTTAGCATAATCCTGAAACCTGTTTCATATTAAGCAAAAAACAGCATATGCAGTCTAATTGTGTGGGCAGCAAAAGGATCTCCATTCGACATTTTGCTAATGTAATTCACCAAAAAGTTACGATCGTTATAAAAAATTCAAAGCAAGTAAATGAGGATTTTAGTGTGTGTGGCGTGTGATAATGAGAGGAATTGGGCATCCGAGCAATATAAAGAATGCAATAGAATCTAAAGTTACCACCATTACTTCAGGGCATATAGAATCTAAACCTTTAAATCATCAACAAAGTTGGAAAACCAACTTCTCAAATTACTATAACCATTTCCTGAGTAGAATATTATATCAGAGAACAGGGCCAAGATTGGCAAATGTGACTAAACCTTACATATGTTGCTTATAAACTTTTAGTTTCTTCTATTTTCGAGAAATAATGGGGGTGCAGTTGTACCCCTTGTACCAACCTAGATATGCCATGGGAGTATACATATAGTGATATAGATGTGCATTACCTTAGATTTCTTCGTGGAAGTATACTATGCAATTTTAGCATGGTTAAAAGCATGTATTTCAATTCATGGAAGCATGTGAACAACATATGTGCGAACAAAAGTGAATCCAGCAATTGTGCGAACTACATCAGTATTCAGTTTAAGCAATTTTAATAACCTTTGGAGGAGATCGTGACAATAACGCAAATCTACAGCAATTGTGCGAATACAAGTGAATCCAACCTTCAATTACACAACAAATTCAATTATGTGCCAAAAATTCAATTCATAATTCAGTTAAACATCAAATTCAATTACACAAAAAATTCAATTGCACAAGAAATTCAATTCTACATGCAAGTCAATTATAGGCGATGCAAAAAAAAAGAGAAAAAAAATATAAAGAACGACATACCTTCGCTGATTGATGGAGGTCGTGAAGCAACAACGAGCATGCCGCCTGGTGGAACCCCTGATGTGGTTTTTTGTGTTTTGTTTTCTGAACAAGTGAACCCCTAGGCGGCTAGGCCCTAACAGCGGTTGTTTATAATTTTTATTTTTTCTTCGATACGCAGTAAATCAACAGTCGAATTAGCGTCAGTTAGTATAATCTAAATCAGTTAAGTATTTTTCTAAGAGATAGCAAAATTATTTAGATGCGTGGGATTTGTGAAAAATAAATTAATATTTCTTTCATTATCGAATTACAATACTTTATGTGTTACTATGAAATGATATATTTTCAAAGATGTTACAACAAACTGTTACCTATATAAGTTAAAAATGTCCCCTTTTTAAAGTGTTACAATAATTTGTTACCTATTTTAAAAGTGTTACCTTCAAGTGTTACATATTTAAAAGTGTTACTCTTAAGTGTTACATTTTTTATAAGGGCTACAATAAGTGTTACATCTTAATGGAGTGTTACAAATGTGTTACCTATAAATTCAAGAAACCTACAACTTTAAAAGTGCTACCAATTAATGTTACCTAAGGCCAATTATGCACTAGTGACAATGCTATGAACTTGCTATAATACTCAGAAATGGTCATACTCCCCATCCTAAGGTTTATGAACTCCTGAGCCTTTTGTTCTCACAAAAGCAGGGTAAAATTTTCCTCTTAAAGCAGCAATAAAGGAATCCCAATTAAACCCTTTTACAACACCTAGTCTAGTTCCATTCTCTTTCCACCATAAGTTAGCCTCTCTTTCAGATATAACACAACTTGACCTACTTTCATAGCTTCAGGACAATTTACAGCCCCAAAAATCTTTTCATCCAACTCTCTAAGAATGTAGGGTTAGCTTGCCCCTTAAGGTACGGCGGCTTAATCTTAGCTAGTCTTTCAAACATGTCCCCAGCAGGATCGGGATGCTCAGCTCTTTCGTGAGTCAAATTCTCTGCCAATAAGCGAATAGCAGAAGCTAAGGCGTTATCGTTGTTTGCCATTCTACTTCACGACCTGAAATTTAACGTAAATCTACTTTAGGTTTCGATTCACAATTTATTGCCATTCTCTACGAAGGCATCACTTGATTTGACCATACAAGGTCGCATCAACATACAATTCTTTATGGAATCATAACAACAATAAGTTCACACACTATGAACCATAACAACTATATACTTATTCATGAATAAATATTCACATCACCAATTCACATATATATGAGGATCAAATAAAATTCAATCACGACAATAGAATAAAATATTCACCATTGGCGTACTAAAGTAAATTCTTGCTCACTTGAATAACTAAATAATCACTTTTGGGTTTTTCTATGATATACCCCTGTGTTTTTTAAAATTCTATAATGTACCCCTAATGTTTTTTTATTCTACACTGTACCCCTATGTTTTTTAAGTTTTCTACATAGTACCCCTACGTTAAATGAACGTAACGTTTACCGTTATCTCTTTGCATTTCTGGGCTTCTCTCTCAACCCTCCCACCTGCCAGCCCCCCAGCCCAGCCCCCACCCCCTCCCCTCCTCCCCCGCAACCAGCATGACCGCCGCCAGCCTAATCCTCCACCCCCGTAACCACCATGACCCCTGCAACCACCAATGTTGTTATAAAAATCAACCCAGATTCAACGGGGGGAGGCGGTGGGAGCAACGGTAAATCGAAGGGGAGGAGGTGGTGGTGGGGGCAACGGAAAATCGAAGGGGATGGGGTAGGGGTTGCGGGGAAATCGAAGGGGATGGGGTAGGGGCTGCAGGAAATCGAAGGGGAGGGGTTGGGGGGCTGCGGAAAATCGAAGGGGAGGGGTGGGGGGATGGGGCGGCGGGGAGGAGGGGTGGGGTAGAGGAGATGGGGAGGGGGTGCGGGATGGCGGGGGAGGGGTTGGAAGCTACGGCGGTAGAGGGGGGCTGGGGTGGAGGGGATGGGGAAGTTTGGATGGGAATTCAAAAATATTTAACGTTCGTTTTCATTTATACACACTAGGGGTACTATGTAGAAAACTTAAAAAACACAGGGGTACAATGTAGAATAAAAAAATATTAGGGGTACATTATAGAATTTTAGAAAACACAGGGGTATATCATAGAAAAACCCATCACTTTTTATTCCTCAAATGATGATGATAACATTTTCCAATCCGTGATAACTATACTTATTCCTTAACCAAGATAAAGATACTAAAGAAAGAAATTTAAACCATTATAACTTAACTACTTATCCAAAAACTAATCTTAAAGCATAAGTAAAAAGTCTACGGAGATACATTATCAGTCTTATCTTCCAAGTCTTCATCGTCCTCATGTTCTTCTGATTCAGAATCACTATGCCCACCTAAAATAATCTTCATAATGGCAGTGTAGATATCCTTTCGGGTTTGCCCCCTAGCAAGGTTGTAGGCGTGGATTTTTAATTCCTTTAATGCCTACACGCGGTGTGAGCACGTTTATTTGACTATCCCATTGTTAAGGTTTTATTAAAAAATATGTTTTGAAAGAAGTCACCAACAATTCTTTAGAGGAAGAATCATAAACCTAATTGGATATTGAAATGGAAGGGACATCTTATGGACTTATCCAATGTAGATTTTCCCGTCATGACTCCATAGATGGTCAGGAACCAAAAATTTGAGTTCGGGGGCGAGGGTACAATATAGTCAGGAACTATATTGCCCATTGTTGGCCTCTTACTAAATAACGATTCACAACAAATTTTATGCAAAAGAACAATCAAACAATATTTTAAAGCACCCTAAAATAATTAATCTAGATCGGTTCAGGAAACACATTAAAAGACTAATTATTTAGTGATCAGTTATTATACAATCATTTTACAAGGTTCCTAACAGGTTGTCCAAATTATCTAAATTAATGAGAATAATTATTTAGGTATTATTTAGTATAATAACATGTGGGTGATAGAAAGGCATGCAGGATAATCATAATATCATGAATATTATATACAGAAAATAGAAGAAAAGAGGTTAGAATTTACAAAGAGAAGCGATTGTTAATTAGGAATCTACATCATGACAATAAAACGTTAGTAACTTCAATAAAATAAATATAATTATTCAAGGGCCCTCAGGATTATACCTATGCGGTTTAGATCGAAGAACTAGGAATATAATAGGATCAGGAACAATAATTGATTAGGAAAATTAAAGTGTTTGAGTGTTTTGTATTCGAAGTATATTTCGGAGTATTCAAAGTATTTGTGTGCGTAAAAATAATAATTCGAAACCGTCTTTGATTCGGGAAAGCAGCACGTATTTATAAGCAAATTAAAACGTGCCCTCCACGCAAGCCCTGTGCTAGGCGCAGTCCAATGTGGCAGGCACGACGACACGCGTCAGGCGCAGATTGGCCTGCCTGACGTGGTTCGTCCAGTTAAACCGTTTCACATGGAAACGTGTTTTAAAAAAGATAAAATTTTATCTTGCGTCTCACACAAGACTTGCGCCAGGCACTGGAGTCTGTGTGAGTCACAAGTCCACGTGTGAGGCACTCATTGGCGCACCTGACGCGATCTGGCCAATGAGCTGGACGCACGTGGCGCGCTGAGAGCAGCCACCGCGTCCGGCGCATATTCCAGAATAATCGTTTTTTATTCTATGCATGCTTTCAACATGCCATTTTTATCCCTAAAAATCAGGAGATCGAATTTTCCGGGTTAAAAATCTGATTTATGGGTAAAAGATAATAGTAAAAGCTTTTAAGAAAATAATTATTAAAACAATAAATATTAAGAAAATAATTATTAAAACAATAAATATGAAGAAAATATTTATTAAAACAATAAATATTAAGTTGGGGTTTTAAATTAGACTTATAAACATTTCACGGGTTGAACTTTCAATTAATCAACATGAATGATTAATTTGGCTTTTATAATATTATTTCAAAAATACATATTGCCTAGCTATTCAGACTGCTCCTCCAGTGGGCCATGCCAACTAAGACCGTTGTATATTTTATCATTGGACCCTTAAATGGGGAGACACGATTATGTGTCTACAGAAGCCCCCACTTTGAATGAGGTTTGTAAAACCAAAAGTCAAAGTACACGTGTTGGGACGGAGAATGATTCTAGATGCTCTGCAATCCAAAATCACCTTTTTGCTCCGGTACCTGCAAAACAAACGAAATCTTCAGGAATAGACATAGGTAGGGGTGAGCACAAACCGGTCCGGACCGGAATTTGGACCGGACCGGACCGGAATCCGGTCCGGTCCCCGGTCCGTCGAAAATGATGATTCCGGTCAACCGGTCCGGTCCGGCCCAAATCCGGAAAATTCCGGTCCGGACCGGTTGGACCGGAATTTCTATTATTTTAGTAAAAAAAAAAAATTATATGTTAAAAAAAAAATTAAAAGGCATAAAGTTATAAATTTAAAAACCTACTATGTATTCTTTTAGGATAATTGACATTAAAATTATTAATTTTTAATGTATATAATTTATAAATATATTTAAATAAAATAACAAAGATTTTTTTTTTAAAAAAAAAATTCCGATCCAAGAGGTCCAGGACCGGACCGGACCGGACCGGAATTTTCCCGGTCCGGTCCCGGTCCAAGAAAACCCCGGATTCCAGTCCACCGGTCCGGGACCGGTGCCCACGCCTAGACATAGGCGAAACATTGCAAAATTGAAAGGATATATGGGAAAAAGAATCATGAGCTATTATGATCCGGCTCATGTCGGGGTGGAGGTTTTGGCCTATTCCATGGCAATATGTGTAGAGCAATTGATGTGGAGTGTTTGGCCTGTTCTAAGGCAATTATTGCGGAGTTTTTGGCTTGTTCCAAGGCAATTGTTGCGGAGTGTTTGACCTGTTCCAAGGCAATCGGTGCGAAATGTTTGGCCTGTTCCAAGGCAATTATTGCGGAGTGTTTGGCCTGTTCCAAGGCAATTGGTGCGGAGTGTTTGGCCAGTTCAAAGGCAATTGGTGCAAAATGTTTGGCCTGTTCCAAGGCAATGGTTGCGGAGTGTTTGGCCTGTTCCAAGGCAATTATTGCGGAGAGTGTGGCCTGTTCCAAGGCAATTGGTACGGAGTGTCTGGCCTGTTCCAAGGCAATTGGTGTGGAGTGTTTGGCCTGTTCTAAGGCAATTGGTGCGAAGTGTTTGGCATGTTCCAAGGCAATCGATGCGGAATATTTGGCCTGTTCCAAGGCAATGGTTGTAGAGTGTTTGGCCTGTTCCAAGGCAATTGGTGCAGAGTGTTTGGCCTGTTCCAAGGCAATCGGTGCGGAATGTTTGGCCTGTTCCAATGTAATGGTTGCGGAGTGTTTGGCATGTTCCAAGGCAATTGGTGCGGAGTGTTTGGCCTGTTCCAAGGCAATTGGTGCGGAGTGTTTGGCCTGTTCCAAGGCAATTGTTGCGGAGTACTTGGCCCTGTTCCAAGGCAATTGTTGCGGAGTGCTTAGCCTGTTCCAAGGCTATTGTTGCGGAGTGTTTGGCCTGTTCCAAGGCAATTGGTGCAATTGATTTGAAGTGGTCCGCAGACCTAACGGTTTGTGTTCTGTCATTGATTTTCCTGAGTATTCGTTGTCTCTTGGGCAATGTATGCTGAAAATTTGTAGAGTGGCAAGATTGTATTTTTTGTAAACTTTTGAAAGTTCTTTGAGTTGTCGTGCGTAATGTCGTAACGAACATTTGAAATCATTCGGAATTAAGCGTGTGGATTCCACTTGGCTAAGAAGCCCCCAAGCGTGCAATACAGGACTATGCACCAGACGCATAGGCATGCGCTTGGCGTGGTATGCTGCGCTGGACGCAGTGCGATGTCGTAATGAACATTTGAAATCATTAGGAATTAAGCGTGTGGAATTACCCATGTCAACGACCCCTATCTTATTTGGGACCTCGTTTGAGATAATTGGAAGTCTTCCCTCTTCTATCATGTGATGAATGAGGTGCTTTAACTTATAGCAATCATTAGTTCTATGTCCGTTTCCTCTATGGTACTTGCAATATGCATTTTTGTCCCAATTTGCCCCTCTTCTGTCTTCCTTAGGATCTGAAGTAGGTCCTATAGGATAGAGCGATTTTCTAAAATGAAGATACTAGAATGTAGCACCATAGCTCATGTGTAAGGATATGAACTCTCCCCAAGGCTTTCTTCTAGGCATGGTAAGAGTTGGTGTAGGTCTGGAATGTATCTCAATAGATGCTTGGGCGTTAGGTGAATCATTAATAATGCTTTCGCCTCCTCTAGAGCGAGACGAGCTTTCAGGGATTGATTTGATGGAAGGGTTTATCAACGGACTGCGTTATGTAATGTCATGTAGTTCATTGATCCTTTGTTGGTCAGTTGTGATTACGGTAAAACTAGTTGGTGCCTTATACTGTGCTTGTAGTCTGGCAACACGTGCTACAAGATCGACGAGTGTACCCTGCAACTCATCAACTTGTTCCTGAGATGAGCTTGACATATTGTATATTTCCTACAATGGACCATCCAGCAGGAGATTAGAAATGGAGTGATGATGGAGAGATAGAAATGGCATGAAAGAGTGTGTGTTTGTTTAAAAGTTGAGCTTTTAGGAACAATCTGAATATCCTATATGCATGATGTTTTTAATGAATGATTTTTTTTTTGGATGCACCTAGAACTAATGCATGTATGCATGACTCAATCTATGCGTTCGAACCTGTAAAGGCTGCCTACATATCCCAAAAGAAGGAATCAGATCGGTTGTAGTTCGAGACTACTAAATACGGAATGCATGAGATTAAATGGATGCAATGAGACTCCTAAATGTCTAATAACTCTAGTTAGGCATGAGGTGTACGAATGATGGACTATGCCATGTCGAGGGACTCTAATATCAATGCTATTTTAGAATCCTAGACTTGATAGACTTCTAAAGACGTTAGAACTTTAGACTTGGTGAATTGTTAAGGAGGCTAGACTTCTAACATGCATGAAACTCTAGTGGACCCAGACTCCTAAAGTGAATGAAACTCTAGTGGACCTAGACTCCTAAAATGGATGAAACTCTAGTGCACCTAGACTCCAATTATGCATGAACTTTCTATGGATCATAGACTTCTAAGATGGATGAGACTCAAGCGAATGAAGACTCCTAACATGGACAGAGTTAGACGGGATTAAGAACTCTAAATGGAGTGAAACTAGATGAACCTAGAAATATGAGCTAGATGGACTTCTACTGGAGTTAGAATTCCTAAGCAGATGAGACTTTTACAACAAGATGGACACTAAAAGGAATCCTAAATGATGCGCACATAAAGGATGGATAATCTACACAGAAAGATAGAAAAATAAAAAAAAAAATGAATTTTCGAAAAAAGATATGTGATAGGAAAAGATGGATTTTTTTTTGTTGAAAAAAAAAGGTGGGGATATAATTTTTGAAGTAGATAGGAGATTAAAGATGGGATAAAAGATATAATTTTTGAAGTAGATAGGAGATTAAAGATGGGATAAGTTGTTGGGAGGATAGGAATATCCTACTTTCTCCAAAAAAAAAAAAAACATGACCATGCACCTAGATGAGACCTAATGATGATAGAAAACAAAAGACTCTTTTTTTTAGGTGAAGTTAAACACAAGATCATCTGAATAGTCAATGACTCAAATGCATGAATTATTATACGGAATTGATCACCACATTGCCTAAAGTGACGAAAAACGAGAGATGCACAACAATACACCACACATCAATTTTGCGTGTGGCGCAGAGTGTGCGTCGGGCCAACAACGTCAGGCGCATCCTCATGCGTCTAGTGTGCTGAGCCCACCCTCGTGTTCGTGACAATTTAGACGATGTTTTGATAAATCTTGTATAATTTCAAAACGCGAAGACTGATGCACTAATTATATCGACTGTCTAGGACGCACTAAGTTTAGGTTGCACTAATTGACGCAAATTAATGGAGCGAACAGTGGTCAGAAGACCAATTGCATGGGACAAAAAGATTGTGTCACGCAACAGATGAGTGTGGCACGAGGTCTTTGCGTTTGGCGCAGGAGTATTGCACCAGGCGCAACTTAATGCGTTTGGCGCAATGCTCTGCGACATGCATATTAGTAATTTGACGATTGTTCGGGCGAAAAGGACGACAATTTTAAGACGCGAATTGTATTATTTTTAGGTGCAACACATATCAACATGTTAATAAAATATGATCAGGCCAAAATTGCAATCACACATAAATGTCAAGTAACATGGATGCAAAAGTTCTCAACCTAAAGTCCAGTTCGACATTCAACTATTGGTCAGGTTTAGGTTAAGGCTGAAAGGGTCTATGACTAAGAGATTGATCCCACGCTTCGTACCCCTGCTTAAAGAGGTGGCCACGTATAAGACGCACTCCAATCTCAAGTCAGGAACAAGAGAACAATGCCATAGTTGGGCAGGTCTACTTATGACTAAGATCCAACACTATCGCTCAAGAAGCTTTTTGGAAGGACAAAGCTTAAACCCCCGGGGGTGACCTCACATATAGAACATGCGTTAATGAGGCAATGTAGATTGTCCTTATGGTGGCTGAACAATAGCCATGCACATGCAAAACAATATATTATTCTCAGGCATAAAAATAAGAATGAATCGTATTTTTCAAGTTTCACCCACTCATTTAAAAAAAAATTAATTTTTTTTAAATCCTCCCCAATGAAGTCGCCAAATTGTAGGCGTGGATTTTTAATTCCTTGTTAAGGTTTTATTAATAAATATGTTTTGAAAGAAGTCGCCAACAATTCTCTAGAGGAAGAATCATAAACCTAATTGGATATTGAAACGGAAGAGACATCTTAGGACTTCTCCAATGTAGATTTCGCCGTCATGACCCCGTAGATGGTCGGGAATCAAAAATTTGAGTTCGGGTATAGTCAGGAACTATATTGCCCATTGTTGGCCTCTACTAAATAACGATTCACAACAAATTTTATGCAAAAGAACAATCAAACAATATTTTAAAGCACCCTAAAATAATTAATCTAGATCGGTTCATGAAACACATCAAAAGACTAATTATTTAGTGATCAGTTATTATACAATCATTTTACAAGGTTCCTAACAGGTTGTCCAAATTATCTAAATTAATGAGAACAATTATCTATCTTATTTAGCATAATAACATGTGGGTGATGAAAAGGCATGCAGGACAATCATAATATCATGAATATTATATACGAAAAATAAAAGAAAAGAGGTTAGAATTTACAAAGAGAAGCGATTATTAATAAGGAATCTACATTATGACAATAAAACGTTAGTAACTTCAATAAAATAAATATAATTATTCAAGGGCCCTCAGGATTATACCTAAACCAGCGAAGCAATCTTGGAACCAAGAATATAATAGGATCAGGAACAATAATTGATTAAGAAAATTAAAAGTGTTTGAGTGTTTTGTATTCGAAGTATATTTCGGAGTATTCGAGAGTATTTGTGTGCCTTAAAATAATTATTCGAAGTCGTCTTTGATTCGGGAAATCTGCCCGTTTTTACAAGCAAATTAAAACGTGCGCTCCACGCAAGCCTTGCGCCAGGCGCAGTCCTACGTGGCAGGCGCGACGACATACGTTAGGCGCAGATTGGCCTGCCTGACGTGGTCCGTCCAGTTAAAACGTTGCACATGAAAACGCGTTTTCAAAAAATTAAAATTTTATCTTGCGTCTCACACAAGACTTGCGCTAGGCGCAGGATCCTGTGTGAGTCACAAGTCCACGTGTCAGGCGCTCATTGGCGCACCTGACACGATCTGGCCAATGAGCTGGACGCACGTGGCGCGCTGAGCGCCGCCGCCGCGTCCGGCGCATATTCCAGAATATTCGTTTTTTATTCTACGCGTGTTTTCAAGATGCCATTTTTATCCCTAAAAATCTGGAGATCGAATTTTCCGGGTTAAAAATCTGATTTATGGGTAAAAGGTAATAATAAAAGATTTTAAGAAAATATTCATTAAAACAATAAATATTAAGAAAATATTTATTAAAACAATAAATATTAAGAAAATATTAATTAAAATAATAAATATTAAGAAAATATTAATTAAAACAATAAATATTAAGTTGGGCTTCTAAAATGGACATAAAAACATTTCACGGGTTGAACTTACAATTAATCATCATGAATGATTAATTGGGCTTTTATAATATTATTTAAAAACACATGTTGCTTGGTTATTCGGACTGCTCCTCCATTGGGCCATGCCAACTAAGACCGCAGTATATTTCATCATTGGACCCTAAATGGGGATACACGATTATGTGTCTACAACGGTCAAACTCCTGAATAACCTCATAATCGCTATCAGGATTGCTAACTTTCAACACACGGCGCATCTCCAAATCTATGCTAGAGTAGCTATCACAATCAGAATCAGACTCTATATCGGACTTGTCAACGCTCAATACAATTGTATTGGAGTAGCTTCCTAGTCGAGCAGCTTGACTATCAGACATGACTAGAGATCCTATAACAGATGAATACGACATCTATATGTACAGAATACCCTCACTTAGCGTATATTCCCAACAATAAACCATAAACAAGAATAAACAAATAATTTAAAGCTAGGAATAACACTAAACAGTTAAGCAGATAAGAAAACATAAACATGCTGAACTAAATATTTAAATGCAGACATATAACATTTCTATCCTATATGCCCTTCTTATACTACCCATCTCCCACAAAAATTAATAAAACAACTAAAATAAACTAGAAGTACTAAAAAACCAACTAATTAAATAGATGATTTTCGAAAAATATAAGAAGAACCAAAAAAAAATAAGATTTCAGACAAAAAAAAAATTTCGAACCGAATAAAAAAAAATTTTGGACCACTAAAAATAATTCGAACCAAATAAAAAAAAAATTTTGAACCTATTTTTAAAAATTTGACACATGTTTTGAAAAGTGATTTAAGCACAACGAATAAGTAAGAGCTCGTTTTCTATTAATTTCATTTTAAGTAACTAGGCGCTTGAAATTTAAGGTTGGCACGAAAGACCAATAAAACCTAAGCTCCAAGATACCACTTTGTAACACTCCGAAAATTCTCTATTTTTCAAAATACCTTTTCAATATAAAACTTAGATATTTACAAAGCATTATCGCCCGTGTGATGACGTATTGACTTATTCAGAATTTTACAGTGGAAAATAATAAATAATTTTGAAAACAATAACTTAGTAAACCATAAGTCAACTCCAAAACCAAACTAAAGTCAAAGTCAACCAAACCAAATTTAAACAACTATAAAGTATAAAATCTAAACACTAGCTCTCCACGAATCCCGAACCCATGATGCATCATCTTCAAACTTGAAATGGACAATGCACTATTGATCCCGAGAGACTGCTCACCAAATGGGTCATCACAGGATCAATAAGGCACAACCATGATCGACATACACAACAAAAGCACGTAATCAGCAAAACTGAGTACTACATAATAAATAACTAAATCCTAACATGATACTAATAAACGTTAAGGTAAAGATAAATAATAATATAATAACACAACAGACAACTTTACTGAACTTGACTCTACAACTTAAATTATTTATAACATAGATTGAATCGGCAATGGAAAGAGTTGTCCAAACCAAACCAGTCTTCAATTTAGAAGACGAAGTACGGGCGCGACTCCGTACTCCCCTGACCAACGATATCGATGAACCTTTTAAATAAAAATAGGACACGGTGATCATTCCGGTCCCAAGAAAAGCCATGGGCTACCATCATGTACTCCAACTCATACTAGTCCAACACTTCAGACGTGCACAAGTCTAAAGCTTATTGATATTCACTTTCCACTTTAAGTGATTAATACTTTATTTACTTATTATGACTCACAAAGGTAAGACAAACAATATAATCATCAAGGATGCATAAACTTCCATTTTTATCTTTGGATTAGATAAGGTGATCAACAACTTAACAATCCAAGAATAATTCCAATTATAAAATTCCATAACCATTATTTATTTGTTGATCCAAGTCAACAATCAACCAACCTTTCATAGGTGAATAACCAACTTACCAAATAAGGCCCTCGGTCTTCATAAAGTAAATAAAATAATCCAAAGGGAACCACAACATGATCCAATAGCAACATATTTATTAATCCCTCATGTGAATTAATAAAATAAAGTTCCCAATCCCATATGCTTGCATCAATCATCCATACAAACATAATTTAACCAACATAATCAACATGCTTTACACAACGGCATAAAACATGCAATTCGACTTGAATATAAATCACATATGAACTATAAATAGTTCCCTATGCATGATACTACATCAATCCCATCCTTAGGACATGATACTAATCCAACCAACACATAGGTATGTACGTACATTGTGTAGTCAATATGCGAGGCCACTTTAATAATCTTAGAAGTCGCCTAAAGAGAATTCTCCGCCTATCAATTATCAATACTACCACTAATCAATACTCAATACAAATTTCAGCAACATTAAAATATGTTAAACCCTCTTTAAAAGTGTTTAAAAATCCTTTTTGACTATTAAAACTTCACTACTAATGTCTCCTAGCAACTTATAATGTGTTTTAAACCCTTTAAAATATGCTTAGACATGATCATAATAATAATCATAAGAGTATCCAATTTCATAAACTATAATATAATACTATGATTTTCCAACTCATAAAACCCTAAAAATTCATACTTTGATACTTAAAACCCTAGTTTAAACATAATTAATAAATCTGAATTTTTAATTACTTCACTATATAAATTACATAATCTAAAGTTTATATTTAAATCATCAAACTATAACTTTAATCATGAAAAAATTAATTAAATCCATAAAAACATAAACATAACATTAAATAAACTAGAGGAGGAAGAAATAAACCAAAGAGAGAGAAGAGGAGGAAGAAACGGCGGCACAAGAGGGAGGGCGGCGGACGCCAGTCGGGCTGCTGCCGGCTGCGAGTCACGGCTGCTGGATTTGGTCCCGTGCGGTGGTCGGGCGAAGCACACGAAGAGGAGAGAGAATAAACCGAGAGAGAGAGAAGAAGGAGATGAGAGCCGAAAAAAGGGGGAAGAAGAGAGAAAAAATAAAGCGTGGGGAAAATTTTGGGTTTTGTGGGGTTTATATATTTAACCTTTGTGGGCTTAGGAAATTGTATTTGGGCTTCAATAATCATTTAATGATTGGCACTTGGCATAGTTGGGTTCCTCTAACCCATTTTAAAATCATTTTTACTAAACTCAAAGATGTTTAAACTATTTAAATAATTTTCAAAGTATGACTAAATAAAATATTTGATTACTTCAAATCATTAAATAATTATTTTGACTTTCAAATAGTCAACCTTTTGAGAAATAAATTATTTAAACATTAAAATATATATAATTATACATTAAAATGTATTTATAAAATTCATAAAATTATAGGGGATTACATGAAGAGAGTAAGAGGATTGAAGATGATTTGAGAGAGAGAATGCAGATGAACAAGAGTACAAAGAAGTTGGAGGTGGAAAGAAGAAGAAGACAACAAAGAAATAGCTAACAATCAAATTTGGAAAGTAGAATTACTTGATTTTACCAACAATGTTACTAATCTAACTGCAATATTAGTGTGATCTATGTAGGTTTGTGTTGATACAGTAGGTTTGTGTTGATACAGTAGGTTTCAGTTGATACAATAGTTTTCAGTTGATATAGTAGTTTTTAGTTGATATAGTGTGGTTTCAGTTGATATAGTATGGTTTATGTTGATGTAGTGTGATATATTTATTTTGCTATGACATTAAAGTATGATATAATTTATATATTTGTTTTTGATATAGTTGATTTTGTTATGATATAGTTGATTTCCTCATTATATAGTTGATTTAAAAACTGTAGATTTATATTGTTGATATGTAGATTTATAGTTTTTTTTTTTTAGCCAGAAAGAAAGAAACTAGGGAGGAACCCAATTAACAGGCCACCCTAAAGCATCCTTACGGATGATCTTGGAAAAATCAATATCAGGAGATTCACACCAATAACAGAGATTAGTAGTGGAATGGCCACGATTTGCCATCTAGTCAGCAGTATAATTAGCTTCTCTAAAAACATGCTGAATATTATAACTATCAAATTTTTTCAAATCCTCCGCTGCATCAATAATAAGAGCATTAATAGACCAGGGAATTTTCCAGATTCTTTTGATAGCTTGAATAACCGAGAGATTATCACCCTTAATAGTAACATTATGAGCCCCAAGAAAGAGAGCACCCCGAATACCTTCTCTTAGACCCCAGGCCTCAGCAACTAAAATAGAATTATTATCAACAATGGCGTTAGCACCACTAAGCAAAAGATTCCCCCCAGAATCTCTAATAACAAAGCCATAAGCTGTGCTACCATTCTGCAACTTGGAACCATCAAAATTAAGTTTAACAAAATCAAGAGGAGGGGGGACCAAATCATGTTAGGCCTAGGCTTTTTAGATTCTTTAACAACTTGTTGACTATGTCCAAAATTGAAAAAATTAGACTGGGAACAAGCTAGATTATGCATATAAGCTTTAATCATAGCTCCTAGTTTGGCTGGAGAAAAGTTTTCCTGACGAAAAATGATATTATTTCTAGCATACCAAATGAACCACCAAACAATAGCATAGAAATTGAGATTCTTAAGAGTCAAACAAGACTTAAGATTACAAAAATACTCAATGAAAGAGAGATCATTATTATCAATAGGAAGGGGGGGAAAAACCCCATTGACATTACCTATCTCTAAAAATCATGCATAAAAGGACAATTAAGAAATAAGTGATGGTCATCTTCAGAGTGGAAGTTACAAAAAACACACACCAAAGGAAGGAAAATATTACTCATTTCTAATCTCTTTTTAGTAGGAAGACCATTCTGACAAATTTTCAAAAAGAATTTTATCTTGGGTGGAATGGACAAACCCCAAATCCAAGCAAAACTAACCTGGTTGGGTGGATCTAAGCCATACCCTTGAAGCAGTGCAGCACCTGATTTAACCGAATATTCTCCATCTGCAATAAGACCCTAAAAAATCCTATCTGCCATTTCATTAGAAGGGATAAAATTTTTTAGGATATCATCCACTACATTACTCAGAACATAATTTAAGAGAAGTTCTTTATTCCATTGAGCAGCATCTGTAATGAAAAAATTAACCATCAACTCCTCTGACCTAATAATAGTTGTTTTGTCATATGAATCTTTTTATATAGTGTATTTCATAACTATATGGTGCACTATATTTGCATATAGTGTACAAGTCTTATTAGAAACTGAGCTATTATTTATATAGTTGTTTTTGATATAGTTGATTTTGTTATGATATAGTTGATTTTCTCAAGATATAGTTGATTAAAAAACGGTAGTAGTAGTTGATATTTGTAGGTTTTGATATAGTTGATAGTGTACACTAGGCTAAATCATACTAACTGTTTTGTCATATGAATCTGTTTATATAGTGTATTTTTATAACCCATATAGTGCACTATATTTGCATATAGTGTACAAGTCTTATTACAAACTAAACTACTAAAAACATTGCATATAGTTCTCTTAGGTAAACAATTTTAGAACATATGTTCTTTTGGAGTTATGCTTCCAAACTCCTTGTGTCTCTTTTTCCCTTTTTTATGCCCTCTTGTATGAATCATAGTGTCCTTTTATTCGCTTGTTGTCCTTCCTTTTGTGACTGCCCTATTTGGATCCAAGACTGTTGGTCTTGGTGCTGATTCTTGTGCATTATGTTCTTGGCTTTCATTAGCTTGCAATGTTGCAGCTGCTTCTTGTAATGCTTTCTGATGAGCTTTAGCTTTTTTGCTGCTGCTTTTGCTTCTTCAATCTTTATTATTTCTTCAACTTTTGAATTTGTTTTTTTTTAAAACTTTCCTCTATCACTGCTCTAGCTGGTTCTGTTCTGTGGCTTTTTAATATAAGGTTGTAGTACCTTATGCCATGACGGCTTTTGTTAGTATAAGTAGACAAATATATAGTGGGTTCATATGTGCTATAGTGTGTTTATAGATCATATAGTGGCTTTCTTTATGATATAGTGTGTTATGTATGCTACAGTGTGTACAGTTGATATTGTACAAGTAGACAAATATATAGTGGGTTTCTATGTGATATAATAGTGTGTTTATATATCATATAGTGGCTTTCTTTATGATATAGTGTGTTCTATGTGCTACAGTGTGTACAGTTCATATAGTGTGTTTGTTTATCATATAGTATGTTTCTATGGGGTATAGTATCTTTTCAGATGATATAGTGTATTATTGTTTGTTATAGTATATAAACTAAAATTGCAGAAACTTAATTACATACCTCCTTATCATGTGTTGTCTCTATTATGGTCAAAATTTACAAGAGGTAATACAAAAGTCCCTAGAATCATGGAAGTGGTTACAAGCCAATTATACCAAGTCAAGGCAATTTCTATTGCTATGAGATAATCATCCCACTTACTTGGTCATGTTTAACGGTACATGGGAAATAATACTTGGTGAACAAGTTCATCAAAGCTAGAGATATTCAAGGGATGAAACAGCTACACTAACAAGATGGTCTCCCACAACTGGTTAGTGGGGAGAAGAATAAGGAGCCACTAAGCAGGAATATTCCACCAACAATGTTGCAACAAAGCCTATAAAAAGCCCAATGTATCTCACGGCAGAGGAACACAGCCAAGGGCCATCTACAACCAACTACTATTGTTATTCCTTCCAATTACTCCCATTGGCAATTCATCCATCTAAGTATCTACTGCTCCTTCCTCACACACAAATATAGCATCACTATATTCTATGCTTTATACTTTACACCTACCCATTTATAAGCTCCACTATAAATATAGAAAGCTACTGTTATTTAGTTGAGGCAAAAGTCACCCAAAGCCAATCCTTCAATTACTACTAAAATACTTTCATTCTACATCCTACACCTGCAACACTGCAACGTCGTTCCCTACTATCCATATACTTATTCTTGACACACTGCTGAGAGTAACCAATTTATACGTAATGAGTCCATGGAAGTTCTGCTGCCTATATAAGTCTCTTGGTATTGCAACCATCCCTCTATATATTTTTATCTATATTTTCTAGTAATTTCGTGTTAATACTTTTACATTTGTGATAGCTACATACACATGGTCATACAATGTACTTGTAATTGGAATGGCTTTAACGCCCGAACTATAGTGTATCGGTGGACTCATGGCCACCTGCGGTTTTTACCCACCTTCATTGGGGTTTTCCACGTCACCATTTCTTTTCTTCTCTTTCTTTAATTTCGTCACTTAAATTCCGTCCTACATTTTTCTTGTTCTAATCTAGTTATCGACGTTCCAATCAATAATTGTCCCTTGCGCGATATTTGGCATAAACAATTTGGCGCCCACCGTGGGGCCAATGGAAAAAATTCCTCTCTAAACACATTTCCACAAATATCCTTTCAAAACACAAAGTCCAGTTCTATCATTGTGATGTCATCCAAACCCATTTTGTAGTATTCATATCCATACAATATATAACCTTTATCCTAGTGTCGTCCTTCGGAAACAATTCTTCAAAAAGAGCCATATCTTTCTCAAAGGCAATTGCATAACCAAGAAAACGCTCGTGGTGGCGATGGACGTCATGCTACACATCAATGTGGCAATAGCCAGTATGAGTCGTTGTTGCATGGTTGATGCCGAATTCATCATCAAAGTTTACGTGAATGTTTGCTGCTGTTTGGAGGTATATCCCATCACCAAACCTCAACTTTAGAGTGAGAGTCAACACCATGGTATAGTAGTCACCAGAGTTCACGCCGACGTCATTGCAACCAGAACCATTTAGCAAGGACATCAATCCTTGATGATGTGATAATCGCGAAATGAAGTAGGGGACGCCACCCCAAATCATGAGTGCTTGACACCTAAAAATCTAAGGTATACAATCTTAATGTTTTCCATTTAGCATTGTTTCTGCGCTTTTTTCATTAGTCAAAACAGATAACAAGACAGTGACACTACCCGTCAATGTTCGACTCCAAAGGGAAGGAGTATGTCGAAATCCATACACTGCCAATTGATGTCAAATTCATGTTGTTACAGCATAAATTGAAAATCTTCTTAAGTGAAGGTAAGTGTTGCTTTTACATTGCATTAGTAAATTTTTACCGAGTGCAAGACCCAGGTATTCCCCTTAATAAAGTTTTTAATGACCTTGGTTAAGTATTACTTATTCTATTTCTTCGCCGAGTCAAAGTATGAAAAATATGGGATTGGAACCTTTGACTTTGTTGAGCTCTGACAAATTGGTTTCTACTAAGTATTCTTGTACTTCAGTTATGATTTATCCCTTCCTCGGAGTAATAAACAAAGTTGTTTTAACGTGTATCATCGTATGTGTGTAAAATATAGCTGGCTAAGTATGTCATATACAAAGTAAATAAGTGCTTCTATGTGTTAAGTTTATGACGTAGAGTTTCCATTCTGAGTGATTTTTCAAGATAAGCTAAGATTACAGATGGAGATCATAATGATAGATGGATGCGATCTACTAAAGAACGGCAAAAGACTTTGCAATTGTCCTGAAGTCGTCATAAGCAGTTTGACGCCGACTAAACAATAATGTCACCTTACTGTCGGTCATCATTTAATGGCATCATCTTAATGTTAGTCTTGAACCAAAGACATCTCCTTAGTAACGGTCGTCACCCATGTGACGCATAAGTAAGTTTTTTACTTGGCGTGATAACCAGGTATTTCTCTTTAAGACTACTTATATTAGCTTTGGTATGGATTCGATTATGGCTAACTGCTATAATGAGTGCATTTTGAGATAACACAAGTTTGTCAGGACCAATTAGAAAATTATATTATAGCATCAAGCTTCTGCACTATCGGTTACCGCCAAAGGACAATCCTAAAGTCACAAGCGTCATCTAATTTTGTGGCTAACTTTAGTCCAAAACAAAGTTCGATATACGCAGACCTCTGTTTTGTCCTAAAAGGAGCCACAGGGGGACATGATAGTATGATTTAATTGTTGTAACTTTTAGATTGTAACTTATGATATTTTTTGTCATAACTTTGAAAGCGATTGACAGTTATGCTTATAGAATTTGAGCATAGGTAAAACGTTAGTCAAAGACTTAAGTGTCATGGGGGATCGACATCAGCTATGATTACACACTATCACTCAAAGAAGTCTAAGATCTCAAGTAGATAAAGATGCTAGACATTTCTGATGTCATCATGACATGAAAGACATCTAAAAAGGTGCAGATGGAGAATACATTGGGGGCTGACACCAACATGACAAAGTCTGACATTAAAATGTCTTTTGCCATTAACGTCGTTAAGTAAGTTGTAAATTGTGATCATTGTCGATGCCACATAGTTATGCTACAAAACTCTTTCAAAACTTTGTTTTCTATGCTATGGTTCAGATGAATGGGATGAAGACTTTGTACATAAATTATCCGTCACACTTGACTATAACGTAATTACACTAGCATTTACTCTTGTTTTATTTATTAGCTCAATGAGAACTCTTCTGTGTCGGGAAGTGACAAAGAGGTTACTATTATTTGCTTGAACTAACGTCAACTGCAGGACTTAATCCCTTCACCAAGATTGCTTGAAACGTTTATAATTTTATAAACAATAAGACATTCAAAGCTAACGTCAAAATGTAGATTGAAAACCGTTGACACAATGATGGCGACACTTACGATCGCCGTCACGACAATGATGACAAGTTCAATGACAGCGACGTTATGGTCACGACAATGATGACAAAAATCAATTGGCGAATAGACTTGACACCTACACTTAGGATTGTGACGATCCATACGGGTATCAAAACATCATCAATGAGTACTCGATCCTAAAGTCACTCAATCTTCAAGTAATTTCGTTCCTTCTTCATTGTTGATTTCATTTGTTTCACTTTATTCTTTGCAATTGTTCATCTCTGTTGATTACACCCTAATGATTCTCTTCATCTCTTACATATGTTTCGATGGTCTTGACTATCTTTTGTTTGAAATACATAAATTTCTATCACACTTCTAAAAGTACTTCTTACTTACACTTCCAAAGAGTGGCCATTGCATTTACAATTCGTTTTGCAGACAATCACATAGTAATGACATTGTCGAAATCCTGATTCTTGAGAAGTACCCGTATCATTGACCCCTTATGAATTATTTGTTGCTAACGTTTTAAAGATTTGTTGTGCTTCTTATCTATTACACATGTTTCTTCGTTGGTCTTTGCAAGTACTACTAACTTGGTCATCACAGGATCAATCATTGTTGTATCCTTTCTTTCATAGAATTAATGTTGGACGATAGTCTCATAACATAAAATGTCGAATTACGTGACTCCTGCCACCAAACATCACAACGCTGGTCGAAGGAGGACGTGACGCCTGTCACTAGACAAGAATACACCTGTCTTCAAACGACATGATGTCAGTCAGAAGATGACACGACGCGTATATCTAGACGATACCATGCTTGTTACTAGATGACGCGATGATAGTCACTAAACACCAGAATGACATAGGGACCAACGATGATCACACAAAAGTGGATTACAGAAAGTTTACAAAACCATGGAAAATGCATCAAGTCAATAGCATCACATAACATTAGTTCACATGATCTACTAGCTATGACGACATAACAAAGGTACTCATTTTTTGTTTCTCACATGCATCTACTAAGCACATACAGTTTAACGCCAGATATCAGCAGACACACTAATGATCACTTCATTTATTATGTTTAAACATTACATCATGAGGTAAAAATATACATATATTCAAGCCACACGTAGTATTTACACATGACGCCTAATGGCACACATAGACATACATAGGCCTACTTAGATACGTATGATATATTTTAATGGTGGAATTTTATATGTCCTGACATCTGTGTTTCATTATAAACGAAGTTTCGTAACAATGGATAATGCATTGGCTAAGTGACATTAGATGACATGGTTCGTTATGATGGCATATCGACATGGAACGGTATTTACACCTAAATTCACTAAAGCACCTAGTAAGACCTTTGAGTTTAACATTGTGTATCAACAGATGCACTTATGATTATTTCATTTATTGACTTAAGCTATTGCATCCTGAGCTTATGCATGCATATGTTCAATCACACAAAGCGTCCACACCTAAGAGGACATGCATATATGTTTTTTTAATGACATGTAACCTATGACATAACATCTGCATCATGACACAACAAGGCGACATCGGTTATAAGGTAGCCTGAAAAGAACCTTAATGATTGCAACAGAATGACTAACATTATACTAAGACACTCTGATGGCTTTGATGTCAAAATCTTATGCTTTGACATCTTGAGCGGCTTTATCGCCAGACTTTGTTCCACCACACTTTAGACGACTTTATCGTTGGACTTCGTCCCACAATAATTTAGATGGTCATTCGCCAGATCTCCCTCGATGATGCTTCAAGTGGCCATGTCGCCAGAATTCTTTCTACGACATCTTAAGCGGCCATGTCGCCAAATTTCCCCCTACATATGTTATATGACATATGATTTGACTTCTCTTTATGTATTCATTCCGAGACTCTTTATTGGTCATGTCGCCAGCAAAAATACGATGGCAAAAGAACCAAGGCACCTTGAACGACTCTGACACCAGCGTACGACACCTATGAAATGATCCCTTAACAATGTCAGCATTATTTGTGACACTAAATCATCTTTGACGACAAATATCACTCATTTACGATGCGACAAAGTTTCAAGAGTGACGTTCATATAGTTTCTCTTGTAAGCCAATGACTATGAGATGACGTTCAACAAAGATCAATGACGTCAGCAGGCATGACAATGAACAAAAGTGATCGGACGAAAGCCACACGTCGCTAGCAAGGGGTGCGAGAAGAATTGTAGGCATTGAGTCAAACATGAAGCTTATTTTTCTAATCTTCGGCGTGCTCCAATTACAAAAATGGGGGCTAATTGTTATGGTCAAATTTTACAAGAGAATAATACAAAAGTTCCTAGAATCATGGAAGTGGTTACAAGCCAATTATACCAAGTTAAGGCAATTCCTATTGTTATGAGATAATCATCCTACTTACATGGTCATGTTTAGCAGCACATGGGAAATAATACTTGGTGAACAAGTTCAACAAAGCTAGAGATATTCAAGGGATGAAACAGCTACACTAACAAGATGGTCTCCCACAACTGATTAGTGGGGAGAAGATTAAGGAGCCACTAAGCAGGAATATTCCACCAACGATGTTGCAACAAAGCCTATAAAAAGGCCAATGTATCACACGGCAGAGGAACACACCCAAGGGCCATCTACAACCAACTACTATTGTTATTCCTTCCAACTACTCCAATTGGTAATTCATCCATCTTAGTATCTATAGCTCCTTCCTCACGCACAATATAGCATCACTATATTCTATGCTTTATACTTTACACCTAGCCATTTATAAGCTCCACTATAAATCACTAGAGAAAAAAATCCCAAGGGCTGAGGTCAAAAGGGGCCCAAGGGCTGCGTTTTTTGACCGCAGCCATTGGACTAGCATACCTTGGCATTTAGGAAGGGATGCGGTTTTTAACCGCAGCCCTTAGCCCTTAACGCGTTAAGGGCTGCGGTCAAGGCAAAAACCGCAGCCCTTGATGGGTTAAGGGCTGCGGTGAAGGGCCAAAACCGCAGCCCTTGGTGAGTTAAGGGCTGCGGTTTTGGCCCTTAACCCACCAAGGGCTGCAGTTTTTGCCAGATCCGCAGCCCTTGTGACCCAAAAAAAAAAAAAAAAAAATTCTGCATTTTTTGTCCTAAATGTTCCCAAACAATTATATACAATTATATATATATATATATATATATATATATATATATATATATATATATATATATATATATATATATATATATATATATATATATATATATATATATATATATATATATATATATATATATATATATATACTCAAGCACGATTTACTCAAGCACGATTGACAAGCATTTTAAAAACCTTAAGACTTTTTTCTATCTAATTAAGAAAAATGGTCTTGTTATTTCGGCAAAAAAGATTTCTCTATTTCAAACTACGATTATATATATATATATATATATATATATATATATATATATATATATATATATATATATTAGTATCATTAATTATGTTTTTTTACACAAATATAGAGAAAACAATAACTGAATTACATTAGTTCGAGGCTGCCCTTGAGTGTTCAAATTGCAATATATGAGCAGGATCACAAACACAAACTAGCATTACAACAACTCCACCAAGACTAGCATCCGGATCCCTCGAAAGCAACTTCTCTGGAGATGATAGAACCTGGCAAATAAAACCAAAATCGCTATAATTTGGAGGTGAACCCGGGGGGTGTAGCGGGGGGAGCAAGGGTGCTGGGGGGGGTGCCGGGGGCTTCTTGAGGGGGGGCGGGGGTGTAGCGAGGGGTGCGGGGCAAGCACGGGGTGATGGGTTGGAGTGAGGGTGTAGCAAGGGGGGCAGCAGGGGGTCTTGGGGTGGGGGTGTTGTTGGGCGAGAGGGGGGGCTAGGGGGTGTAGCGGGGTGCGGGCGGCGGGGGGGTGCCGGGGGGTAGGGGGTGTAGCAAGGGGGGGCAGGGCTTAAAACGATGACTAAATGCTAGAACTTTGGCTTAAAACGAATAGCGTGAGTGTTGTAGCATGAAACTTTTGATACAAAAAAAGTACATAGAAAAAGAAAAGAAGAGAAAGAATAGACTAAAGGTCATGATGTCAATTTGACAATATAAGATAATAATTGTATACTTTGGTATTCAACAAATAAAGTGTAACTAAAACAACAAATTCATTTCAATGTATGTCTAATAGAACTTATCAACATTCAACCTATAAAATAATAGGCAAAAGAAGAAAAAAATAATGACGATTAGTGAAGAATGATGGACAAATGAAATGTGTAAAAAATATATCAATATGCAGCTAATCTTTTTAAAGTCTAAAAAACAACCACTTAGTCATGGATCAAACAATTAAAGCCCTAAAACAATCACTTAGATGCATATTAGGCCAAGAAATCCCACAAATATCAATAACTAATTAAATTCACCAACTTTAAGCATGAAGCAAGCAATAACGGCCAAAAATAATTGAACAAAACCAACACCATGATCCCAAAAGGGGCTACAATCCCCATACTAATTCCTCGAACAATTATCTTCAACTAAGGGGGAAAAGGAGATAAATAAGGTTCATCATCGAACAATCAACTTCGGATAATAGGGTTCTAATTTCTAAAATATAACTCAGTAAAAAGCAAAAAAAAAGAGTGAGAATAAGACATACCTTTTCTCATACTCCAAATATACATTACAAGTTAATATGTAACACCGAACAACACCTACATCGTAACCAACCCCAATATTCAATCACTACAGAAAGCACATATTCAATATCACGGTCAATTTTTAGTTTTCGAATCCGAAATTTCATGTTCTACATTATAAGTCATATACTAGTTAACTTAATCATAGATATACACACTAATCATGTTAATATTGAACACTAAAACATATATATTGCTCTTATTTAAAATCACTACTTCTATAGTCCGAACCCAAAAGATTAACAAAGGAACACAATGCCCCCAAATAATTAAGTTAACCAATTGTTTTCCCGCTTAATTGCCCAATACAATATGAGCAGACAACTTTCTAAAAACTCAAGTGACTTATGTAATCTTTGGAATTATATCATATCAATCTTTTATGCTATGAATTGATTGAGATTGGATTAACATTTAACAATGCAAATTATTCCATGAAAATTACCATTTTTCATACCTCAAAATTCGTAGTAAACAACCCAAAAGATAAGATCTTGGACAGTAAAAGATCTAAGCATTTACATCAAAATTCAACAAATCCCACATCAAAAAAATGGCAGCAATAGCCATGTAATTAAAATATGGGATAGAAAAGCAGAAAATGAACTAACCCACAACAGAAAATCTAACCAAAAAATCTTCGCTTTTTATATAATTAATTTTCACCAATAAACAGAGAAGAAAAACAAATAGTGAAGTCATAAAGATCTACATTGCAACTTTCAGCTTAAAAAATGAGATAACACAGCAACCCTCATCAGCCACAAACCACATTGGCAAAAACCCAATTCGTCTTCAACAGTTCGCAGGAAACATATAATACAGTAAGCAGCTCGTAATCACAAAAATTTGCATCAAACAGGCTTTGTATTAACTTCCGATATTGCTACTAAAACAAACTCAAAAAAGTGGTACAAACCAGCCAGATGGGAAAGCAATATTAACAAATTCAGCAATGGCTTATACTCTATACAAGCAAGTACATGTGTTTTAAGAGCAATAAGACCTCGACAAATTTCATGACATTAGTTTAGCAAGAATGCTAGTTGAAGAAAAGTGTCATGAAACTACCAAGAGAAAGAAGTAAGGATATCATTGATCAAACAACACTTGTGAAATAAACCAAAAAAGATGCTACAGCAGCACAATACCTTCAGCAATATAATCAGAAACTCCTAATATCTTACAGTGCACAACCTAAAAAGAGTTTATCAACAAATATAAGATGAAAGAATTCATTTCCTATCACATCACGTTGACAAATGATATTGCCTGGTATTGTGTTTTAACTTCAGAGAAGGAACTAATCCACGATGACTAGATGAGGAACTTACAATAAATTGATCCAATAAGAAAATATGGTCAGCCTAGTGAAACATAATGCACAAAATACAGCATCATATATCCACTAGACCACTACATAATGATGCTCAAACAGCTCAAAGATCCTTTTTCCCCATCACTTGATCGACTTAATAACCTGAGAACCAACTCTCCAAGTATTCTCCCACCAAAGAAACATTAAGGCAAATTCAACACTATGACCATTCTAATCAATTCATTGCAAAGTAATCAACAAGAAAAAATATTGGATTAGAAATTAGGACAATAACCTCTGCACACCCCATTTCTCCCTCTCTCCTCCCACACATAATGGAAAGGAGAAGGAAAAGAACGTTTACGCTATGACATTATCAAGCACATCCAATATATTGGATGAAATATCTTAAGAAAAATAGGTCATAGGCTAGTGGTGATCAGCAGGTTAAGCTCTATAGTCTATATGTTCAAAACAAGTGACAGTTTTAATAAAATATAAAATAAAAAGAAATAGTTTGAGATATGACTCAAGTGAACAAAAGAGTGAGCACTCAGCAATCAGCATAGATTTCTTGCATCACAGAGCAAAACTTCAAGCTACATGAAACATATCCCATTCAACAGACACTTGGCCAACTACAGCTCCCAGGAGCTTAATTTATGAGCCAGTGATCTACATTGAATCCTATAATACAGCCAGATTAACTTTGAAAAGTCACCAGTTCCCGATAAGTGATCGCATTTCAGATATTACCATATCATATACCAAACCAAAAAGATCTTCACTTTCGATTGTAGCAAAATAATCATTATTTTCTCGTACATCAGGATTTCTCAGCTTCACATATAGCAAAACAAAATGACAATTTGTAAACCAAGCCATAATACAAGTTGCACATATATGATAAGAAAGTGCAATCTTCACATACCACTTGACCATTGGTAATCAGAGGAATTGGCTGAGATTCATGCATAGACGATGACGAGAGGTCTACATTATCCTCTCCCTGCCATTGATGTCTAGCCTTGCTAGTTCCCCTGGTATAATTAAATTCATTCTCCAAATCATCAACATCATCCTCTTCATCATCTCCCTCCACTCGAGGGCTCCCTGATGCATAACTCATGTTACCTATTAAACGGGTAGAGCATGTTAAAAGGGAAACAATGATTACGGAAATATATAAAGCAAGCGAACCTTTATGTCTCTTGTATCGTGTCTTGCACTGGGGGCAGCACTGGTTTCCGTCTTTCCTCTCATACTCATAACAAGGCCTGCAATGAATGTAAGAGTATCAAAAAATCAAGTACCAAAATCGAATCGTCTTGTCTCGAACATCAGGCAAAAGTCCCCTACCAATATCAGCTAAATACCTTAAGTGAAGCCGAAAACTTTCCCACCTCTCCCAAAAAAATGGAGTCCAATCAACACTATAAGAATTATCCAATCTTATCAAAAATTCAGAAATCATTCAAGTCCTTACACCAAACTAATCATAATGAACACGAATTCAACAGATGCAATAACAGAAGTGGAAATGAAAAACCTAAATTCAAAGAAAAAATTAGCAGAAGTAAGAGTACCGCTGAAAAGGATGAAGTGTTGATGGTGAGGAGCGAAATCTCATCAACCTTAGGGCGGAAATAAACTCTCAATACCAATATAAACCCATATTCAGATTCAGTAAATTTGATATTTGAGATAACTTGAAACAGAAAAAAAAAATTATCACTAACCTCATGTTTAGTGTAGGTATTTTCTGTCATATCACAAAATTTTTCCACAGGTTTTGGATCTATTTCTTCATACTTTCTACAATAAAAAACAAAGGACTTCAATAAATAATAAAAAATTACATTTAAAATTAAACAAAAATACCCAAAAATCAGAGAAACTTACGATGTAATAAGCATTGCAGAAACACCCAGAAGCTGAAGTCTTGGTCGATAAAAATCGATCGATGTGCGAAATTGTCAAACACCCAGAAACTTACGAAGCACGGCTTGAGAGTTGCTGCAGGAGAGAGAAAGTCGTCTATCGCAAGTGTAGAGCAACATCGAATGATAATCCATCGCGAAGAAGAGGAGAGGAGAGAGAATTCGTCGTAAGGAAGAACGCCTCGTTGCGAACCCTTACCGGCGAAGAAGATGAGAGGAGAGAGATGATCCTCTACCTGGTTTGCAATTGAAGGGAGGCAGGAGAGAGAAATGGGTGTAATATAATTAGGGTTGCTCGCATTAAAACGGGAATGGAAGGGAGAGGTTTATTTCATTGTTAGGCAGCTTAAGGGCTGCGGAAAAGGCTGCGGTTTTTGGCTAACCGCAACCCTTCACTAAAAGGGTTGCGGTTTTTGGGCTAACCGCAGCCCTTCACTATTAAGGGCTGCGTTTTTCAAAAAACACAGCCCTTGCATTTTTTTCCAGTACTAGTGAATATAGAAAGCTATTGTTATTTAGTTGAGGCAAAAGTCACCCAAAGCCAATCCTTCAAATACTACTACAGTACTTTCATTATACATCCTACACCTGCAACACTGCAACGTTGTTCCCCACTATCATTATACTTATCCTTGACACTCTGCTCAGAGTAACCAATTTTATACGTAATGAGTCCATGGAAGTTCTGTCGGCTATATAAGTCTCTTGGTATTGCAACCAACCCTCTGTATATTTTTATCTATGTTTTCTAGTAATTTCGTGTCCATACTTTTACATTTGCGATAGCTACATACACATGGTCATACAATGTACTTGTAATTGGAATGGCTTTAACGCCCGAATTATAGTGTATTGGTGGACTTATGGCCACCCGCGGTTTTTACCCACCTTCATTGGGGTTTTCCGCGTCATCATTTCTTGTCTTCTCTTTCTTAATTTTTGTCACTTAAATTCCGTCCTACATTTTTCTTGTTCTAATCTAGTTATCGATGTCCCAACAAATAATTGTCCCTTGTGCGATTTTTGTCATAAATAGTCTCCATGGTGTGAAGCTGTTTATTTCTCCTTTTTCTCTCTTTTCATTATCAAATTTCTCCCAAACTTCTGCTTTTGCAATTCTTGTCCACCTTTATGATATGTATTTCTTTGGTATTTTTTGGACAGAATGCAAGTGTAGAACTCTTATGGCATGAAAGCACAACCAACCTGATTCTTTAAAATTTTTGCATTCACACTCAATTGTCTTCCCCGGGTAGTTGAAGGAGACTTTTTGAGAAGAACCATCAATGCTATTGAGGAAAACTCTGTATGTCAGAATGTTCCCTTGTGTACCAACTAATTCAATTGCACTTGCCATTGCATGTTTGAATTCTTCCTCGAAACCTCGGAAAAGAGTATGTGTGTACTGTAAAGAAGCATGTTTTAATAGTGGACTCATGCGGAGATCTTATTTTGGTATTCCCTTTGTACAGTTAAAATCATTCCTTTCTTCCTGTCTTCTCCACCTTTTTACTATTTCTTGGAATATTGAAAAGAAGTCAGTCAAGTTAGTGGTTTTGCTTGCCTTAAACCCAACAACATGATTGTGTATTTTCACTACAAGAAAACCCAGTTTAGCGATTGATTTTTGCGACTGACATTGAAGTTAGTTGCTAAAAATAAGTTTAGCGATTGACGGAGACAAGTAGTTGCTAATTTGCGACTGAATAAGTGGTGGTTGCTAGATAGTCGCAAAATTGCGATGGCGTATTTTTTTTGCAACTGAAAAGCGGTTGCTAGACTAAGTAAAAGGGGTTGGGCTGGTTTCACATAAAACGATGGGCTTGGAGCCATTGCTAGGATATAAAGTAACAAAACCCTAAATCTCTTTTCACCCAAACCCCTATTTCCCCCAAACCCTCACACCACCCCGCTCTCTCTCTCTCTCTTCCACCTACCAACAACCAGACCAGGCACCAACCGTGTCGGCGAGTTGACATTCGAGCCCAGCCACAGCACGCGACGCTACCCGCAACTCGCCATCTTCTCTCTCACTCGCCATCAGCTTTTATTTCGCTTTACTCGCTGCGGCACCACCAGCATCACCACCCCTTCTCTCACTCCCCACGAGGCCACGACGACCACCCCAACACTACACCACTAGCCCGCTAGCACACCACCTTCCAGTCTCTCTCTCGCATGTATCACCCCTAAACCTCTCTTTTTCTCTCTTATGCCCTTCTTGTTCCTGGGGATTTTATTTTTTTATATAATTTTCGTTGCTTTCTTTTTTCATTTGAATTATGTAAATCTGTAATGTAATGTTTACCATTTTTTATATTTCTGCTTAATTATGCGTTTTTAAAGTAAGTGAAGTCTTAATAAGTATTAGAATCGAATATTTGTTGTGTTTGATTTGAATTTGGGAGAAGAACTATGATTTTGTTATGTAAGTGTTGTTTATTTGTGTAGATCATGATTTGTGGCTTAGATCTACATTGTATCAATAATGTTGGTTTGCAGTAATTTGCTTCTTTAATTGAGATTCCAAATTTTTTTTCCAGGTTTGGCTCTCATATATATGAAGACACAAGTTTCACCTGCAACATTGTAATTCGTTTATTGCATACTCAAAGTTTTATTTACTTACACTTATATATATGTAATACTTTGTATGTTGAACCCTAGTTTTGATGATGACAAAGGAACAAAGATCCAAACTAAGTATTGGACTAACAAGTTGTTTAAGTGAATGAATTTCAAGGTATCAATGAAAGGAACAAAGCGAATACTAAGTCAAAGAAGAAATCAAGTTTGGATTTTGAAGACTAAGTGAAGATGTTCAAAGATTTGGTAATGGAGCAGCATTGGAGCAAGAAGACTAAAGCGTGGCTTTGTTTCTAGTTCCAATGTAAAGGAACGAGTAAGAATGGTAAGGAATTGTGGCAATTTAGAATCAGAATGAGCGTTTGTTCCTTTGTAAGGAACAGACGAACTGGCACTTAACTAATCAGTTAAAGTAACTAACTATTAAAAGGAACTAGACCTAGGATGAAGCAGTACAAAGGTTTAATTATGTCTGTTGAGTAATTTATGCCTAGATTCTAGGTAACCGTTTTATTTAAGGTAAAATCTGATTTTAAGGAAAATCTTTGTAAGGAAAAGATTTTATTTTTATAAAGATAATAAATATCCTTTTCGGTTTTTATGGAAAATATTTTAAAGATAATATTTTTGGTAAAAGGATTTTATTTTGGTTTTATTAATTAAAATACTTTTTAAATAAATCAGATTTAAGAAATACTGCTTTAAGTGGTTGCTAGAATTAAGGGAGCAATAACATGTTTATCTCCCACGTTTAACAATGATCATGGAGATCATGGGTTTAAAAAAGGAACGTGTTCCTCCAAGTAAGGAACATCATGGGAAAATGGTTTTATCACTAACATATGTTTTAATCCCACGTTATAAGTTATTACCACTATAAATACTAGTGTCTAATGAAGTTCCAATTTGTGTCTGACCAAGTGAATTAGTGAGTTTAACTAAGTAAAGTGTCAGTGCCTTCATTCTCTCATAAAAGCCATTTATTCTTTGCCTTCTTACTCTAATTCCATTAAGCTATTATTGATCATTGTAATTTTGGTTTTTGGGGTAAAGGGACTTTGAGTGAAGTTTTGTAAGAGAGAAGCTTTGAGTGAAGCAAGTTAAAGTGAGAAAATTTCAAGTGAAGTTGAAAGGAACATCTGTTAAGGGAGCAGTTGTTTAGGAACTTGAGTTTAGGAACTCAAGGTGTGGCCCGTGAGTAGAATTAAGTTGTAACAAAGTTGTTTGGCCTAATTAGTGAAAGAGTTGAGTTTAAAATCCCTAGTTGTTGAGGTTGTTTCTTCTTGTTTGGCCCAATAAGTTTTTCCTCGTAAAAATCCCTTGTGTTCCTTTAGCTTGTTTCTTTGTTTAAGTTTATAATTCCGCAAAAAGTTACGTTTATTTCTACACATACAATTCACCTCCCTCTTGTATTGTTCCCAATGAATTAACAATTGGAATTAGAGCTAGAACTCATGAAAGATAGGAAACCCTATTGAGAAAAGATCCAAGGAACAATGAATACCACCGAGAAACTTGAGGAAGGTTACTCTACGCAAAGGCCTCCTATGTTCAATGGGAAGTTCTATCCCTACTGGTAGAACAGAATGGAGATATTCATCAAGACCGAAAACTACCATATATGACGAGTAATTAAAGTTGGTGATTTTGAGGTCACAACTACTAATGACAAGAATGAGGTAATTCCTAAACCCTTCTCTGAATATGACAAAGCTGATTTCGAAAAAATGGAAGTTAATGCTATGGCTGTTAAACTGTTGCATTGTGGACTTGGACCCCATGAACACAATAGGATCATGGGATGAAAATCCGCAAAGCAAATATGGGATTTACTAGAAGTAACCCATGAAGGAACTAATGAAGTCAAGGGATCTAAAATTGATTTACTAATGATTCAATATAAACTGTGCTCCATAAAGGCTAAGGAAAGCATACAAGAGATGTTTACTCGTTTTACTAACATTATTAATGAGTTAGCTTCTCTTGGTAAGTTTAAATCATCGAGGAAAGTTCAAAAAGTTCTTAGGAGTCTTCCTAAAGATAGATGGACTGCTAAGGTCACTACTTTACAAGAAACAAAAGACTTCACTAAGTTCAACTTGGAACAGCTTGCTAGATCATTTATGACTCATGAGCTCCACCTTGATACTGAGTATGGTGAAAGCTCTAAGTCAAAGTCCATTGCCCTCAAAGCATATGATGAAGATGACTCTGACTCAGAAGAAGAGGAAGCAGCACTCATGGTCCGAAATTTTCGAAAGATGTATAGGAACATGAAGAATGGGAACTTCAAAGGTAAAACTAAAAAGTTTTCTAACAAAGCTGCTTGTCATAAATGTGGTAGTACAAATCACTTCATCAAGGAATGTCCACTTTGGGAAAATGATAAGACCAAAGAAAGGAACAAAGAACGCTTCGCTGAAAGGAACAAAGAATCAAAAGCACCTTTCACTAAAGCGAACGTTCGAAAGGCTATGATAGCAGCTTGGGGAGATTCAGAGACTGAAGAGGAAGAGGAACAACAAACTGAAGAAACTGCAAATCTCTGCCTCATGGCAAACACTGACGAAAAAGAAGATGAAGAAAATGTTGAGGTAAGCCAACATGGACTTAAATCAGACTTAGACGGAAAAATTAGGCCTGAAATTTATGATCTTCTTTATGATGCAATTCTTGAATGTAGAGATGAACGTGAAAAACGTGAGCAAACTAAACATGCTATTAAAGTTTGTAAAGAAAATATAGAATGGCTTAAAAAAATGAGAACGGATGTTGAAACTAGGTTCTTTAATTTATTTGATAAGAATTTAAAAATCAAGGAACTATATGAGAGTGTGAAGAATGAAAATTATCTAATCAATTTAGAATATTCACACTTAAAGGATTTTATCCCTGTTCTAAGTTCCTTTGATATTAGATCAACTCCTTTGAAAGGCTACAGATCTGCAATCGAAAATTTGAATAAAGAGAAAAATGTTTTAAAGGAGCAGATTTGTAATCTCAAGAAGGAACTTGTTGTTGCAAGGAACAGAGGCAAAGTGATGGTTGTTCCTAAGTGGATTGAGAGATTACATACTAAAAGAAAAGAAGGTCTTGGTTTTGAAAACTACAAGAAGAGGAACAAGCATAAGAAATATGTTGACCTACCTAGTGATAAAATTTGCATGTATTGTGGAAAGATACGTCATTACATTAATCAATGTCAACTAAGAACTGGAATGATTGGCAAAAATGTGAAGTTGAGCAACATGAAATGGGTTGCTAAATCAAATGCTAGTCAAGAACCGGAACCCACGAAACAAGGGGTTCCTACTTCCTACAACTAACAACTAGTTGATTTTTGCAGGTTGGAGTGAGGGGGAACAACACTTGGTATCTTGATAGTGGTTGTTCTAAGCACATGACAGGAGATAAATCTAAGTTTCTCTCACTCTCAACCTTTGAAGGTGGAAGTGTGACTTTTGGTGATAATAAGAAAGGTAACATAGTTGCCATGGATAAGGTTGGTAAGTCACCATCACATTCCATTGATAATGTGTTTCTAGTTGAAGGTTTAAAGCAAATCTTTTAAGTATTTCCCAATTATGTGACAGCGAAAATGTTGTTAAATTTAATAGTGAAAAATGCTTGATCGTTAACATTAACTCTAAGAATGTCATCTTGGAAGGAACAAGGAAAGGGATCACATATATTGTGAATCTTGATCTTGTTCCTAAAAACAACTTGACATGCCTTAATGTTATTGAAGATGATTCACTCTTATGGCATAAGCGTCTAGGACATGCTAGCTTTTCATTACTTGACAAACTTCGATCAAAAGATCTTCTTTTGGGATTACCATCTGTGGTATCCGATTTTTGACTGTCTTAATTAACGGTCTGAATCCCACGAAAGTCTCTCATTGGACTTTGAGTTTTTGAAAACTCGAAAGTCGCCACCCTATTAATATCTGAATCTAATTTTTGACCATGACTAATTTTATTTTGTTGAAGTGGTCGGACCTCGAGATGAGGATTCCTACGTATCCTTGTGGAATCAGACCATTCGTAATTCTGGATCTGATTTCTTTTTTATTTGTCATTTTTTGTGCCCTAACTTTTGCCTAGGCCGCCCTTTCGGGTTTTCAACCTAGCGGGCTTGGACATACCTTGAAAAAGGAGTTATGGTTAATGAAAGGTTGAAAGGTTTAAGGCTTAGATGAAGGTTGAATTGGCTAAGTAAAGGTAAGGATCATGGATTGAGGGGCAGAACTTGTGTGCAAGCCCCCTAGCTTGACTTTTTTATTTCTTTGCCTTTGGCTCTTTCTTTTTTTATATATTTTTCTTTTTCGTCATGTACGTTTCTTTTGCTTTTTTCATTTTTTTCGCACTTTGAATTTTCTTCACTTTTTTATTTATTTATTTGCCTGGCATTGATATTTTTTGTAATGTAGTGAGGCTTGCACACGAGTTTGGTTGAAGGATATTTGTGGAGCTTTGAATTGAAAGGCTATTTGGCTAATGGAGATGATGGTTTAAAGGATTTTTGTCTTTCCTTGGTTGTATGAAGATGGCTTATGAAAGGTAATGGAAGGGAGAGGGGAATAACTCCTGCTCCAAAGTATGTCCCTTTTTTTTCAGATCTTTTTTATTATTGTTGTTAGTCAAGTTCGTAGGTGATTTGAGTTTCATCATTAAATTAGAAGCATAAAATAAAATGATGGAAGGCCGATGAAAATGAAAAGAAAATGCGATTATTTTATTAATTGAAAATGAATGAAACAAGGCTTATTAGAAATAAAAACCTATATGGCATAGACTCAACTAGAAAGGAAATGAAGAAGCTAGGGGAGGGACTCTCCGACTCAACCTAGAAAACTAGCGTTAAATGACTAAGCCTCCTGCATTGTTGAGATGATTCCCAAGGGGTTGCTGTTGTTATTAACTTTTGCTGCCGGCGGGATCGGAGGTCTGCCACTTTCAACCATGTCTTGCAGAGTATTCCTTAAGGCCCAACACGTCAATGTTGGGTGTCCATTCCCTCGGTGGTACTTACATTAGGCATTAGGGTTCCACTTCTTGTGCCTATTTTCAGGTGCAGGGTCTGGAGTGGGATCGATAGGCTGTATTGCTTCTTTTGCATGAAGCCTAGTGAAGGCTTCTTCCAAAGTCATGCCCAATGGAGTGAATGTTCGTTGAGGCTTTTGATAACCTCCCTTTTCAGTAGTTAGGGCATTGACATTAGAGCTAGAAGGGTTGTTACTACTCTTCTTGAAAGAGTTGTTGTTGTTGGAACTCTTGTATTTGTTGGCCTGTACCTCCTCTTCAATCAGCAGGCCTACCTTATAGAGCTTCGTGAAAGACTCTATAGGTTGGAACTTGATATGATCCCCATATTTGGGCTGCAGGTTATGGATCACCAATCGGACTTGATCCTCTTGGGATGGCCTGTTAGTCATTTGTGCAACCTTTTCCCTCCACCTGTTAAGGAAGGTGATAAAGTCTTCGTTGGAGTTCTGCTTAGTTAATTCCAACTCACGAAGGCCAATGGGAAGCTGAGTATTGTAGATGTATTGCTTGTGGAACTCTTCTCTGATGTAGTCCCAGTCGTTCAACTTAGCTTTGTTCAATGACCTGAACCACTTGGATGGATGTGCATCCAAGGTTAAAGGAAAGACATAAGGAAACAAGTCTTTGCTCATGCCCTTTAGAGCCATAGAGATGGAGAAAGCTCTCAAGTGGTCATCTGGGTCTTCGACCCCCTTGAATTTTGGGAGGTCACCCAATGTTACCTTTTCAGAGAGTTTTTCCCTTAGTTTAGGATCAATGATGTCATGGCCATGAGCCTGACTCTCGAGTGCAGGAATTGACTGGATCAATTGCTCGAGTTTTTCGAACCTCAGTTCTGTGTTGGTTTTGATTGATGGTGGAGTGTCGCCTTGCTCGTCTTCCTCAGTGACCTTCTCCCTTAGTGCCTTGATCTCTTTCTTGTTCCTCAAGACGAGAGTTCATCAGTGTGAGTTGAGCCATAATGGCACTAAGCTGTTCATTAGTTTCCCCCATTTCAGATGACGATTCAGAAGAGTCGGAGGATTCGTCTGAAAAGGTGAGTATGCGCTTGACGAGTCTAGGAGTAGGTTGACCTTGTTGCCTCTCTGTAGGACGTTCCCAAGAAATCGAATGGACCTCGTAAATTTTTAGAAATGATGCTTTCGAAATGAGAAATGGAGATGAGAAATGAAGATGAGAAATGAGAAACGAAAGTAGAAATGAAAATGGGAAATGATTTTGAAATAGAAATGGAAATGGAAATGGTTATGGTTTGGACTAGTGTAGACTTGACCATGGTGGAGACATGCGCCTAACTATATGTAAATGCAGACATGGACTGGACTGGACTATGCAAACAGACTGAAAGATTGCCTATGCTAGCTTTGCTATACTTAGGGGATGAACTTTTATAGTCCGTAAACTGACTAGGGTTTACATATAATGCAATCTAGACCTAGGGAAATTTTATAGTCCTAAGACTGAACTCATATAATGCAAACTAGATGTAGGAAAATTTATAGTCCTAAGACTGACTTTTATAGTCCGAAGACTGACTAGGGTTTACATGTAATGCAAACTAGACCTAGGGAAATTTTATAGTCCTAAGACTGAACTCATATAATGCAAACTAGATGTAGGAAAATTTATAGTCCTAAGACTGACTTTTATAGTCCGAAGACTGACTAGGGTTTACATGTAATGCAAACTAGACCTAGGGAAATTTTATAGTCGTAAGACTGAACTCATATAATGCAAACTAGATGTAGAAAAATTTATAGTCCTAAGACTGACTTTTATAGTCCGAAGACTGACTAGGGTTTACATGTAATGCAAACTAGACCTAGGAAAATTTTATAGTCCTAAGACTGAACTCATATAATGCAAACTAGATGTAGGAAAATTTATAGTCCTAAGGCTGACTTTTATAGTCCGTAGACTGACTTTATAGTCCGTAGACTGAGCTTTTATAGTCCGTAGACTGACTTTATAGTCTTAAGACTGGGCTTTTATAGTCCGTAGACTGACTTTATAGTCCTAAGACTGAGCTTTTATAGTCCGTAGACTGACTTTATAGTCCGAAGACTGACTAGGGTTTGCATATAATACAAACTAGACCTAGGGAATGAATTGGGCCTAAATGGACCTAAGAATTGGATTGGACTAGACTTAGACTTAGATTGGAATTGATTAGGGATAGATTTGGACTAGACTTCACATAAAGATGCAGATGGGCCTAGATTTTGAAATGAACTAGACTTATATAGGCCTAAGATCGACTCTAATGCTAGTGAATGTATGGACTCAATTTAGACGGGCCTAGGATGAATGCAAAATGGACTCTAATGCATATGGGCCTAGAATGAATGCAAGAAATTGAGTCGATTGGATTGAATTGGATTGAAGGTGTTTGGAATGGGCTTAGAGTTTTCAAAATTCATTTTTTGAAAGGAACCCCTTGTTTTATCTTTTGTTAGGAAAAGATGATGTATTAATTTTGAAAAATATTATCTTTTTTTTTTTTATTGAAATGTCGTGATATGATGATGATTAGTAAATGCTTTTTGAAAAAAGGTAGAATAGAAGAGGGTGTAGGATTGATTTTGAAAAATGTAATTTTTGAAATTGATGAAATGATAGGGTAGGATTGATAGGGAAGATTAGTTGAACAACAGGGAGAAAATGGGAGGAGGTAGACATGCATGACAACTCTAACTCTACAGTGACCCTTTGGATGCATTTTTTTTTTGACAGACTTGACCTTGCATGAAAAGACTGATTTTTTGAATTAGGTGATACGCCTAAATGACCAAATTACGCGAATGCGATCAGACAGACGCATATAGAACTGAACGTAGGATCGACAATTACGACGACTAAATTGACGAAAAGCGTACGATGCACAGACAGCGTGCCGCGCAGCACAGACTGCGTGCCGCGCAACACTGCAGCACGAGGCGCACAACCATGAGTCTGGCGCGGGAGTGGTGCGCCAGGCGCAACTTAATGTGTTTGGCGCACTACTCCCCCGACACGTTTTTTGGGGATTTAGGCGACGAATTGTCCGATTGACGAATTTTTTCTTGTTCGTTAGATGCTATTTTAGGAACGACGCATAATAATGACAATTTTGCAAAATAATAGCAGGCAAGAATTGCAATCACAGGCAAATGTCATATAACATGGATGCAAAAGTTCCAACCTAAAGTCCAGTTCTATGTTCGAAACTATTGGTCAGGTTTAGGTTTAGTCTGAAAAGGGTCCATGACTAAGAGATTGATCCCACGCTTCGTACCCCTGTTTAAAGAGGTGGCCACGTGTAAGACGCACTCCAGTCTCAAGTCAGGAACACGAGAACAATGCCATGGTTGAGTAGGTTTGCTTATGACTAGATCCAACACTATCGCTTAGGAAGCTTTTTGGAAGGACAAAGCGCAAACCCCCAGGGGGTGACCTCACACATAGAACATGTGCTAATGAGGCAAGGTAGATTGTCCTGATGGTGGCTGAACAGTAGCCATGCATATGCAAAACTGTATATTATTCTAAGGCATAAAAATAAGAATGAATCGTATTTTTCAAGTTTCACCCACTCATTTAAAAAATTTAATTTTTTTAAAATCCTCCCCAGTGAAGTCGCCAAATTGTAGGTGTGTTTTTATTTCGACTACGCGGTGAGAGCACGTATTAGATTTGACTACCCCCACTGTTAAGTTTTTATTGAAAAATGTATTGAAAGAAGTCGCCAACAATTCTTTAAAGGAAGAATCATAAACCTAATTGGATATAGGAAAATCATAGGGACAAATTATCCAATGTAGATTTCCCTGTCTTGACTCCGTAGATGGTCAAAGTGAACCAAAGATTGAGTTCGGGGGTGAGGGTACGAATATAGTCATAATGAACCACATTCGGCCAAAGTTGGCCTCTACTAAATATCGATTCATTGTAGAATTTATGCCAAAGAATAATCGTATAATATTTTTATACACCCTAAAAATATTTAGTCTAAGTAGGTTCAGGAAACACATAAAAAGGCTAATTTTTAGTGACATGTTATTAGGCAATCAATATTACAGGGAACCTAGCAGGTTGTCCAAATTAATCTGATTAATATTAGAACAATTCTTTAGGTCTTTGATTAACAAAAATAACATGTGGGTGATAAAAGCAATAAAGCAGGGACAATCATACAATATGCATATAATGATCATGCAGGCATAATAATAATAATGAAAATGAATAAAAAGAAAGAGAAAGGTTTAGAATATACAGTAGAGCGACTTTATATTAAAGATCTACATCATGAAAGAAATAGTTAGTAACTTCAATATAAAAATAATTTATTTAAGGACCCTCAGGATTATACCATGGCTTGGGTCTGAGAGATTGACAACTTTCGGGACGAGCAATCGTGAAGCCTGAAAATCTGAATGTCTGAAAGTATGTAGATTAAATGTATTTGTGTTTGAAAGTATGAGTTTTTGTAGGGAAGTTTTGTAGTTTGTAGAGAGAATTCGTAATTGTGTTCGTCGAGTTCGAAGTGTGTTAATGCGTAAAAATCCGTTTTTTAATCTGTGCGGAAATCAGGCCTATTTATAAGGAAAACGGCACTGCGCCTCACGCGCCTACTGCGTCGGACGCAGCTGACGTGGCAGCATATGATGCGGCATGACCAATAAAAAGTGTACACATGGTACGCGCTTTTATAAAGATAAGAAAGAAAATCCGCGTCTCAAGCAGAGAATTGTGCTTGACGAGGGACTCTACATGAAACTGAAGTCTACGTGGCAGTTCTGGTGCGCTTAGCACAACCTGTGCGATTGGCGCAGCCTACATGGAAGTCCATGTGGCAGGACACGTGCGCTCAGCACAGTCAACTGCGCTCAGCGCACTGCCTTGTTTTTGATAGTTTTTTTATATAAACGCGTTTTAAAGATTTTCTTTTATCTTTTAACTCCGGAAATCTGATTTTACGGGATAAAATCTGATTTTGACCTAAAAATATATATCTTTTGAAAATATTTATTTATTAAAATAAATCAATTAGTTATCAATTAATTGGGCTTTTCAAAGAATTAGGCTCAACTACAATTAATTATCATGAATAATTATTTGGGCTTTAAAATAGGACTTTAACAGTTTTTGAAATGGTTTTGAATGGCTCTTCGGACTGCTCTGCCCTTGGATCGGACCAATTAAGACCACGGTATGTTTCATCATCGGATTCTTAAATGGGGAGACACGATTATGTGTCTACACTTTGCTTTCACTTTCTATTTGTTACGACATGATTCATGCTGCTTCCAAATTTTGGGATGAAAATCGCCATGTCTTCCGCTTTGGAGACCGGGAGATTGTGCCCCTTGTTGAAGAGGTCGAAGGTTTACTAGGCTTACCATCCAATGGTCCAGTTATCACGCCTAGATCTCCTACCAAGATATCGGGAGATTTATCAACGATTTTGCATCTTCCCGAAAATCTTCATGGAAACTACCTACAATATGGTGAAGTATTTCTTGTCAACTTATTATTTACTTTCCAATTTGGCACTTGGCAATTTTCTAACAATGCCAACTATAGGATTGCTAGAGAAAATGCTTGTATTCTTATGATTTTGGGAAGTACCCTCACTAAATGGTCTTTAAATGCATGACATGTTCGGTGTCTTTCACTTGTTCCTCAAATTGTTAGCGGGGGTCGTCTTGGACCACTTATTTTGGGGGAAATGTTCCATGGCTTAGATGAACTCAAAAGAAACCCTCAAAGCTTTGTGAAGGGATGTCCATTAGCCCTTCATTTATGGCTATTAGAAAAATTTTCTCTCATGAAACCTCACAAGAGTCTTACTTACAAAACTAGTCATGTCCGGGAGAGAGGCCTTCTTCCTTTCTTCTATCTACTAAGCAAAAATGGTGGGTGGGAGGATTTTTTCCTACATTAAGACATAAAGTGGGTCACAGGCCACCTTGGCATTAGTGCAATTGTATATTGCAATTCTGGTCGCAGAGGTGTACAATTACCCGGGCTTTGCCAAGTCACTTTCTACCTTCCATGGGGATGTCTAAGGCAAATTGGTTGGAAGCAAGAGCACATTCCTTTCCTCCAGGTTCTTCCATCTTGTACCACTGAAGAGGCTGATATGAGTGGTATTCAGAGAGTGCCTACTATATGGCAGGGGGCTAAAATTATATCAGCGCTACCGGAACCTTCATTCCCACTGATTGACGAAGATTACCTTCAATGGCTTATAGCGGATATTGGTCAAGACAAAGATTCAGTCGGGCCTATCATGAAGAGGAGAAGGGTTTGAGAGAAATATCATGTTTTTTTTTTATGTTGTTTTCTTTTCGTTTTTTTTTTAGCTTTTTTCTTTTTTTCTTTGAGTTTGTAGGAAATGAAGGCTTTATGTCATTGTATGAAATGAAGTACCCCAGTCGGGATGAATAAAAGATATGTTTGTGAGAATTTCAATGTGAACACAATTCTAAACACGTGCACACTTTAACATTAAATATGACATGCAAATCATAATTAACTAATCATATGACACATAAAAGCATAACATATAAACCTTAACAATCCAAGACATGTTTCATCATTTTTCCTTTTTCCTTTTTTCCTTTTTTCCGTTTTTTTCGTTTTTTTTTTGTTTTTTTTCGTTTTTTTTTTCTTTCTTCTTTTTTCTTTCTTTTTTTTCTTTCTTCTTTTTTCTTTCTTTTTTTTTTTTTTGCATACATCATATGAACATCTTAGAAACTCATGGCATGTTTATTAAGAATAACCAGATAGGATACAAAACCCACAAACTGCTTGGTTACTTGATCATGACAATTACAATTACTTTAATTTGATGCCTTAGCATAGTATTTCTTCAACTGATCAAGATTAGTGAAATGGGTGAACTCATTTCCATCAAAATCCATTAGCTTCACTGCTCCAGCCGTGCGTGACCAAGAATGATCCAGACCAGTTAGGCTTGAATTTTCCTCGAAGATCATGCAACGGAGCTCTATTTTCTTTTAAAACTAGATCACCTTCTTGAATGTCTCTATCTCGAACCCTTTTGTTAAATGCACGAGCAATTCTCCATTGATAGAGTTGTATGTTATGCAATGCTTGTAGTCGACGCTCATCTGTGAATGCAAGCTCATCATAGCGAGTTTTGTGCCACTGGTCTTCTGAGATTTCGCTTTCTGCTATGACCCTGAGGGATTGTATCTCCATCTCAACTGGTAGGATTGGCTCCATCCCGTAAACCAAAGAATACTGGGTTGTTCCTGTTGGAATCCTAATTGATATCCTATATCTCCAAAGGGCATATGGTAGTTTGTGATGCCATTCCCTAGTCTTTTAAGTCATTTTGGCAACAATAGTCTTGATTGTCTTATTGGCTGCTTCCACCGCTCCATTTGTTTGGGGACGATAAGGTGAGGACTGATGATGCTTGAGTGCATATTTTGCAAGAGTGGTCTTCAGATGACCCTCAAATTGTGATCCATTATCAGAGATGATTTCAAAAGGTATGCCATACCGACAGATGATGTTGTTAATCACAAATTTCGAGACTTGCTTTGCCTTTAGCTTTGAAAATGATGCAGCTTCAACCCACTTCGAAAAGTAATCAATTGCTACAAGAATATACTGATGCCCATTTGAAGCTTTTGGATGAATTTGTCCGATTATGTCTATGCCCCAACTTGAAAACGGCCAAGGAGAAGTCATATTATGTAATGACACAGGTGGCATATGATTGAGGTTAGCAAATACTTGACACTGCTTGCAGGCGCGGACAAAGTTGATGCAATCACGTTCTAAAGTGCTCCAATAAAAACCTGCTCGCAAAATTTTACGAGCCAGCATTCTTCCATTCATATGGGGTCCACATTCCCCTCCATGAACTTCTTCCATGATGACTTGGTTTTCGCTGTCATTTACGCAGAGTTGTAGAGTACTATCAAACCCTTTGTGATACATTCTACCTTTTAGTATGAGAAAATGAGCAGCTAGCATTCTGATGGCTATGCGGTCCTTGTTGCCACTTCCCTCTGGATATTGCATTGTTTCCAGAAAATTCTTGATATCCTTGTACCAGACATCATCATCATCTTATTGAGCCAGTGCGGAGACAATTTGTGCTACCGTCACTGTAGGCCCCTTCCTTTCTTCGATTAAGACTGACTGGATCTTTGTAACAATTTCCCATGTTAAATTAACAGCGAGATTGGCTAAAGCATCAGTGAAACGATTTTGTTCTCGAGGAAGATGTTTGAAGCTGATGTCATCAAAATAAGGGATCAACTCTTGAAGGTACTCAGTGTAGAGCTGAAGTCTCTCATCTCTAACCCTCCAAATTCCTATTGTTTGAGATATGATGAGATTAGAATCTCCATACACAGTGAGATGCCTTGCCCCTGCTACCAAGGCGGCCTTTACTCCATATATACATGCTTCATACTCGGCTGTATTGTTTGTTGTTGGGAAATCCAGCTTAACAGCAAATGGAATATGGACTCCATCAGGATCTACTAACACAACACCTTCTCCATTACCTCTCCTATTAGAAGCTCCATCAAAGTACATGCACCATTGTGGATTGTCAATAAAGCATAAGTACTCATCAGGGAATGCATCATCATACTCATCTCCTGACACTGGTCCTTCTGCTAGTGCTTCAGATATGGCTCATCCTTTAACAGATTTCTGGCTGACACATTGAATATCAAACTCAGAAAGCATAGCATGCCATCTTGCCAATCTTTCACTAAGAATGGGTTTTTCAAACAGATACTTGATTGGATCAAGTCTTGAGATTAGATAGGTAGTATGAGCTTGAAGGTGATGCCTCAACTTCTTCGTGGCATAGACCAAGGAGATACATGATTTTTCCAGTGGGGTATATCTTGTCTCATACTCAAGGAATTTCTTGCTGAGATAGTATATGGCAACCTCTTTCTTTGTTCCCTCTTGATATTGGGCTAAGAGAGCTTCCATAGTCGTTTATGTGATGGTAAGGTACAAAATCAGAGGTTCTCCTGGTCTAGGTGGCATTAGAACAAGTGGATTTGAAAGGTATTCTTTCATAGAATCAAAAGCTTCCTGACATTCTTCATTCCACTCATGGGATGCCCCTTTTCTAAGTAGCTTAAATATAGGTTCACATCTCATAGTGAGCTGTGAGATGTACCTGCTGATATATTGAATTCTGCCGAGAAATCCTCTTACTTCTGTTTCTGTTTTTGGAAGAGGTAGCCCTTGAATAGCTTTTACCTTTTCAGAGTCCACTTTGATGCCGTCTTGACTGACAATGAATCCCAACAACTTCCCCGAAGTGACGCCTAACACAGTTTTGAGGGTTCAGCCTTAAATTGTATTTCCTGATTCTTTCAAAGAAGGACCTTAACGCAGGAATATTCCCATCACGATCTTCACTTTTCACAATCATGTCATCTACATAAACCTCCACAATGTCGTGGATGAGGTCATGAAGAATAGTGGTTGCAGCCCTTTGATATGTGGCTCCAGCATTCTTAAGACCATAAGGCATAACTCGGTAGCAAAAAGTGCCCCATTGAGTGATGAAATATATCTTTGTCATGTTTTCTTGAGCCATGAGTATTTGATTATACCCTAAGAATCCATCCATGAAGGAAAACATTGCATGACCAGCAGTACTATCAACAAGAACATCAATGTGGGGTAGAGGAAAGCAATCTTTTGGTGACGCAGCATACAAATTTCGAAAATCAATGCATACCCGAACTCTCCCATCCTTTTTGGGTACAACCACTATATTGGCGAGCCAACTTGGATGTTTTACAGCTTGGATGAATTTAGCATCAAGTTGTTTCTGGATTTCTTCTTTCACTTTCAGGCTAACCTCTAGCTTCATTCGACGGAGCTTTTGCTGCTTAGGCTTGCTTTCAGGATGTAACGGAATGCGATGTTCCGCAATTTCTCTATTAACACCAGGCATATCAGCATAAGACCATGCGAACACATCTACATACTCTTTCTATAATGCAATAAACATAGATTGTTCAGTTGGGGAGAGGGATGATCCTATTTTGACTTCTTTTACAGCATTTTATGTACCAATATTAATTACAATGGATTCTTCCATGGGTTTTATGTATGTTTCAATTGTATTAAGTGATTCATCATTATTAAATTCACTGTCAGAAATAACATCTTGCATGCAAATGTATTTAGATAAAGGTTCACATTCAAGTTCCTCGCTATCAGAGTCTTCTGACTGGGTATGCAAGGTAGATTGGCTGGAAGATGAGCTTTCGGTATGATATCCATCTGAAGGAGGTGAAAAGGTATTTTCATGAGATGGATGTGGAGGATGGTTTCCTAAAAACATTTTAAATTCTACAGGCCCGTCTTTTGCCTTACGCTCAATACTCCACTTATGTTTAATGCTTTCGCCAAAAGGTATCATCAAAGACACCGGGTCAAAATCCCCTTCCCTAGAGGACTCAGAAGCGAAAAGCTTCTTAAGGAATCCATGTTCCAGATTATCCACCCAGTCATTTTCTTTTGTCATGTTTTATTCTCAAACAAACCAACTTTTGATTAAGTCCAGATTTCTAGTGTCATTGAAGAATATTTCCAATCCCGGTAAAATCCTATGTTTTTTCCTACTAAGCCAAGGTTATGGAAACTCATAGTATGGCTCAGTATCTCCTTGCAGGATGAACTGACCACTGAGGGTAGAGGAAAGTTTTTTGGTGTTTTGAGAAGTGCTGCCTGGATTATATCCTAATCCATGTCGGTTCTGCTTGTCTACTACGGGGATTGGTTACTTCATTCCCCTACTATCACGCCCTAATCCGGTTCCTTGAGTATAACCTATCTTCATCATAATTTGAAATCATTTGGACAAAGGTTGCATGGCAATCCCTACAGGCTCTTTGACCGCATTCGTGGATAGGGCTGAGGTGTTTGTTTTCTGACGGTAATTGGTCATCCTTAGAGAAGGGACAAATTTCTTCTTTTTGGACCTAAAGGTAGAGAAAAAGAATTAAAAGAAAAGAAAAGAATGCTACATATTGCAGAATGCATTGTAGAGTAAAGAAAATTTTCGAAAACAACTTTGCCATATTTTGACTAGAATGGCCCACCTTCGCAATTTTGCTTTTTATTATTCTTTTTTTTTGTGTCTTTTGACTTTATTTTGACCTTTTTAAATGATTTTACTATCCTTGGGGTTGAAAACATATTTTTTCATTCTTCCATTCCCTGCTTAATATTTGAACAAAGACAAAAAATATAGAGATTAGGGCATGTATCCCCATTGATGCGTCAATTCAGCATTTGGAAATTGCTCCTGTGATGACTGGCATCTTGAATTCTGATCATATTGCCTGAAATACAATGGTTAATATATTTGAGTCGAACCCGAAGGTTGCCTACATATCCCCATTGCTCCAAGTGCATTTTATGGGGAATCAGACTCAGCGTAGTTCGTTATTTTTTAAAAAGAACTAAAGTTTTTTATTTAATAAAGCAGCTGCACTCATATTGAGCTACCTACATACCCCAAGTGTTACTTAGGTGAAGTGATCTCGCAGTGCAAGTGTAAGTGATAATGGGGATTCAAGCTGAACGTAGTTCTCTGATACTAACGGGCTAAAAGATTTTTTTTTTATGGGCTAACCCCCTACAGGACTTTATAGAAGAATTTCTCTTTCTGAAAGACGATCAAGTAGCTTTACGGTAGACAAGAGCTATGTTGGTGATTTGCTTGATGCGATAGCTGAGAGCATGACATTGGTTTGTGCCTTGACCATGCAACTGATGATATTGGCAGTACTTGTGAAGACTTGACCCTACAGGACCTGCCCCTGGACGTCTGGGAAGTGGATGAATCTTACCTTGTTCAACCAGTTTGCGAAAGATATCGACTTCAGATTGTGGTCGCGGACGTGATGACACCATCCTTGCAGGTATTTCTTTGTGGGTTGGACTAATGATGCCTTGATCAATCAGGCTTTGCACTTTGTAGTAAAGGTCATGGCATCGATCAGTTTCATGCCCAAATTGACGACAATAAGCGCAGAGTTTGCTCATGTTTGTTCCAGGAAGGGGTAAACAGTGCACATGTGCTGGAACTTCAAGTATACCTTGCCTCCGAAGACGATCATACACTATACTCAATGGTTCATCCATCTTAGCGTATACCCTTGGATTTGTGTTGGGAGTTTCAAGATCTTCCCGAGGTCGTTTTTCTTGCAATTTCAGCGTATCGATGTCGAAACTATGTTGTTCCATGTGGCTGAGGGAGGTGTATTTGATAGTAACCATGTGACGATAATAAAAATCATTCAGGTTTCGCATCAATATAAGCATGAATTCCCGATCAGTAACAGGGACACGAAGCTGGGTGCGAATGTAAGCGCATCTTGAACAAAAGTGCGAAAAAGTTTCCAAGCCACCTTGACGCAAGATGACTAGCTTGAACTTCTTGACATCAGTTTGTTTATGCTCGAGAGCCCAATTAACAAAGGCTTGGCTAGCATTTTCCCAACTAGCCCTGTCTACACAATTTGAAGAATGGTACCAGTCCAGAGCTGGTCCTTCTAAACTCTTGTCAAACAAGATGGAGTAATCTTCCTCTGGTATTCCCCATGGATGCAAGGCATTCACAAATCCCACTAAGTGGATAAAATGATCACCGTTCCCAACAAATTTTCTGAATTGGGGTATTTCACGATAGTGATCTTCATGTTGATATCCTGGAAAGAGAATCAATTACTCTGTGTGAACCTCTCGAACAGGGCATACTACATTAAAGTCCAGGTCAAAATCATCGGTCCTATATCTCTTCTTTGAGTCATGATCATCATTGTCTTGAGGATTGCCGATACAGGATTCCTCTGGTGCTTCAATTGAGGTATCATGAGTGTTAATGCTTGGAGCTCCCGCTTCTTCCTCGTCATCCTCACTATACACTGGTTCTATTTCTTCAGAGCTTGCATCTAGTGTGGCAGCCGGAACCTCATTCATCCAGGAATTTTCAGGTGCTGCTAAAATATAGTGGATAGTGTAACCATGCAACCTAGTGACATCTACTTCGTTCAGATATAATACCGATTTTCCGGCGTTGGAGATGGTCATAATTTCTAGATCACCAGAAATAGTCACAGCACCCTGATCAGTGAGAAGCTTTACCTTCTGATGTAGAGTAGAGGCTACTGCCCTATTTTCATGCAGCCATGGTCTTCCTAATAAGAAGTTGAAACAGGCTTGTATGTTAATGACCATGAATTCCACCTTCCTTGCCACGGGACCACATTCAATGAGGAGGTTGATCAAACCTAATACTTCTCTCTTAGCATTATCGTATGCTCTGACCACCTGGTTAGATGGTACCAGATCCTCTTTTGAATACCCAAGCCTTGTCAGCACGCGCAGAGGGCAAACATTGATTGTGGAGCCATTGTCAATCAACACCCTAGGTATCTCCCATCCACTACAGCGTATAATGATGTTTAATGAATTGTTGTGGTTGATATTGTCAGGGAGATCATTGTCTGTGAACATGAGAGTTCAATCTACCCCATGAATGAGCCCCACCATCTGGCCAGGTGTTATAGAAGAGCTTACAGAGGCTTCATTAAGATGCTTTAGAACAACTGCCCTATGAGGCTGGGAATGCATTAACGATTTCCATATGGAAACATTTGCATTTACTTTCATGCGCTTGATATCATCATCTTCCTTATTACTTTCCTATGTCATTGGCTCTTTGCCCTTTTCCTTCCTTCTCAATACCTCCAAATGGGATGGTTTAAAGTGGCGGCCTCCTCTAGTCAAATGAGAGATATCCACATACTCCTCGTCACTAAGATCATCGAGGCAGATGGGGGCGCCGGTATGTATTTGGAGTGGTGGAATGTCCCCCAGTGTTTTTCTCCACAATTGTTAAGACCGAATAGGCATCTTCATCAGCATTAGAGTCCAAAATGAAGAAGGCATCATCATAATCCAAAGTTCCACACATGTCAGAGAATGGATCCTTGTTGAGAGTGAAGCTGGGGTCTTTATAAGGCATCATTTTGACTTTTTCTTGAGTGGAATAGTCATAGACCAGGCACTTGTAACCTACTGCTATCGGCATTTCATATATTTGAGAATTGTCTTGCGGATTAACTGAACTGGATCGCATCCGTCCGAAGCAGCAGGGATGGCATTAATGGCTAATGAGAGTTTATGATTGGAAAGGGGGTTTTTGGTGATGTTAGGCTGAGAGTCATTTGGTTTATTGGAGATGGATCCCAGAGAAAGTTTTCCATCATCCACAAGGTTTTGAATTTGATGCTTTAGAGCTGTGCAATTTTCAGTATTATGCCCCGAGCTTTGATGGTATTCACAGTTTTGATTTGGGTCATAACCAGTGTAAGGATTTTTAGGAGGTGAGCGTGGATTCAAGGGTTGAATGAGATTGACCTTTTTTAACTTAGAGAGGGCATGGGGATAAGTCATGTTCAAAGGAGTAAAGTTCCTTTGTGGTCGCAACTGGAATGCAGACGATGCGCCAATGGCATGGATCGCATTAGTTGTCTTAGGAGCTGCTGAATCATTGTTTGGGGTTCTTTTGTTATTTCCAAACTTTGCATTATAAGGGGCGGTGCCAGTAGGTTCATCTTTCTTGATGTCTCCCCTTTTCACAGCGTCCTCAACTAAAGTTCCTGTAGCAATCAAAGCTTTGAAAGTCGGGAAATACTGGTATGCCATATGCTTCTGATAAACAGGAAGAAGGTTCTTCACAACCATTTGCAGCTGTTCTTCCTCATTAGGCCTACTCATCATTTTGGAAGCCTTGTTCCTCCATCAAGTGATGAATGAAGAAAATGTCTCATTAAGGTTTTGAGAAGTGGTCTCTAGATCCCTTCTAGTAACATCAATTTCTTCATTATACTTGTATTGGTTTGAGAACTCTCTGACTATGTCAGCCCAAGTGGATTTCTTTGCATTTTCATTGAGGAACCAATGTGCTGCAGCACCATCCAAATATTGTTGAAATAGTTGGGCGATCAAGGATTCTTCCACTCCCCAGGGACTCATTGCCCCTACATACATTTTCAGGACATTGGCGGGGCTACCGGTCCCAACAAACCTTGTCAGATTAGGCATTTTGAAACCATGGGGTAATCGTGCCTTCGGGAAAAGAGTTAATCCATGTATATCCATCCATGGTTCAGCCTTAGTCATGCCTTTTAAGACTTCTTTAAGCTTGGCTACTTCTTCCTCAAGTTTAGTGGGAATTTCTCTCTCATTGTTTAGAGGCTCAAGATGAAAAGCCGGAGCTACTTCCGACTCCGAAGGAGGAGGTGGAGGAGGCATCTGGGCGCTTTGGCGCATTATGCCTAGCACAGTTTGCTCAATATTATCCTGTCGGTCAAGCATGGCCTGGACAAGTCCTCGGAGCTCAGTCATTGGATCAGGTGGACGGGTAGAGTTCTGTTGGTGCTCGTTGTTTGGAATTTCAGACGTATTGTTGAGATGTGTAGTAGAGAATACAGCTGGTGTAGACAAGGAAGACAGTATTACTGACAGAGAACGTTCACTATGGTCAGAACTTCGGTGAATTAGCCTAGATCCTGAGCGGGCCCAGGCAGAGTTCCTGTGAAATGAGATGAAAACTTAACACGGAAGTTTGTCCAGGCTTTGTTTCTTCTTCTTCTTCTTTTGTTTTTTTTTTTTTTTTTTTGCAGGGTATGAAAGAAATGATATCTTGGAAAATTCTCTGTCTTTTTTTTTTACCCCAATTTCAGTTATCATTTATTAAAAGGTGTAAAACCTTGACTCTATCATTTGTTTTGAGATTTTTCATTAGGTTTAATTTCTTTGACTTGTTATTCTCTTTTCTTTTTTTTAGACTTGGATCTTTTATTTACATTTTAAACTGCCACTCTTGGACTGATTTGTTTTGGGATAATACACAAACAATTTTCAAAATTAATTTGATAATATCCTTCCATTTCCTGCTACTATAGAAATAATAGAAAAGATGTATAACGAGGCCTATATCCTCATTTTGGCAAATTATAATGCCCCAGATAGCGTTCTTCTTTGTAGTGGTCTGCATCTACGGATTGCTTCTAAGTGCTGAAACCACAAAAGAAAGTATTAAATGCAAAAGGGGCCGCACCAGAAGGTTGCCTACGTATCTCCATAATTGGACTTGGATTTGGGGAAGAAATTCCGGTGATGAGTTTTTTTTTTTTTTTTTTTGAATGGAGAATCAGGCCCAACGTAGTTCTGATATATGAAATTTTACATAATTTTTCTCTTTTTTGTCTTTTTTTGCAGCTGCACTCAGGAAATAAGTTGCCTACGTACCCCATTTAGTACATTACATAGTAGAGAAAGCTAAGACAGATGCATTACAACATTGAATTTTTTTTTTTTTTTTTTTTATGGGATCAAGCCGCACTTAGCTCTACCTACAAAATATAATATAAAAGCAATTAAATGAATCAGGTACTTTCTAAACTTTTCAGGCTTCAGTTTGCCGAGCGCCATGCCATGTATTCTCCTGTTTGAATACGTCTGTTCCACCTCTTGGGATTAGACTAATTTGAAGTACTCGGGTTCTTCTCAACCTTTTCCGAGTTCAGTTTGCTAGGCGCCAGGCCATGTATTCTCCTGTTTGAATACTTCTGGTTCACCACTTAGGACTAGACTAATTTGAAGTACCTGAAATTTACACACCAACAATGTTAGTCAATGACTGATGCATTTTTCTTTATATGTGTTTTTAGCAGGAAATGGAAGAATTTTTCCTTTTTTTTTGAAATGTGACTATCCCTTTTGATTAGACACAATTTTTTTGGTCAATTTTTTGAGACTAGACGTCTCGTGTTTTTAGACCATGTTTTAATTACATTCTAATTCCTAAACATGACACGTTTTGAACTCGTGATTATGACTTGTCATTTTCCATTTTTCATTTTTCATTTTTAATTTTTTTTTTTTTTTTGGGGGTTTCATTTTCAAAACAAATTTTTTTTAGAAATAAATTTTGTTTGTTGTTTTTTTTTTAAAAAACCAATTTGAATTGATTGAGTTTTTTTATTTTATTTTTTTTTGAAAACAATTACCAATTTGAATGGAAAAGAATTATGAAGTAAACGTGAGTTTTTTTTTTTTTTGAAAATGGGTGAGCACACACATTTTTTTTACATGACTCTTTTGATAAAATAAAAAATACTTTTAATATTTCAATAATCATTTCAGCAGCAATTCAGCTATACTTAATGATTACCGAAATATTGACCGACTAAAAACAGACTTAGGAACTTTTTTGAAAGTTTTTTTTTCACATTATTCAATAACTGAAATAAATAAAGGACATTTGTGCATTGATCCTTGTGTCCTATAAGTTAACTAAAAGGTGATTCACTTAAGGAGAGATTATGTTAAAGTGGCCTCGAGTCACTTCCATTGTGTCCATCGAGGGTGGACGCTCCTGACAGAGCCGGTCGCAATAGCTCGCGGATGCAGGTTTTACGCCCTTAATTCATTAATTTGTCATTCTAAAATTCTGACCCTTGCCAATAGACAGAGGTATCAGACCTAATAAAAAAATGGTTAAAAGAGTGCACGTGTATGGATCGATAAACTACCAAGCACACGTAATTTTCACATAAGCAAGCTATATACAAAAATTAAAGTGGGAATAGCCATGATTAACTTTCTTTATTATATATACATATGGAAAATAACGCAATGCTCAGGTTTAAACCTCTTATACTTCAAGTGGAAGTATCTGTCCCCAGTGAAGTCGCCAGCCTGTGGTATCCGATTTTTTACTGTCTTAATTAACGGTCTGAATCCCACGAAAGTCTCTCATTGAACTTTGAGTTTTTGAAAACTTGGAAGTCGCCACTCTATTAATATCTGAATAGGGACAGATTTATTTAATAAATCGTTTTAAAATCAATTTCAAGAAAAATCATTTAAAACAATGATGACTTCATATGGATAAGGCTTTTTTGAAAATTGGTCTTTCATACCATGAGATAGGGTTCGGGGTTTAGGTTTAGAGGTGTGAACGTCTGGAACTCGTCTCCTCTTCCGTTCTAAAGAACAGGCTCTTACTAAATGCGTTATTTTCCATTTTAAAGTAATCATCGCTATTAAAAAGAAAGAGAATCACATAATTTGCACATATACAAATTAACCATTTTTGTTTAGGACCAATATATCATTTGTACATGGTAGGTTTGAGCACTGAAGTTGCACTATGTACCACTCATTGTGGGGTTGGAATCCACTCATGGATCAAAACCATCGTAGTTCGAGCATGTGTCTCACCCTAAATGGCTAATTCCACCGGGGAAAAAAGAGGGGGGAATAGATTATGAATAACTCACTTTAAGAATTAAAAAATCTATTTGAAATGAGGTAATCAATCCAATTAGTGATTAAACTGGGGTTATGATAATCACTTTAATTAGTGATTAAATATAAAGGATTAAGATAACCAACTTAATTAGTGATTAATAAGGAAGAAAATAAGTAATCACCCTAATTAGTGATTATTCAAGGAAAGATAATCACCTTGATTAGTGATTAACAATGAAGGTTAGGAAATAATCACCCTAATTAATGATTATTAAGGATTTAGATAATCACTCCAATTAGTGATTAAATATGATGAAAGGTTAAGCTAATCACCCTAACTGGTGGCTAACCACGTTTTAAAATAATCACCCTGATTAGTGATTAAATGTGGAAAACAATCGTCCTAATTAACGATTATTCGGGTTTGAAATAATCACTTTAATTAGTGATTAAAAATGAGAAGAATAATCGTCTTAATTAACGATTATTAGGGTTTTAAGGTAATCACTCCAATTAGTGTTAAAAGAAGTTTGTGTCAACCGCTCTAATTAGCGTTGAAGGCTTTTGAGAAATAATCTTAATTGAAGATTATTAAGTCATTTAGAGAGAAATGATCAATTTGAGATTGAATTTGGAGATTTGTGTTTGGCTAATTGGAATTTGGCCATTTAAAGTGAGACTCGTGAAATGGCCTAAAATCAATTCGGAGAACATAATTACCAATCTAATTATGTCAAATTATATGATTAATCCATTTGAATATGGAGACCACATTTTTAAAATGTAAGATGGATCATCATACGATTTAACTTAGTTAGATTTGCAATTTTTCCTCTTAATTGAGATTGGGTCATTTGGTTCATATACTATGATATATTGGCCCAACATGCAATATTTGTAGCATTGGTTGTTCATTTTATTAAAAAGAGTTGTGGAATTATTTATGAAAATTATGCATAAACATCTCCATGTTTTTTATTAATTGAGTGATGCAATAAATATTTACAAAGAATCATTATTACAACAATATGTACAAAATCCGTGATCTATACAATTCTTCAATCTTGGTCTTCACCATGATGCTTCTTGATCTTCACCTACATGAATGGGCTTTGGAATCCATATTTATTTGTGAATTCGTGAATTTGTGAATGTTAAAGATTAATTAACTTCTTTGATTTTGATTTTTTTATGACAATTTTTATTGAATTTTATTTACATGATAAAATGAGTCATTTTAAGATAAACTTAAAAAATTCATGATTTTTATTCACATTTTCGTATGAAAAGAAAATATATTTTTATAAAAGTTGAGTTAATCACTTTATTTCATTTTCCAGATTGCCTTTTTGTTCTTGTACTGAATTACAAAATTCATAACTTTCTGTACAAAGTGTTAAATTGAACATATGATACATGTATGGATAGATCAGTGAGTTTTTTATGTTGTATAAAATTTCACAAGTTTTTAGTGATCACTTGGATTGTGGTGAATTTTATGTCAAAACTGGTCAAAATAAGACCTTTATTCAATTTGTTCTTTGAAACCTAACTTATTGAACTTATTTTGAAGTGAAATTTGGTATGAACATTCTAGACACTTTGAAAGATTAGAATGGAAATTTTTACTTGTTGGACATCTTTAAGACCATTGTTTATTTATTTTCTTAACTGAAAAGAAAATCAGATTTCTGCAATTTAGTGATTTACATGAACATTTTTGTAAAAATGATGTAAAATTGTATAAAATTCATATGAACATGATTTTTATATTTTTAAAAAGCTACTGATGTTTTCTTTAAACTTGATGTTTTTAGTTTTATTTAAATGACTTTATTTTTTTATTTTATTGAAAGAACAATCCTAGGAGGTACTAGGCAAAATCAGTTTTGCACATCAAAGTTGTATGATTTTTTATTATTTACACAAAATTTGTTTTTTAGAAATTCTAAAGCTCAGTTGCTGGAAACATCTTGCACTTCATAGGAACTAATTACAGACGAAAAAATGAAATAAGATAGGAAAATAAAACTGACTGTAATTACAGCTCAATGATGCACTTCCTTTTGCAAATTTTTCTACTTTTTTTGTGATTTTCATAATTTCTAGGTGAGTTTCTAAATTCTCTTAATTACTAACTTTAAACTCTTTTTTTTTTTTTTCCTTTTGATGAACTTCTTTTACTTACTTATTAAGACTTTTGCTTAGATGGAAAGATTAAGGAGGAGAAGAGTAGTAGAGAAGATGAGAGTGAAGTTGAATTGTGTTTTTTTCAACCTGGTTTTGAAGTGGAATTTAGGAAGGTATTTATAGAGAAATGAAAGAGGTGAACTAGGGTTTCAAAGAGGTAGAAAATCAGATTTTTTCACCCAAAATATAATTTTCTTCATCCTTAATCACCTTAATGACCTCTAATGACCTCACCGTAGTGACATCATCAAATCTTCTTTGGAAACACAAAAATTCTTATTCTTTTTGGATTTTCGCATAAATGAAGCAAAATCAGATTTTTAGAAAATATTCTTCCCTAAACATCCTAGTACGTAAAAAAAATGCTTCGAAAAACGTGCAAAACCAACTGATTAGGGTGTTGCGCCTAGCACAGGAAGCTGCACTAGGCATAGCACCTTGCGCTAGGTGCAAGGTTCTGCGTCTGGCGCAGAGTTAGCTTGTGACTTTATTTTGACCTTTTTAAATGATTTTACTGTCCTTGGGGTTTAAAACAGATTTTTTCATTCTTCCATTCCCTGCTTAATATCTGAACAAAGACAGAAAATATAGAGATTAGGGCATGTATCCCCATTGATGCGTCAATTCAGCATTTTGAAATTGCTCCTGTGATGATTGGCATCTTGAATTCTGATCATATTGCCTGAAATACAATGGTTAATATATTTGAGTCGAACCCGAAGGTTGCCTACATATCCCCATTGCTCCAAGTGCATTTTATGGGGAATCCGACTCAGCGTAGTTCGTTATTTTTTAAAAAGAACTAAAGTTTTTTATTTAATAAAGCAACTGCACTCATATTGAGCTACCTACATACCCCAAGTGTTACATAGGTGGAGTGATCTCGCAGTGCAAGTGTAAGTGATAATGGGGATTCAAGCTGCACGTTGTTCTCTGATACTAACGGGCTAAAAGATATCTTTTTTTTTTATGGGCTAACCCCCTACAGGACTTTTACCGAAGACTTTTCTCTTTCTGAAAGACGATCAAGTAGCTTTACGGTAGACAAGAGCTATGTTGGTGATTTGCTTGATGCGATAGCTGAGAGCATGACATTGGTTTGTGCCTTGACCATGCAACTGATGATATTGGCAGTACTTGTGAAGACTTGACCCTACAGGACCTGCCCCTGGACGTCTGGGAAGTGGATGAATCTTACCTTGTTCAACCAGTTTGCGAAAGATATCGACTTCGGATTGTGGTCGCGGACGTGATGACACCATCCTTGCAGGTATTTCTTTGTGGGTTGGACTAATGATGCCTTGATCAATCAGGCTTTGCACTTTGTAGTAAAGGTCATGGCATCGATCAGTTTCATGCCCAAATTGACGACAATAAGCGCAGAGTTTGCTCATGTCTATTCCAGGAAGGGGTAAACAAGTGCACATGCGCTGGAACTTCAAGTATACCTTGCCTCCGATGACGATCATACACTATACTCAATGGTTCATCCATCTTAGCGTATACCCTTGGATTTGTGTTGGGAGTTTCAAGATCTTCCCGAGGTCGTTTTTCTTGCAATTTCAGCGTATCGATGTCGAAACTATGTTGTTCCATGTGGCTGAGGGAAGGTGTATTTGATAGTAACCATGTGACGATAATAAAAATCATTCAGGTTTCGCAGCAATATAAGCATGAATTCCCGATCAGTAACAGGGACACGAAGCTGGGTGCGAATGTAAGCGCATCTTGAACAAAAGTGCGAAAAAGTTTCCAAGCCACCTTGACGCAAAGTGACTAGCTTGAACATCTTGACATCAGTTTGTTTATGCTCGAGAGCCCAATTAACAAAGGCTTGGCTAGCATTTTCCCAACTAGCCCTGTCTACACAATCTGAAGAATGGTACCAGTCCAGAGCTGGTCCTTCTAAACTCTTGTCAAACAAGATGGGGTAATCTTCCTCTGGTATGCCCCATGGATGCAAGGCAATCACAAATCCTACTAAGTGGACAAAATGATCACCGTTCCCATCAAATTTTCTGAATTGGGGTATTTCACGATAGTGATCTTCATGTTGATATCCTGGAAAGAGAATCAGTTACTCAGTGTGAACCTCTCGAACAGGGCATACTACATTAAAGTCCAGGTCAAAATCATCGGTCCTAGATCTCTTCTTTGAGTCATGATCTTCATTGTCTTGAGGATTGCCGATACAGGATTCCTCTGGTGCTTCAATTGAGGTATCATGAGTGTCAATGCTTGGAGCTCCCGCTTCTTCCTCGTCATCCTCACTATACACTGGTTCTATTTCTTCAGAGCTTGCATCTAGTGTGGTAGCCGGAACCTCATTCATCCAGGAATTTTCAGGTGCTGCTAAAATACAGTGGATAGTGTAACCATCCAACCTAGTGCCATCTACTTCGTTCAGATATAATACCGATTTTCCGGCGTTGGAGATGGTCATAATATCTAGATCACCAGAAATAGTCATAGCACCCTGATCAGTGAGAAGCTTTACCTTCTGATGTAGAGTAGAGGCTACTGCCCTATTTTCATGCAGCCATGGTCTTCCTAATAAGAAGTTGAAACAGGCTTGCATGTCAATGATCATGAATTCCACCTTCCTTGCCACGGGACCACATTCATTGAGGAGGTTGATCAAACCTAATACTTCTCTCTTAGCATTATCGTATGCTCTGACCACCTGGTTGGATGGTACCAGATCCTTTTTTGAATACCCAAGCCTTGCCAACACGCGCAGAGGGCAAACATTGATTGTGGAGCCATTGTCAATCAACACCCTAGGTATCTCCCATCCATTACAGCGTATAGTGATGTGTAATGAATTGTTGTGGTTGATATTGTCAAGTAGATCATTGTCTGTGAACATGAGAGTTCAATCTACCCCATGAATGAGCCCCACCATCTGGTCAGGTGTTATAGAAGAGCTTACAGAGGCTTCATTAAGATGCTTTAGAACAGTTGCCCTATGAGGCTGGGAATGCATTAACAATTTCCATATGGATTCATTAGCATTTACTTCTTTCATGTGCTTGATATCATCATCTTCCTTATTACTTTCCTCTGTCATTGGCTCTTTACCCTTTTCCTTCCTTCTCAATACCTCCAAAGGATTTTCATCCTCTAAATGGGATGGTTTAAAGTGGTGGCCTGCTCTAGTCAAATGAGAGATATCCACATACTCCTCATCACTAAGATCATCGAGGCAGATGGGGCGCCGGTATGTATTTGGAGTGGTGGAATGTCCCCCAGTGTTTTTCTCCACAATTGTTTAAGACCGAAGAGGCATCTTCATCAGCATCAGAGTCCAAAATGAAGAAGGCACCATCATAATCCAAAGTTCCACACATATCAGAGAATGGATCCTTGTTGAGAGTGAAGCTGGGGTCTTTACAAGGCATCATTTTGACTTTTTCTTGAGTGGAATAGTCATAGACCAGGCACTTGTAACCTACTGCTATCGGCATTTCATACATTTGAGAACTGTCTTGCGGATTAACTGAACTGGATCGCATCCGTCCGAAGCAGCAGAGATGGCATTAATGGCTAATGAGAGTTTATGATTGGAAAGGGGGTTTTTTGTGATGTTAGGCTGAGAGTCATTTGGTTTATTGGAGATGGATCCCAGAGAAAGTTTTCCATCAACCACAAGGTTTTGAATTTGATGCTTTATAGCTGTCCAATTTTCAGTAGTATGCCCCGAGCTTTGATGGTATTCACAGTTTTGATTTAGGAGGTGAGCGTGGATTCAAGGGTCGAATGAGATTGACCTTTTTTAACTTAGAGAGAGCTTGGGAATAAGTCATGTTCAAAGGAGTAAAGTTCATTTGTGGTCGCAACTGGAATGCAGACGATGCGCCAATGGCATGTATCGCAGTAGTTGTCTTAGGAGCTGCTGATCATTGTTTGGGGTTCTTTTGTTATTTCCAAACTTTGCATTATAAGGGGCGTTGCCAGTAGGTTCATCTTTCTTGATGTCTCCCCTTTTCACAGCGTCCTCAACTAAAGTTCCTGTAGCAATCAAAGCTTTGAAAGTCGGGAAATACTGGTATGCCATATGCTTCTGATAAACAGGAAGAAGGTTCTTCACAACCATTTGCAGTTGTTCTTCATCATTAGGCCTACTCATCATTTTGGAAGCCTTGTTCCTCCATCGAGTGATGAATGAAGAAAATGTCTCATTAAGGTTTTGAGAAGTGGTCTCTAGATCCCTTCTAGTAACATCAATTTCTTCATTATACTTGTATTGGTTTGAGAACTCTCTGACTATGTCAGCCCAAGTGGATTTCTTTGCATTTTCAAGATTGAGGAACCAATGTGCTGCAGCACCATCTAAATATTGTTGAAACAGTTGGGCCATCAAGGATTCTTCCACTCCCCAGGGACTCATTGCCCCTACATACATTTTCAGGAAATTGGCGGGGCTACCGGTCCCATCAAACCTTGTCAGATTAGGCATTTTGAAACCATGGGGTAATCGTGCCTTCGGGAAAAGAGATAATCCATGTATATCCATCCATGGTTCAGCCTTAGTCATGCCTTTTAAGACTTCTTTAAGCTTGACTACTTCTTCCTCAAGCTTAGTGGGAATTTCTCTCTCATTGTTCAGAGGCTCAAGATGAAAAGCAGAAGCTATTTTCGACTCCGAAGGAGGAGGCGGAGGAGGCATCTGGGCGCTTTGGCGCATTATGCCTAGCACAGTTTGCTAAATATTATCCTGTCGGTCAAGCATGGCCTGGACAAGTCCTCGGAGCTCAGTCATTGGATCAGGTGGAGGGGTAGAGTTCTGTTGGTGCTCGTTGTTTGGAATTTCAGACATATTGTTGAGACGTGTAGTAGAGAATACAGCTGGTGTAGACAAGGAAGACAGTATTACTGACAGAGAACGTTCACTATGGTCAGAACTTCGGTGGATCAGCCTAGATCCTGAGCGGGCCCAGGCAGAGTTCCTGTGAAATGAGATGAAAACTTAACACGGAAGTTTGTCCAGGCTTTGTTTCTTCTTCCTTTTTTTTTTTTTTTTTTTTTTGCAGGGTATGACAGAAATGATATCTTGGAAAATTCTCTGTCTTTTTTTTTTACCCTAATTTCAGTTATCATTTATTAAAAGGTGTAAAACCTTGACTCTATCATTTTTTTTGAGATTTTTCATTAGGTTTCTTTGACTTGTTATTCTCTTTTCTTTTTTTTAGACTCGGATCTTTTATTTACATTTTAAACTGCCACTCTTGGACTGATTTGTTTTGGGATAATACACAAACAATTTTCAAAATTAATTTGATAATATCCTTCCATTTCCTGCTACTATAGAAATAATAGAAAAGATGTATAACGAGGCTTGTATCCTCATTTTGGCAAATTATAATGCCCCAGATAGCGTTCTTCTTTGTAGTGGTCTGCATCTACGGATTGCTTCTAAGTGCTGAAACCACAAAAGAAAGTATTAAATGCAAAAGGGGCCGCACCAGAAGGTTGCCTACGTATCTCCATAATTGGACTTGGATTTGGGGAAGAAATTCCGGTGATGAGTTTTTTTTTTTTGAATGGAGAATCAGGTCCAACGTAGTTCTGATATATGAAATTTTACATAATTTTTCTCTTTTTTTTCTTTTTTTGCAGCTGCACTCATGAAATAAGTTGCCTACGTACCCCATTTAGTACATTACATAGTAGAGAAAGCTAAGATAGATGCATTACAACATTGAATTTTTGTTTTTTTTTTTGTTTTTTAGGGGATCAAGCCGCACGTAGCTCTACCTACAAAATATAATATAAAAGCAATTAAATGAATCAGGTACTTTCTAAACTTTTCAGGCTTCAGTTTGCTTGGCGCCATGCCATGTATTCTCCTGTTTGAATACGCCTGTTCCACCTCTTAGGATTAGACTAATTTGAAGTACTCGGGTTCTTCACAACCTTTTCCGAGTTCAGTTTGCTAGGCGCCAGGCCATGTATTCTCCTGTTTGAATACTTCTGGTTCACCACTTAGGACTAGACTAATTTGAAGTACCTGAAATTTACACACCAACAATGTTAGTCAATGCATTTTTCTTTATATGTGTTTTTAGCAGGAAATGGAAGAATTTTTCCTTTTTTTTTTTTGAAATGTAACTATACGTTTTGTGTGTTTTAGACCATGTTTTAATTACATTCTAATATCTAAACATGACACGTTTTGAACTCGTGATTATGACTTGTCATTTTCCATTTTTCATTTTTCATTTTATTTTTTTTTTTTTTTTTGTTTTTTTTTTGGGGTTTCATTTTTCATTTTTCATTTTAATTTTTTTTAAAGCAATTACCAATTTGAATGGAAAGAATTCTGAAGTAAACGTGAGTTTTTTTTTTTTTTGAAAATGGGTGAGCACACACATTTTTTTTACATGACTCTTTTGATAAAATAAAAAATACTTTTAATATTTCAATAATCATTTCAGCAGCAATTCAGCTATACTTAATGATTACCGAAATATTGACCGACTAAAAACAGACTGAGGAACTTTTTTGAAAGTTTTTTTTTCACATTATTCATTAACTGAAATAAATAAAGGACATTTGTGCATTGATCCTTGTGTCCTATAAGTCAACTAAAAGGTGATTCACTTAAGGAGAGATTATGTTAAAGTGGCCTCGAGTCACTTCCATTGTGTCCATCGAGGGTGGACGCTCCTGACAGAGCCGGTCGCAATAGCTCGCGGATGCAGGTTTTACGCCCTTAATTCATTAATTGGTCATTCTTAAATTCTGACCCTTGCCAATAGACAGAGGTATCAGACCTAACGTGTATGGATCGATAAACTACCAAGCACACGTAATTTTCGCATAAGCATGCTATATACAAAAATTAAAGTGGGAATAGCCATGATTAACTTTCTTTATTATATATACATATGGAAAATAACGCATTGCTCAGGTTTAAACCTCTTATACTTCAAGTGGAAGTATCTGTCCCCAGTGAAGTCGTCAGCCTGTGGTATTCGATTTTTTACTGTCTTAATTAACGGTCTGAATCCCACGAAAGTCTCTCATTGAATTTTGAGTTTTTGAAAACTTGGAAGTCACCACCCTATTAATATCTGAATAGGGACAAATTTATTTAATAAATCGTTTTAAAATCAATTTCAAGAAAAATCATTTAAAACAATGATGACTTCATATGGATAAGCTAAGGCTTTTTTGAAAATTGGTCTTTCATACCATGAGATAGGGTATGGGGTTTAGGTTAAGAGGTGCGAATGTCTGGAACTCGTCTCCTCTTCTGTTCTAAAGAACAGGCTCTTACTAAATGCGTTATTTTCCATTTTAAAGTAATCATCGCTATTAAAAAGAAAGAAAATCACATAATTTGCACATATACACATTAACCATTTTTATATAGGACCAATATATCATTTGTACATGGTAGGTTTGAGCACTGAAGTTGCACTATGTACCACTCATTGTGGGATTGGAATCCATTCATGGATCAAAACCGTCGTAGTTCGAGCATGTGTCTCACCCTAAATGGCTAATTCCACCGGGGAAAAAAGAGGGGGGAATAGATTATGAATAACTCACTTTAAGAATTAAAAAATCTATTTGAAATGAGGTAATCACTCCAATTAGTGATTAAAATGGGGTTATGATAATCACTTTAATTAGTGATTAAATATGAAGGATTAAGATAACCAACTTAATTAGTGATTAATAAGGAAGAAAATAAGTAATCACCCTAATTAGTGATTATTCAAGGAAAGATAATCACCTTGATTAGTGATTAACAATGAAGGTTAGGAAATAATCACCCTAATTAATGATTATTAAGGCTTAAGATAATCACTCCAATTAGTGATTAAATATGATGAAAGGTTAAGCTAATCACCCTAACTGGTGGTTAACCAAGTTTTAAAATAATCACCCTGATTAGTGATTAAATGAGGAAAACAATCGTCCTAATTAACGATTATTCGGGTTTGAAATAATCACTCTAATTAGTGATTAAAAATGAGAAGAATAATCGTCTTAATTAACGATTATTAGGGTTTTAAGGTAATCACTCCAATTAGTGATTAAAAGAAGTTTGTGTCAACCGCTCTAATTAGCGATTAATCGGGGATTGAAATAACCACCTTAATAGTGATCACGTTTATGATTTTCGAGAGGTCTTAGAAGGTTTGCTTCCTAATTGAAGGCTTTTGAGAAATAATCTTAATTGAAGATTATTAAGTCATTTAGAGAGAAATGATCAATTTGAGATTGAATTTGGAGATTTGTGTTTGGCTAATTGGAATTTGGCCATTTAAAGTGAGACTCGTGAAATGGCCTAAAATCAATTCGGAGAACATAATTACCAATCTAATTATGTCAAATTATATGATTAATCCATTTGAATATGGAGACCACATTTTTAAAATGTAAGATGGATCATCATACGATTTAACTTAGTTAGATTTGCAATTTTTCCTCTTAATTGAGATTGGGTCATTTGCTTCATATACTATGTTATATTGGCCCAACATGCAATATTTGTAGCATTGGTTGCTCATTTTGTTAAAAAGAGTTGTGGAATTATTTATGAAAATAATGCATAAACATCTCCATGTTTTTTATTAATTGAGTGATGCAATAAATATTTACGAAGAATCATTATTAGAACAATATGTACAAAATCCGTGATCTATATAATTCTTCAATCTTGGTCTTCACCATGATGCTCCTTGATCTTCACCTACATGAATGGGCTTTGGAATACATATTTATTTGTGAATTCGTGAATTTGTGAATGTTAAAGATTAATTAACTTCTTTGATTTTGATTTTTTTATGACAATTTTTATTGAATTTTATTTACATGATAAAATGAGTCATTTTAAGATAAACTTAAAAAATTCATGATTTTTATTCACATTTTCGTATGAAAAGAAAATATTTTTTTATATAAAAGTTGAGTTAATCACTTTATTTCATTTTCCAGGTTGCCTTTTTGTTCTTGTACTGAATTACAAAATTCATAACTTTCTGTACAAAGTGTTAAATTGAGCATATGATACATGTATGGATAGATCAGTGAGTTTTTTATGTTGTATAAAATTTCACAAGTTTTTAGTGATCACTTGGATTGTGGTGAATTTTATGTCAAAACTGGTCAAAATAAGACCTTTATTCAATTTGTTCTTTGAAACCTAACTTATTGAACTTATTTTGAAGTGAAATTTGGTATGAACATTCTAGACACTTTGAAAGACTAGAATGGAAATTTTTACTTGAATTGGACATCTTTAAGACCATTGTTTATTTATTTTCTTAACTGAAAAGAAAATCAGTTTTCTGCAATTTAGTGATTTACATGAACATTTTTGTAAAAATGATGTAAAATTGTATAAAATTCATATGAACATGATTTTTATATTTTTAAAAAGCTACTGATGTTTTCTTTAAACTTGATGTTTTTAGTTTTATCTAAATGACTTTATTTTTTTATTTTATTGAAAGAACAATCCTAGGAGGTACTAGACAAAATCAGTTTTGCACATCAAAGTTGTATGATTTTTTATTATTTACACAAAATTTGTTTTTTAAAAATTCCAAAGCTCAGTTGCTGGAAACATCTTGCACTTCATAGGAAAAATATTAAATCCCACGAACTAATTAGTTAATGCAGACGAAAAAATGAAATAAGGAAAATCACATTTTCTTTTTATGGAGATGTTTATGCAAAACTTATCTTGAATTTTTTTTTTATGAAACCATTTTTGGTTATAAATAACAACTTGATTAAGGAAAATCACATAATCACATTGTTTCCTAAGAGTCACCCCATTAGAGGTGACTATTCTAGGTGGGGTGATTTAAGGTTGGGAACCTATTAGGACTTCCACATACCCAAATCACTCCAAAGATTAAAAAATGATAAGAAGAAAAACAAGGAGAAAGTTAGTAGATAATTAAGAAGATAATCAAAAAATAATAAAACCTTCAACTTTACCTTGCTAGCTCAATGATGCACTTCCTTTTGCAAATTTTTCTACTTTTTTTGTGATTTTCTTAATTTCTAAGTGAGTTTCTAAATTCTCTTAATTACAAACTTTAAACTCTTTTTGTTTTTTTTCCTTTTGATGAACTTCTTTTACTTACTTATTAAGACTTTTGCTTAGATGGAAAGATTAAGGAGGAGAAGAGTAGTAGAGAAGATGAAAGTGAAGTTGAATTGTGTTTTTTTCAACTTTCTTACTTACTAATTAAGACTTTTACTTAGATGGAAAGATTGAGGAGAAGAGTAGTAGAGAAGATGAGAGTGAAGTTGAATTGTGTTTTTTTCAACCTGGTTTTGAAGTGGAATTTAGGAAGGTATTTATAGAGAAATGAAAGAGGTGAACTAGGGTTTCAAAGAGGTAGAAAATCAGATTTTTCACCCAAAAAATAATTTTCTTCATCCTTAATCACCTTAATGACATCACTCTAATGACCTCACCGTAATGACATCATCAAATCTTCTTTGGAAACACAAAAATTCTTATTCTTTTTGGATTTTCGCATAAATGAAGCAAAATCAGATTTTCAGAAAAATATTCTTCCCTAAACATCCTAATACGTAAAAAAATGCTTCGAAAAACGTGCAAAACCAACTGATTAGGGTGTTGCGCCTAGCACAGGAAGCTGCGCTAGGCATAGCACCTTGCGCTAGGCGCAAGGTTCTGCGTCTGGCGCAGAGTTAGCTTGTGCGCTAGGCGCACACTTGATTCTTCCGGAAAGAATCCGGATTTCCCCCTCTTACACATGGGATTTGATTCTTATTCTCACATCTTTTCATGATTCTTATTCTCTAACTAATGGATAAAGGATGTGTTTAGTGCATAAAGAATATATTCTTATTCTTTATCCAATGAACAAGGACTTGACCATCAAGAAAAACTGATTAATGCCGGTTTTGGGATACAACTAAAATCCCAACGCCTAATCGCGACTCGTTTTTATTTTTCCGAAAGACTAACTTACGACAATTAATGAAAACTCGTCAAATTAATAAAGACGAGCATGATTATACTATGAATCATTTTATTAAAATGGTGGTTGTAGTCATTGACTACGACTCACGAAAATTATACTTTTAAGCCGAAACTGCATGACTAATACGCAAAAACGAAAAAATCGTGCGATGGAATGAAACTCCCGCTCCGGGGCGCGCGCTCCACGATGCATGACGATTTTGTTATTTTTATTTTTCAATAATTTTACTTATCCGAAAAAAGGGGTTCAAAATTTGGTGTCTACACCATCTATAAAATTTCATATTGATCAAGTTTGTGATGCATGTGCCAAAGGAAAACATATTAGATCCTCTTTTGAATCTAAAACTGTTGTGAGCACCACAAAGCCATTAGAATTAATTCATATGGATTTGTGTGGCCCTATGAGAATTCAAAGTAGAAGTGGAAAGAGGTATGTGCTAGTTATTGTTGATGACTACTCTAGGTACACTTGGGTTATTTTTCTCTCTAGTAAGGATGAGACTTATGATGAGTTCCTTATCTTTGCTAAAAGAGTTCAAAATTTGAGTGGTCACAAATTGATGCATATTAGATCTGATCATGGCAAAGAATTTGAAAATTCTAAATTTGATGACTTAAGCAGAAACCATGGCCTAGATCATAATTTTTCTGTCCCTAGAACACCACAACAAAATGGGGTTGTAGAAAGGAAAAATAGAACTTTGGAGGAAATGGCTAGGACCATGCTAATTGTTAGTGAACTTCCAAGGAACTTTTGGGCTGAGGCTGTTAATAATGCTTGTCACATAATAAATCGTGCCATGATGAGACCTATTATTAACAAAACTTCTTATGAGCCTTATTTTGGAAAGAAACCCAATATTACTCATTTCAGAACATTTGGTTGCAAATGTTTTATTCATAATAATGGGAAAGATAATCTTGGAAAATTTAATGCAAGGAGTGATGAAGCAATATTCTTAGGATATTCATCACATAGTAAGGCTTATAGAGTTTATAATAAAATAACTATGTGCGTTGAAGAAAGTGTTCATATAATATTTGATGAATCTAACAATTTCAATCCAAGCAAACAGGTTGATGACTTTAAGATAGGCTTGGTTCGATCAAATGAGAAAGATGATTCAATTGAGGAAGACGAATTAAAAGAGGAAAGGAACGAAGTAGATGAAAACCTTCATAACAATGATGTTCCTATTCCTCAAGATGATGGAGTTGTTCTTGTTCCTACTAAGAACGAAAATGTTGAAGGAACTGATTCAACAATTGCTGAAAGAGGAATAGATGAACAAGGCTCCTCATCCTCTCATGAAACTCAAGAGGAACAACCTGTTCCTATAAGGGAGTTTCAACCAAAACCTTGGAGACATCAAAAATCACATCCAGTGGAACTCATAATAAGTGACATATCCAAAGGTACGCAAACTAGATCTTAGTTAAGGAATTTTTGTGCATTTCATACGTTCTTATCAATGATAGAACCAAGAAATCATGAAGAAGCCCTAACTGATTCTGATTGGATCACTGCTATGCAAGCTGAATTAAATGAGTTCGAAAGAAACAAGGTATGGCATCTAGTTCCCTCTTCTAAACAACAAAAAGTGATTGACTTAAAATGGGTGTTTAGAAACAAACTAGATGAGTATGGAACAATTGTAAGGAACAAAGCTAGACTTATAGTAAAAGGTTATAATAAACAAGAAGGAATTGACTATGAAGAAACCTTTGTTCCTGTTGCTAGACTTGAAGCCATTAGAATACTAATTGCATGTGCTACTTATATGGGATTTAAAATGTATCAAATGGATGTCAAGTGTGCGTTTCTTGATGGCTATTTAAATGAAGATGTATATGTTGAACAACCCCCTGAATTTGAAAACAATGATCTTCCAAACCATGTCTACAAGCTTGACAAGGCTCTTTATGGGTTAAAGCAAGCGCCTAGGTCATGGTATGAGAGATTATCTAAGATCCTTTTAGAAAACAACTTTAAAAGAGGAAAAGTAGATATAACTTTGTTTCTAAAATCCAAAGGAACTGATATACTTCTTGTTCAAATATATGATGATCATATTATTTTCGGAGCAACTAATGAATCATTATGCAAAAAATTCTCAAACCATATGAGTAATGTATTTGAGATGAGCATGATGGGTGAGTTAAATTTCTTTCTTGGGTTACAAATTAAGCAAACTGAAAAAGGAATAATTATTCACCAACAAAAAATACATAAAGGAACTGTTAAAGAAATATGGCCTCGAAAATTCAAAGATAAATCACACTCCTATGAGACTTTAACTAGGTTAGATGAAGATTCCATAGGAACAAGTGTTGATCAAACAAAATATAGAGGCATGATTGGTTCACTTTTGTATCTAACTGCTAGTCGTCCAGACATAGCTTTTAGTGTTGGTTTGTGTGCTAGATTTCAAGCAAATCCCAAGGAGTCTCATCTAACTGCTGTGAAGAGAATTCTTAGATATCTTAAAGGAACAGATGATCTTGGACTTTTCTATCCAAGAAGTGATACATTTGAGTTAAGAGGATATGCTGATGCTGACTATGCTGGAGATCTTGTAAATAGGAAAAGCACCTCAGGTATGGTTCAATTTCTTAGTCATAGTTTAGTTTCTTGGAGCACTAAGAAACAAAACACAGTTGCTTTATCCACTGCTGAAGCAGAATATGTAGCTGCTGCTGCATGTTGCTCTCAAATGCTTTGGATAAAACAACAACTTTGTGACTATGGAATAATCTTTGATTGTGTTCCTATTTATTGTGATAATACTAGTGCCATTAGTATTTCAAAAGATCTAGTGCATCATTCAAGAGTTAAGCATATACATATCAGACATGACTTTCTAAAAGAAAATGTGGAAAAAGGTTTGATTAAACTTGAGTTTTGTCAAACTGAAAATCAGATTGCTGATATACTAACCAAGCCTCTACAAAGAGATAGATATGAAAAATTAAGGCTTGAGTTAGGTTTAATAAAACGTAAGTAATTGTTCCTATTCCAATCCCCCATGTCTGAATTGATTTGTCTTACTCTATGTGATATTAAGTGACTGTGATTGCCTAAGACCATTGTAAATTAAGATGTTGAAATGGATTCAAAGGAATAAAGCTACTCACAAATGTCACATAATACTCCCCTTATTGTTCCTAAGTTAAAATAACATGCATGATATGAAGATTGTTGACATTAGCATAAGTTGTTCCTATAGCACAAGTTCTTTAGAATTTATTTTCTTTCCATAATTTGTTTAAAAAAAAAAAAGTCCATAAAAAATCCGAAAAATTCCAAAAATATAGGAATCAGATTTAATCAAGTCATGATTTCCTTTTTATCTTTTCTTTTTTTTTTTTTTTATCTTTTTAATTTTTTCGTGTGTAACGTTGCACTTACTGTTACATGAATCTTCTTTATTTTTCCTTCTTCCCTTCCAAAATCGTGTTCCTTAAACGCTTCAACTTCACTATTGTTCATCACCTTCACACCTCTTCGCACCACATAAAACTACAATTTCTTTTCACCAAATGGAAAAAACCTATCTCAATTCACCTTTTTCAAAAGCAAAAACTCCTAAAACCTCTCAAATGGAAAACCCCTCTTCTCCATCCAAAACCCTAGAAGCCGAAAATTTTCAAGAAACAACAATGGCGGTAGAAGAGCAAAAATTGGAGTCACCAAGGAGAAGTGTGAGAAGAAGAAAACTGATTGGGGAAAATGATGAGGAAGAAACACTGGAACTAGTGGAGGGGGGAGAAGAAGCTACACCTGTTCCTTCCAAAGGAACTGCTGCTTCTTCCTCCAAGAAAAAAGTAGAGCGAAGTGATTCAATGTATGTTTTAGGATTTTGTGTCGATTTGGAGTGGGCCATGAAAGTTAGATTCCATGAATTAACCGATATACTAAAGGAACAGGGTATGGAATACCTGTTTGAAATCGCATATAATAATGCCTTAGTTCCTTTAGCTATGGATGAGTTTTGTGCAAACTTCATCAACACTGAAGGAGTATGTACTACTAAAGTTAGGGGGAAGAAAATTAAATTTTCTCAAGAAACTTTAGGAAAAATATGGGAAGTTCCTTGTAAAGGAACTGATCTATATTTTAAGAGGAAAGGAACTGTCACCTTTCCAAATTTCTCCCAAGATGATATTGTTGAATCCTTTGGGGGACCTGCTGGTCAAACCAAAATAAATCACAATCTTATCTCTCCTGGCCACAAAATTTTGTTCAATCTTGTTTGGAGAGCACTCATTCCTCGAATAGAAAATAGGTAGGTATGAGGTTGGTCTTTTGGATAGGTGCTATATGTTTTGCCTTGACCACCACATCCAAATTAACTTCCCTCTCTCTTTATCCAATATCTAATTCATGGCATTGAGAATCACTGTGATGTTGGCTATGATGCATTAATAACCTCTCTTCTTTCTCACTTCAAAGTCAAAACTACTAGTTGGCCTACCTTGGGTATAAAACAAGGTAATATTTTAAATGAAAAGACTTTGTATGGATTGGATCTTTCTGTCCAAGATGGCGTGTTAACTCAAGGGAGGATTGCTACTAATTCCTCTCATAAGAGAAAACTACCTAAGGCAATGGAAAAGGAACCAGTGGAAGTAATCCTGGAGGAACAAGTTCCTGCCCCTACAGAAACCCAAGAGGCGCAAAATTGTTGCCAAAAAGCCTACCCCTCCTATTCCTAAAAGAGTTAGACATAGCGCTAGGTTGAAAGCTGTTAAAACTGCACCTATTCCTTCAAATAAGGACTCTCCATTAGTCCTATCTGATGCAGAGGAACAGGATCACAATTCACCTAAGGAACCTACTCCTCCATCCTCACCACCATCTCTTCCATCTCTCCCTCATCCTTCTCTGTTCCTTCCAGTTTTGAACAGTTAAAGGTTGAGATGAAAGAACCAAATCCTTTCTCCTCTACATCTACTGACCTTCCACCACAACCACCTTTCCTTCCTTCCATTTACACCACCACCTCACCTTCTGTTTCTCTCAAAGGAACAATAGGTCCATCTCAAGAAAACACCCCAGTTCCTCCACCTAAACCATCCACTACCTCTGGTTCTAAGGGAAAGGAACAAGTTCCTTCGGATGAATTTGGTTGGGTCAATGAAGTATGTCTCCCTGCTCAACATATGATTAAGTTTTACAATCACCTTCACTGGACTTTAGATGCTAAAACAGATAAGATGATGGGTTTAATGAAAGTTCTTAGTGATATTGTGATTGAACAACAAAAGAACATGGAGATGATGGCCCAAGCCATTAACACTTTGAAGCAGCAACTTGATGGACACCATGGCGAGGTGATGAAGAAGTTGGAAGAACTAGTAGAGGAACACAACTCCCCTTCCGTTCCTAATGTCTAGTTCTTGTCGTTTCTCTTAAAGGAACAGGACCTCTTAGCTTTTGTTTCTTTTCTTTTCTTTCCTCCTTCTCTTTTGTACTTTAATGGAACAAGTGATATAAATATTAATGACTTTTCCTATATTTGTCTTCATTTGTGATTTGACTGCTTAATTTCTTACTTGGAATGGCTAGTATTATGTGATTGATGTTTAAGCCAGTCTAACCTTTGATATTCCTAACTTAACCATTTTTTGGTGCTTGTTAATGGTCTCCAGGTCTTGTAAATATCAGTCTTCCCAAAATCACCAAGAGTTTGATCTTTTTGACGACGACAAAGGGGGAAAAGATAAGGAACAAACTAAGTTGAGTAATAAGTTGAGTAAAAATGAAAAATTTGAAAAATTTGAAAAACTAGAAAAAAAAAATTAAATCCTTAATCTGCCTTAATTCAATTATATGAATTATTATTTTATCTTTTTCATTCTCTTATGTTATTTGTTGTTTTCCTTAGTTTGTAACTTTGTTGTTATCATCAAAAAGGGGGAAATTGTTGAACCCTAGTTTTGATGATGACAAAGGAACAAAGATGCAAACTAAGTATTGGACTAACAAGTTGTTTCAGTGAATGAATTTCAAGGTATCAATGAAAGGAACAAAGAGAATACTAAGTCAAAGAAGAATTCAAGTTTGGATTTTGAAGACTAAGTGAAGATGTTCAAAGATTTGGTACTGGAGCAGCATTGGAGCAAGAAGACTAAAGCGAGGCTTTTTGTGTCTAGTTCCAATGTAAAGGAGCGGGTAAGAATGGTAAGGAACTGTGACAATTTAGAATGAGAATGAGCGTTTGTTCTTGTGTAAGGAATATACGAACTGGCGCTTAACTAATAAGTTAAAGGAACTAGACCTAGGATGAAGCAGTACAACGGTTTAGTTATGTTTGTTGAGTAATTTATGCCTAGATTCTAGGTAACCTTTTTATTTAAGGTGAAATCTTTTTAAGGAAAGGATTTTATTTTTATAAAGATAATAAATATCCTTTTCGGTTTTTATGGAAAATATTTTAAAGATAATAATTTTGATAAAAGGATTTTATTTTGGTTTTATTAATTAAAATACTTTTTAATTAAATCAGATTTAAGAATTACTGCTTTAAGTGGTTGCTAAAATTAAGGGAGCAGTAACATGTTTATCTCCCACGTTTAACAGTGATCATGGAGATCATGGGTTTAAAAGAGGAATGTGTTCCTCCAAGTAAGGAACATCATGGGAAAATGGTTTTATCACTAACACATGTTTTAATCCCACGTTCTAAGTTATTACCACTATAAATACTAGTATCTAATGAAGTTCCAATTTGTGTCTGACCAAGTGAATTAGTGAGTTTAACTAAGTAAAGTGTCAGTGCCTTCATTCTCTCATAAAAGCCATTTGTTCTTTGCCTTCTTACTCTAATTCCACTAAGCTATTATTGATCATTGTAATTTTGGTTTTTGGGGTAAGGGGACTTTGAGTGAAGTTATGTAAGAGATAAGCTTTGAGTGAAGCAAGTTAAAGTGAGAAAACTTCAACTGAAGTTGAAAGGAACAACTGTAAAGGGAACACTTGTTCCCCGTGAGTAGAATTAGGTTGTAACAAAGTTGTTTGGCCTAATTAGTGAAAGAGTTGAGTTTAAAAATCCCTAGTAGTCGAGGTTGTTTCTTCTTGTTGGGCCCAATAAGTTTTTCCTCATAAAAATCCCTTGTGTTCCTTTAGCTTGTTTCTTTGTTTAAGTTTAAGATTCCGCAAAAAGTTACGTTTATTTCTACACATACAATTCACCCCTCTCTCGTATTGTTCCTAGTAAAATAACATTGTATATTGTAGAATTTGACCATTTTGTAATTTATATTTGGTGGATAAAATTTCTATGTTATTTATATATAATATTCTGATTCTTTGTTAAGTAATTTTGGTATTATTGATTGGTAGTATAATCAAGTAAGTGTAATATTAATTTGAAATCGACAATAATTTTTTGTTGTTGATTTCATTTTTTTAATTCTTTTTTTGGTATTTTGCGACTACCGCGATAGTCGCTAATATGTATGTGCCAGTCGCTAAATTTAGTCTCCATCTCCTAGTTGGTCTCTTATCAGTTAGTCACTAATCAGCCGCAAAACTAGTGACTAACCCAAAATCAGTCGCCAAAATCATTTTGCGACTAGCCTTTTAGAGACTAACCATAAATTGGTCTCCGACGGTCGCTAACTCAGTTTAGCGACTGATTTACCTATTTTAGCGACTGCTTAGGTCGGTCGCTAAATCCCGTTTTTCTTGTAGTGTTTCACTTCTTTGTGAAGATAGTATTTCGGTAGAGAAGAAATCTTTGCTAAATGTTGTACATCATTTTTCTTTCAAACTATACAGTCTCTGGAACCAACCATCATCTTGTAGGTTGTAGGTCATTGTGCTCCAAGTTTGTTCAAATTTTGTCCTTGTAATGCAACCACTTAGACACTTGTGGAAAAGTTTCTTGAAGTCCCTATCTGCCTTCACCAATATAAATCTTTGATTTGCATTTTGACTCAAATGCCATAAACATAGCCTGAGTCTTGAGGTTGGGAAAGCCTATCAATAATTTCATATAGTTAGGTTTTCTAATAATATCTATTGCTCCTGCAATAATATATAACATAACTTGTAGAAATTCAGATAAAGATCAGTACCTTTTTTATTCCCGCTGCAACTGCAGCATCTTGGTCACTGAATATAGTTATTGGACATTTACCTCTCATTGACTTTTTGAATGTTTCGAAAACCCATTCAAATGATGGTATTGTCTCATCCGCAAGAAACGCACATGCCTACAAATGGTGCACAAAGGAGATTATACTTGTTTGCCCTATATGTAGTATCAAAAACCATAACATCTCCAAAGATTGTGTAGTCCTCAAGCATCATAGAGTATCTCCAAAACAAGCAGCAAACCTTTCCCTTATCATTCAATCTTACTCTACAGAAGAAGTTACTATATGTTTGCATCTGCTCATAAAGGTTGTTGCAACATTTTATGAATCCTTTTCCTCAATTGATTTTATTTTGATTCTATAGTAGCAGTTGAAGTGGTCCTTCATTTAATGCCTCATATGTCTTCACCACCAGCTTTTGTACTCATGTATCTGAATGAATCTATTGGTCTCAGTCCATACTCTTGCATAGCTTGTATGGTTTATTGCTTTGGATCAATCATTTGACGCTCAGATCTATGTAGGTAATTTAGTGGTTCTCTTGTAAGTGGATGATTATGTTTTATAACATGCTGCACTATCTCATATTGTCCTTTAGGGTTCATCCTTGCTCTAATTAGAGCAGGACATTCCGTTCTTGTGATCATAACTCTTATTGTCCTCTGCTTCTTTAAGGTGTTCCCTTTTTTGAAGTGCTCTCTTGTATCATTATATTTGTATTATTCTCTCCCTCTTTTTCTTTGTTTTAATATTCCTTTTCCCTTGAGTATAGCAGACATAGTACTTCTGATGCACCACTGATGTCCCTTCTTTTTCTTTTTTCTTTTTTCTTTTTTCTAACACCGAACCCTACTATAGCAGCATGCTGACAATATAGCTCATGGATATCATCCAAAGTTGGTCTTACTTGACCAAGTAAAACTCCTCCAATTTCATGTTTATTCAATGATTGATCAGTTGAACCTGTTATAAAAGATTAAAATAATTTTGTCACTTTTGCTATAGTATGGTTTTCAATAATATAGTGTTCTATAGGGTGTTCATGTGCAATAGTGTATCTATTTATGATATAGTGTATGTATGTGTGACATAGTATATGTATTTTTGTACTATAGTGCGTTTTCGTGTGTACGTAATATTTTCTATATATGATATAGTGTGTTTCTGTCTGATATGGTGTATCTATTTATGATATAGTGTATGGATTTGTGATATATTTTATTTGTGTACTATAGTCCCTTTTTGTGTTTTACAGTGTACGTAATATTTTTTTTTTTATTCTATAGTGTGTTTATGTCTGATATAGTGTATTTATTTGTGATATATGTTTTATATTGTACGTAATATTTTGTTTATATGCTATAGTGTATTTTTGTCTGATATAGTGTGGATGTGCTTAATATAGTGTTTTGTGTGGCACATAGTGCATGTATTTGCAATATAGTATTTTTGTTTGATATAGTGTGTTATGAAACTTACCTGGAATGACAGCTGAATTAGATTCATTAGTTGATACTATAGCATATTGCTCGTCAACTTAATTTTCGAGCTCATCATGAAACAACTCCACATTTTCTACAGAATATTATAGTGTTACTGCTTCGCTTAATTAAACTAATGTAATTCTTGAGTTCGATGTTGTTACCTTCAAAACTTGGTGTATTATTGAGATCTATTACTATTGGATCTTGATGCTCAATTTGGATTGAATTGTGATGCTATTCGTCCTCGAATGCTTCAATGCTCTGATTTAAGTCGTCTATAATACGTGCTACAATACTCTAATTGAGATCTAGTTGCTCAATTAAACTCGAATGTTCCATGAATTTCTCATAGTTGCTCAATTGAACAGGAAATTGTTGAAGAATCAATTTCGAATCAATATAGTGTTACAATTATTGAATCAAATAAGAATAATAATTCGATTCTGAAGTATGTAAGTTTAGGTTTTGTATGAAATTGAGAAATAATTGGAATGAAGAGAGAGAATAATTTGCAGAAATTTTAGAGCGAGAGAATCTTCGATTTTGGAAATATTGAAGAGAGAGAGAGAGAATCACATATTTTGGAAAGTGGAAGTTGGTAGTGTTTGCTGCGGGTCACGTGCCTGGGCCTGGTGCATTAATGTGAATCGGGTCCACACAAGTCGGATTGTTAAAGAGTGTGTGCAACACAAATTCAAAAATATGATGTTCTAAAGTTGGAAACTTTACCAAATACTAATATCCAATACTATGTATAGTAACTTGTGAAAATTGATTATATGTAGACTGCATACTTTCTCTGCGCCATACTACTCACTATATATATGTAACACCCCGATAATTCTCTCTTTTCAGAAATACCTTTATAATATAAAACTTAGAGAATTACCCAAGTATTATCGCCCGTGTGATAACGTATCGGCTTATTCAGAATTTTGCAGCGGAAAACATCAAACTAAACTTTATAAATAAATAAACAAATAAGTACTTCATAATCAAACACTCTATAAATGTCTATTAAACCAACTTATAATAATATGTTCCTACTAATGCAGAAAACATGATAAACTAAATTACACAAGCTCTCCATTCCCAGATTCCCAATGATGCTACATCTGCGAACCTGTAAATGTCAATGCTCTAAAGAATCTGCTCACCAAAATTGGGTCATCACAGGATCAATAAGGCAAAGCCATGATCAACACACACAAACAAAGCACGTAATCAGCAAAGCTGAGTACTACATATTAATACATAAACTTTCCTAACATGATACCATATAAATAACATGCAGGGATAAATAATAATATAATCATATAACATTCTGCAGACAACTTTTAACTGAACTAACTCTACACAACTTTTATTACTCAATTGGAATAATTATTGGACCTGAGTTGTCTTATCTACTAAGCCTTCATTACGAAGACGAAATACGGGAGCTACCATGTATTCTAGAAACTGACCTGCGATATCGAGGAACCTTTGCTAACTGAAAAAGGGATAGTGATCAATCCATCTCCTGTAAAAAGACATGGCTCGCTCACCATGTACCCCAACTCCTAATGTCCAACTCTAGACGTGCACCAGTCTAAAGTCTATAACTATCCTCGTTACACTTTACGTTCTTTACAAGTTATTACTTGTTATGACACACATGCAAGCAACACAAAAATACAATTCAACATTCACAACTAAACTTCTTTTATCTTAGGATTTAATAAGTGATCACAACTTACAACCCAAGACTTACTTTCTTTTAATCTCAACTTTCTTATTTGTTGAACCTAGCCAACAATCATCTTACCTTTAAAAGGCATACATATCAACTTACTAAATAAGGCCCACAGTCCTCATAAAGTAGTGAAAATAATACTTGTAAGGGAACACATGAATAATCATGAATCAATCTTAATAACATATTAATTCCCCCATGTGAATTAATAATTAAAGTTCCCATCCACATGCTTGCATCAATAAATCCATACAAACATGACAATTCTTTACTCATAATAAATCTAATAATTAACATGCTTGCTCACAGGCATAAAACATGTAGAAATCAATCATACTAGAAATCACATATGAACTTATAAAGTTCCTATACATGATACTACAACTTTTTCCTCCTTAAATCATGATACTAATCATATAATCACACAAGTATGTACGTACCTTGTGTAAACTAGTCGACAGGCCAATTTTAACCCTTTAAAAGTCTCCTACAGAATACTCTCCGCCTAGAAATTAAACATAACTAAAATTAATACTCTTAAATAAAAATACAGCAACTTTAAAATATTTAAAATCCCCTTTAAACATATTCAAAAGTTGATTTTACTATCAAAACTTCAATTGCTTTTAATTCCTAGCATAGTACTACCATACTAGTAATTAAAATTCTTAAAACTCCCTAAATAAAATATTTTCTGAAATTCCAGCAACTTATAAAATCATAAAACCCTCTTTAAACGCACTTAAACATGCTTAAAATCATAAATTAAATCAATCTCATAGTATACAACAGGCTACTATGGTTTTCTAATAATTAACACCCTAAAAATCCATGCTTTAATGATTAAAACTTCAATCTAACAATAATAAACAAATCTGAATTTTTATTCTCATAATATATAATATATATGAATCAAGATTATTTATTAAAACAGTAAATTAAAATCAATAACCATGATTAACATCAAAATAAAGCATAAAAACATAGTCTTTAATGGAAACTTGAGGAACAAGAAAAGAATTAAACCAACACAAGAGAAAAGCGGAATGATGCGCCGGCCAAGGAAGAGCAGCGGCGGCGGCAGCGGCTGTGCACTGGTGTTCGTCGGTGGTTGTGACGTTTCTTAGCGAAGAAGAAAGCGTTACTTGAAGAAGAAGAAAGAAAAGATTGAGAGGAAGAAAATTTGCAATTCACGTGGAAGAGGAAGAAAGAGAAAGCCGGCTGTTTTGAGGGAAGAGAGAGAAAATAAATCTTTGTGTGGTAAAAATAATTGGGCTTAAGGTATTTATAAGTAGGGTTTCCTTTTGGGCTTAGGAAAAGGAGATTGAGCTTGAATAGAATTTGATGACGACTAGGATTGATAAATTAGAACTCCTAGCATCAATATAACTCCTCTTTCAGAATTTGGGTTCCTCAAGTCCACTTAGAATTCTTTTCCAAATCAAATTCGTATTTCAAACCTTTTTCAAAGCATGCCTAATTAAAATATTTACAACTTTCTTAAGTCCTTAAAATAACTTCATTTGACTTTTAAAATAGTCAACCTTCTTTAAATAATAAAATCATTTCAACTAAAATATAAATATATAAATACTAAAATATATTTATAAAATCCTTTAAAATTATGGGGGATTACAACATATCAAGGCACATACTTTTGGATGGTACATTATTATATGGTTATCATCAGTCGTTATTTATAGAAAATGAAAATTTAATAGGAGTTAGTGATATATCATTTTATTTAGGGGAGAGAGTATCACAGGAGTAAATGATGCGAGTCGAGTTCGAGCTTGAACTAACTCAACTCAACTCGTTACCATTTTGACCGAGTTTTGACCGAATAGATCTCGAGTAGCTTACAAGTGTCTCGTAATAAAAGCAACCCAAAGGTAGAATATATGTTGAATTTAGATAAATAGATATTCGAGCTTCTCACGAGTTTTCGAGTCGGGTATCGAGTTGCTCAACTCGACTTAATTGCCAGCATCACGAGTCGAGCTTGAGTTCGATTTGAGCTCACACGAGTCGAGCTTGAGTTCGATTCGAGTTCACTTGAGCCGACCTTTGACCGAGTTTTAACCAAATCGATCTCGAGTAGCTTAACTCGCTAGTTGTCTCGTCTCATTTATACACTCTAAGCTACCATGCTTGAAAAGTAGAAGAATTAAGCTAATAGTGGTGTCATATCCAAAATAAAAGTGCAAAGAGTAATTTGAGATGAATAAGGGTGAAAAGTGTAAAAAACAATATGAGATGGAGGGAATAGATACATTATAAAGGCAAGATCCTTGTCAACAACATAGTTATAAACCTTGAATTGACATTCATCATGCATATATTTGAGTTTTTTTGCTATCAAACAACATATACCATATAGTGTTGAAAAAAAAACCATGAACGTTGCTATTTTTACGGTGAAATTCTTATACTTTGCAATGTTAAAGCCAACAACAAATTTATTGTTTAGCATATAGGGTCCCAAAAGCTACAAATAAATAAAAAAGATTGTTCTCAGGGTCTCACTATCTTACATAAATGGCCTACAATTTACCATCATATAATCATTAATGTACAGTGAACTACCAAAATACTAATATGAAGTACGATCTTAATTATATTTGATATATTTCTATCTCTATTTTCAGAATATTGGAACTTTTATTTTTTCTCTTTAGCTCACACTCTGGCTCATATTAATTGATACAGTTTGAACAACACAAAATCTAAGTGTTTTTATTTTGTTATTGGTAGTTCGTTGTGGATACTTTTTGTAATTCTAGTTAGTGGGCTGTGGAGCCTTAACTTTTTTGAAGTGAGTAAAAGAGTTGTTTCTTAATAATTCTTTGGGGACCCTATAAAGAGAAAGATATAATATAAAATTTATGTGACCTTATCAATCTTGGAATCTTATCAATTAACGTGGGACAAGCAAAAATCAAAAGTATATCGATCAATATGAGATAGAGGAAGTAATATATAAATGAAGATATTAAAGGTGTCCACTAAAGATAATGAAAATCAATATTGAAGAACAAAATTATTATGTATTTAAAGTTATGGGTGATCTAATTCATCTATATATAGTTCTAGCCCAACTCATACAAAAATTATGGTTCCACCACTGACTAACGTAAATTTTGCGTTGGTTAGGGTGTTGAAGGAATATTTCATATTTCATATATCTTTTTGCGTTTTGTCTACTAACGATTCTTTTGATAGGTGGTAATAAATGGAGGTATAGTAAAGAATTTATATGCAATTTTCTTAAAGAAAGCCTCAAGGAATCTCATTCCAAATATGCCTTTCCACTAAGACATTATATTATTACTATACCACTCTTATTATAGTTGATATTACGCTTTCACGTCATTAATCAAAACCTCTAAATCAAACTACCTAACTAGCCACTAACCTAAGATAATGGCAAGTAAGGGTAATTCTTCCACAAGAACTAAGGGTAATCACCGAAAATGTTAATCATAATATGCTAGGATGAAAATATAGTTATATGAGATTTGTCAATTACCAACTAAAAACTATTAAATAAAAGGAACTAGGGAAGGGAAATTCACCAATTATTATTCAATTATGAAAACAATTAGGAAAATAAAGGGGTAGTCCAAAGAGAATGAATTAAAGGGGTCATCTAACAAGTCCCAAATTACTCTTTCAAGCTAAAGAGGGTTACTCAAATTGGAGATTATATCCTATTTTCATGCAACAAATTCCAACTCAAGAACATGAATAACAAGATGACTAAATAAATCCCTTAACTAAAACTATTTTCATGCAAGTTTAGTTAACTGAACAAATAGGAAGTCAAATTTTTAATTTAATCTTTCAATCCTTCATTGAAGTGACTATTAAATAAGGTTTCATGGAGCCCAATCACAAAAACCAACAATAAGACCCTATTGCTCATTTGATTTCATTTTCCAAAATAACCCCAAATATGATCCAAAGGCTCATGAAATCATTAATGGCTTCATCCCCTCCCAAGCAAAATAACTACTCACAAATCATAATAAATTATTAAATGAAGTAAATAAAAAACTAAAAACATGAAATCAAATACTAATCTAGGATGAACAAGTAAATAGAGTGAAAATGACATGAAAATAAGTAGATAAAGTAACAAAATATGAGAGAGAGTAAGAAATTCTCATTAAAGTTGCAGGGAGTCTCCATATCTTTAAGTTTTCTTCTTAGATTCTTCAAAATCCAAGCTTTCAACATGTTTCTCTCACTTCTCTCTCTAGAATATGAGAGTTTCTCTCTCTAACTAAAACCTCTAACTAAGCTTATGGAGGCTAGCCCTCCTTTCTCCCTTTCAAAAGTTAGGGGTCCTTCCTTTTAAAAGATTTAAACACTACATCATTAAATGGGTCGAAAAACAGGGATTTCCGCAAAATTCAAGTGGAGCGGGAGCTCCATATAGTTTGGAGCGAGCTCTCCATAGGCCATAGGCAGAAGGTTTTCTGGGCCTCTGGAGCGGGCGCTCTATTCTGTAGACGCGTCTGACTTTAAACAGCCATATCTCTTTCATTTTTTATCGGAATCGGAATTGTGACACTCGTTGGAAAGATATCAAGCTAAACTTTCTTCTCCAACTTGAATCACTGAAAAATATTTTGTGTGATGAAAATTATGACCGTTTGAATATAACCCATGTGCACAAATCCTTCCAAAAGCTCTTATTTTGCCAAATTGCTCCACTCTATGATTGGTGTGTTGTATGGAGACCTCTAAAGTTGATCCTACCTCATCAAACACAAATAAGCATTACCAAACCTTATATAAATAGCTAAAATAACAAATATTCTCAAATAAGCTTAAAAAAAAAACTAAATTACTCTAAATTATTTGATCTTTGGTCGTCGTCGTCATCATCATCGTGCTCTTTCTCTCTCTCTCTCTTCAAACTCCCCCAACACTCTCTCTCCTCTCACCGTCGTTCTCAAGGAAACTTTACTTCCTCACCAAGTCACCTACTTTCGCTCTTTCTCTCCCCTCCTGGTACATCTCTTACCTTTCTGTTATCTATCCCATTTCATCTCAATTCAGGTTTAATTCATTAATTTTCTCTAATTTTAATTGTTATTTGAATTCGGCTTTTCAGTTGGTAGTGAAACCCTGAATAATTTGATTTCGTTACGAACCTTTTGATTTCTGTTGTTTCTTTGGATCTTATTCTATCGAAATTTGGATTATTCAATTGTTAGGTCGTATAATCTTTATCTTTCTTTCCTTGACATGTAAATTATTAGTTTGAGCCTGTAATTTTATCATGATTTTCTATGTTTTTGTTCAATTTATGAATAATTTGATTGTCTAGTTTACTCTTTGCATTACATTGATGTCTAGATGAAATTGTTAATTATCGACTGTAGTCTGTATGATCTTATCTTTGTTCATTTATACAATAAATTTTGTACCTTCTCTGTTATTAGATTTATGTAGCTAGTAAAATGGCTTTTTTTTGGGTGTAAAAGCGTTTTATAGTGTAGTCCCTGAGGTTACCCTAAGGTTTTTGAATATGCATTAGTATTGGAATTACTGCCTAATTTTCGGAATTCGGACTTTTCAGTGAATCCGAGTGACAGAATGTAGTAGCTGAGGATGCCATTTGTTATATGTTTCTTCTTTTAGCAAAAATGAAGTTGGGTTCTTGAACCTTGCCACGGAGTATGGAATCCCTTTGTGGTTTTTGTTTTAACTCATAAAGCTTGGTGCACCTCTTCCATACTTCTTTGTAACATCACTTTGGGGGAGGAGGTGTTTAAGTTTGTAGAAATTCGTCTATTCTCGTAATGCATGATGTAATACCAACATTGTATCTCAATCACCTGCTTTGAGTTGCTTGGGAAAGTGTATATGGACTTCTTGTTTTTCTTTGATGTACTTATCTCTTTTTCCTTGGAACAATTTTTTATTTTTACCTTAGACAAAATTGTTTATGCCATGCCCATAGAATGTCTTTCATCTGTTCTCGATACCGGCATAAGATTTTCTGGTTCATTGCAGGATTTGTCTCAAACGAACCATGCTTGCCAATTCAAACACGACATCATGGGCTGTGTCTACAGATAACTTGGAGAGAGGTGCTACAAACTCTAATATGAATGTGGGACAACCTTCTGGCAGTCTCCCGATGAGAACTTTTTCACAGGGTCCTGTTGCTATTATGTGGGACATTGAGAATTGCCCGGTTCCAAGTGATGTCCGCCCTGAAGACGTTGCTGGGAACATCAGAATGGCATTACGCGTTCACCCTGTGATTCAAGGAGCTGTTACATTATTCTCTGCTTATGGAGACTTTAATGCGTTTCCTAGGAGAGTTAGAGAAGGGTGCCAAAGGACAGGTGTCAAACTCGTAGATGTTCCAAATGGGAGAAAAGATGCAGCTGATAAGGCTATTTTGGTTGACATGTTCCTTTTCGCCCTTGACAACCCTCCACCTTCTTCAATCATGCTGATTTCAGGGGATGTGGACTTTGCTCCTGCTCTGCACATTCTTGGCCAACGTGGATATACAGTAATCCTTGTTATTCCATCAGGGGTGGGTGTTTCATCTGCCTTGTGTAATGCTGGTAGGTTTGTCTGGGATTGGCCTAGTGTGGCACGCGGAGAGGGTTTTGTGCCTTTACCAAGACCTAATATGGGCCCTCGTGGGGGAACAACTGATAATGCTGGGTTTTTGATGGGTTTCCACATAAGTGAGAATATTGATGGAAATGACGAGGAAGCAATTGTTTATCGAGGGCTCTCACAGAGCTTTTACAACTCAAGGGATTTTACTTTAGTTTCTCAGTCACTATCTGAGTACAATGCTTGCACTTCAGCTGGTGTGCCTGTCTATACCACATCACTAAGATCAAACTCTGTACCTTCTGGCTTGAATGAAGTTACTGCTGGTTCTATTGCTATAAATGACCAAAATGATTCAAATCGATGGGTACAAGTACAACCTGGCGATGTAAACAGTTTGAAGGCGCAGTTAGTAAAATTGCTTGAATTGTCTGGTGGATGTTTACCCCTTGTTCGTGTTCCTGCTGAATACCAAAAGGAGTTTGGCCGCCCTCTTTATATCTCAGAGTATGGGGCATGCAAGCTTGTGAATCTCCTTAAGAAAATGTCTGATGTGATGTCGGTAGAGGGGAAGGGTCAGAAGAAGTTTGTGTACCTTCGGAATGCGAGGCCAGGCTCTTGTGCTCCATCACTTCCACTAAAAAGAGATAAGAAAGGGAAGGGAGTTCAGGAAGAAAGCATGGAAGTTACTGCTGTTTGTGGCTCATCTGATGAGTTCTCTGATGACGAGAGAATGGTCATAGAGGAGCAAGAGCGAAGAAGTGGGCAGAGATTCCGACTTTGAGTACAGCTGCACAATATGCACCTGAAGACCAAAACTTGTTACAGTTTAAGTATGAGCTGGAGGAGATATTGGTGAGTTATTCATGTGGGATATTTCTGAGTTTTTTCGAAAAAATATACCAGCAAAGGTACAAGAAACCTTTAGACTACCGGAAGTTTGGGGTAAATACGCTGGAGGAATTGTTTGAGAAGCTGAGAGATGTTGTGGTTTTGCATGAAGACCCAGTGTCCAAAAAGAAATTTCTAGCTGCTGCTCTTTTTTAAAGGCTATTAACAGCATTGATTTAACTTGGCGCCTAGGATATGGGATTGTGAGCTTGTGCCTTGACGTGGGTCATCCTTGTGCGTTGAGCTGTTGGCACTTGGGAAGAAATGTGGATTCACATGTATATATTTTTTTCTGCATGTGTCCTGCATGTTGCAAGGTTACGACGAGGTTTTTAGTTCAAAGTAACTGGTCAACATGTTAATTGCAATAAGCTTATGTATTTAGTTTGGCATTCATTGAATTGTAATATGGAAGGCTCTCAACAGTTGATACTTAGTGGTGAATCTTATTTATGACATTAGAAGCAATGAAGGTGGTTTTGACTGTTATGCCATCAGACAGCAAGAATGGATAGACTGCATTCTTTTCTTTCATCATAAATTATGGCTCATCACAGTTTATAATCAGTAAAAGTGTTTTCTCTCATTGGAAGTGGACAATGGATAATGGCAGTCTCTGAGCTTTTCCCACATTAGCATTGAATATCACGGCATCCCACGAAAGTGTAAGGTACTTTATTTAATAGTTTTTATTTTATTTCTATTTGATGCCATTTCTTTGAGTTAGTTCATAAGTTCTTGGGTATTGCATATAACAATAAACACTATGGGATTGATAGATGGCATCTAATATGGACTCTGTGGTACCATGGCTTCAACATTGACCATTAGGCTACTATTGCCTTGTCATCAAGTTGTGATTGTTAAGGTTAGTAAAATTGGATGCTCTTCTCTCCTTGGACCTATTGACTACATGTTTTAAAAATATGCACGTTTGGCTTTTATTGATCCTTTGTTTTTAATCGATAGTTAGCTAGCTTCTGTTTTTAGCAATTGCAGAAACGTTACTAAATTAACAATGCTCCCTTTATATTTATTGGGAGTGGGGGTGACGGTGGGGGGAGGTGCTGTGCTAGCATCTACCCCTCTGATAATGCATTTTATATTGCATATGGCTATAGGAGGTCCTGTTTGTCTGGCTGTTAAGATGTTTGAAATTTTATTCTTTGTTGATAATGCTAAAGAAATGGGGTTGGTGATCCACTTAGAACTTTGGTCATCTACATCGGCTTCTTATGCATTTGTCTCTAGTTCACGAATTACGTTTATAGGAATTTTCACAATATCTGAATTCTTACTACGAATTTCTTTTTGGAGGAATCTTTGTGAATATTATTTTTTGAGAAGTTCAGCATCCTAAGACAGATTTTTTAGTATTGACTAATGATCAAATCATTGGAAGTTGCACCTCTCATTTAGTCTGGAAAGAGAGTCAGAATTGCCTCTCTATGATAATAGGATTAATCTTCGTTGTGGGTGCTTGCACTGAAAAGCTTTGAGTGCCTTCTTATGCGATGGTTTTGCAATTGCTTGCGAGCATGTGCCTTTACATGAACTATAATTTACTGTAGAATCACTTCTTCACTTGATCTGCCGACAGTTCTTGATGCTCTTCACTCTTTTCCTCATTCGTATTTATTCCTTAGTTATAACAAGTGGGAGGTGCTGCTGTTGCAAGATGCAATGGTCTGTTACTCTTAAACTGATCCCCTTATCAGCTCCAGTTTCCTTTTTTGCTTTTACTTGGAACTAGCACATGCTGATCTTTATGATGGGGTTGCTGACTCTTCAGTATGCTTTTGCAAAAATTTATCGCAAGATTAATATATGTTATATTTTTTGCATAATTGCTATCTAATACTCCTTAAAGAAGGCGTGCTTTTCTAAGGAGTAGAAAGTAATAAGGGAGAGTAATTTATAGCTATGCAGAGATTCGATAGCCAAGTCTGTTTTCTCTCCAATGGTCCTGTGGCTGGAGTCTTAAATCCTGGCCGCTGGAATTTGCTTCTTTTTACCCTTGCTTGGTAGATTTGTAGCAGGTCTTTTCGGTCCTTTTCTAGGATCTTCTACCCACACTTTCAATAATTCCATGGGTAAGGAGATTGACTGATGCAAAGAGATTTCACAGCAAGGCCTAGTAGTCGATGGATAACTGGTAATGGTGAAACAAACCGAATTTATGTGTGTGGGATGATGCCAAATTTAATAGCAGATTTTATTATTTCTTAAGTGCAGCATTGAGCACTTGTCGGTTGTCTTTTATTGAACTTCCTCCGTGATTATCAGTGTGTAAAAAAGTGCGCGTGTGGTTTGCCTAACGACCTGAGGTTTGAAGAGGACTTGATGATAGCCTAGTGAAATGTATAGATCTATTCTTTTATTAAATTGAAAATTGTGATTCCTAGTGTTTCTTCCTGGTGTGGTATGGTAATGTGATGTCAGTCTAACTTCAAAATGGACCAATAACATCTCTGTTTACCAAGCTGCGGATCTGTGCCTCTTGCCATGTTTGCTTTGCATGACAATATGTACTCTTTCCGCAAGCACTCTTTGGAAATTTAAGTGGTCCTAGTCAGAGGCTGAGGAGAATAATATCAATCCTTAATGGTTGGTTGTTGAAGCAGCCTGCCAGATGACAGGGACGGATGATGTCCTGTTAGAGGGGAAAAGGGGGGGAGTTGGGGGAAGAGGGAACAATATCTCTTGAACTTTATGAAGAAAAATCTTCAGATGATGTAGCTCATTAATAGTAACTTAAATGAGCTTAGAGACATTGGACTAATTGGAGAAGTTGTGAAGCCTTAGTAAAAGCTAAATCATGCAGAGACTTGATTGAGGATCTCTTGTACAGTTGTACTCGGTAGGTTAGTGCCCAAACTGGATGTGCAATTGTCACTTTCATGACATTGAACTGTTTGTTGTTAGAGACCTCTTATCTTGTACGTCGTCTTGTGATTTGTGTCCACTTTATTTTTGGATATCATCTGCCAAACAGATGTATTGTTCTAATTCTTGGTATATGCATTGAATAAATTGCTATCAGTAATCTAAAGATTCCTATACTTCGAGGGTTGACAGCTTATAATGTGTCTCTGTACCTATATTACTTGTCTCCTACCTTATACCCTTTTCAGGTTCTGACACATGTATGTAGAGTAAGAGCAATTAAAGCATGTTTGGTTCAGACTCCAAAAAGAAACGGAAAGGAATGTTTTTTTATCTGAATCCTTTCCTTCTAAAGAGGTATTTAGTTCAAGCAAAAATCCTCATCTCAGTACCTACTGCTTCAGTGCTTCTTCTTTTTCTTTGGTCTCTCTTCAGTCTTTTCCCTCCTTTCAGAATTCTCACAGTAGTTTTTACCCTTTTATTTGCCTTTAGAGCCGGTTCCTTCTCTCTCCTCCAAAGTGGTCTTGACATGGGTTACTTCTTGTGGCTGCAATTTTGAACGATTGGGCATGGTTTTGTTTTAATTCAACAGCAAAAAATTAACATTCTCATGGTTGCACCCATGGAATTGGGGTAAAATTGGGATTTGTGTATATTGTTCCGTTAATTATGAAATGCGAGGGAAGGCGGCGGTGTAAACTGCTCAAATTGGTCTCTCTCTTTCTCTCTCCTCTGTATTTAACCGTGTATAGAAGATGGTGATGGTAAGGCTGGTGTGGAGGGGTTGGCAGAACTAGATGATAAAGTGATAGGTGGTCTTCTTTTGTTTCCCCTAATGGCTCGTTTGCTTCAAACTACGAAATGGAAAGGGAATGGAAAGAGTTAGAGGAGTGGAATGGTAACAATAACTGTTACTTTTATCGATTGTTTGGTTCAATGAAGGAAAGGAATCATTCAAGCCGCCACCACACCAAATTGCAGATGTGAACAACTGAAACCTAGTAGTATTCAACAACTAAAATTTCAGATGTGAAAATTTTCAGGCAAAGGTAAGCAAAACCCCCCAAAAAGAACAATTTTGATAAATTTGTCATTCAAAAATCGGAAAAATTAAAATAAATAATCCTGTGAAATTAACTGATAAATTGTGAATAACAAAGTTGCTGAAGCTGATGTCGAAAACTATTGTTCATGTCGCACCAAATCCAACAAATCCAAAAATTTCAACAACAAAATACAAAATGCTATAAATCACATGCTTACCAAGACAAAATTGATCCTCAAATTGAGAAATTGGAAAATCTTGCCTGATATGTTGCAATTATCTTCACGAAATCATCAATGGAAGATAGAGAAGAGAGGAGAGGTCAGGTGAGGTGAGGTGAGACTTGAGAGAGAGAAATGACAGGGATGGGGATTAGATTAGAGGAGGTAACAACTTTGTTACCGCTGGGTGAAGTAAGGTAACAAATGAGGAGATTGGGTTACAACTAAGTAAGGGATTAGGTTTCCCTGGGTGTTTAACCAAACAACTTAAAACGGAAACAAGGTTTTCATTCCGTTTCCAATCATTGTTTTTAGTGAACCAAACATGGGCTAAGTAACAGTCTTTGTTATCAGTTACCACTGAGGGGAATGAGGGTAACTAATCAGATGATTCAAATACCTTCAAGAAACGGAGACTTTGTTTCCTTTCTGTTACCTGAAGCTTAAACCTTTGAACTAAACATGCTCTAAATGTTTTTACTGGGGAGTGGGGCAAAGGCAATTTTTTTGAGAATTGGCATTAGCAGTTATAAATCTGCTGCCGAAGATACTAGGATAACTTGTGCTTTAACAGTTAGGGCAAAATTTGGGCTGCCTTTTCCCTTTTTGCCTCAACTTTTTTGTCTTCTTGATTCGCTCTGATTCTCCTTAAGAAATGTGCAGGTGTCGAAATTGTAGTTTGGAATCCATCTTGGTGTTAATTTTCTGCTTCATTCAGCAGAATTGTTGGAAAGGACAGAAGCATGCCTCAATACATCTATTCTGGCATTTGATGGAAGAACTATGTATCTACTTTATCTGCTGCTGGGCTTTTGGTATATGTGCGTTGCAGACCTCTATCTTCAAGTGTAATTTGATTTAAGTACACGGCAGCCTCTTAAACTACATATATTGTACGTTGCCGATGCTACATGACGGCCTCTTATATGAGAAGTCTTATGTAGCCGATCTCGGAAGCCACCATTAATTTTTTGTGTAATGAAGAGCTCTGTGTTCTGACTTTTCTTGATTGGTTCAGCTTAGCTGATTGGTATCGTCAATTTATGTGATAGACTTGCATTAGATGGCGTGCGAACCATTTCACCAAGTATGTGTCTGGACAATCCAAAGTGCCAAAAGCTAGCTCTCCTTTTCTAAAGAGGATCTAGCTTTTTGACTTATAGGCTAGACTTATTACATTACCTTTTGGAAACAAAATTAAGTTAAATTAAATTAAGTAGCTGATTGAAATATTTGCAAAATAGAGCCTTAGTAATTAGTATTGTATTTATGACAGGATTTATTACTCGAATTTGTTTCCCCTCTTAGTGGAGTTTTTTTGTTTTCTTTTCTATTTACTTGCTGAAACATAACACATACCATTATTAGGAGAACATATGCATGAATGCAGTCAATGCACCTAGATTGCAACAAATATAATTTTAAAACTATCTTAAAGGTCTTAATGAGTAGATAGAAGTATAAAGCTCAATTATCAGTGATAATGGTGGAGGCTATTTGTGGTGGCAATAACAACAACAAAGAAGAGTAAGTTGGCAACAATGACGAGGAGGAAAGACGTGGACGTGGCGGTTTGTCAACGACAAAAAGAAGGGTATGTTAAATAAGAATAATGCCACATAGGTATTCTTATAGTACTAGTCTCTCTATTTTTCCTTTCATTGCATGGGGTTTCTCTTTTTATTTCTCTCTTTCATCTCCTTAATCCCGTGTCTTTCCCTTATATTTATTTCATTTATTTTAGAAGTAGGAATTACGTCCATAAAAAAAATAGGAATTACCAATCTCTTTTATAGCAATTATGATTCAGCAAAACTAGTTGTTGATTTAGAAAAATAACAAGAATGAACTATATTCTTTCTGCAAAAGCTACTTTAAAAGGTACTTCTATTCCAAAAGCTTATTATTTTTAGCTTTTCTAGTATACTAGTTCATCCACTAAAATTTACCCAGCCGTGACTTTTCACCAATAGTAAAGTTTTAACTTGATCCAAACGCTATAAACTACTTCAAGAACTGTTGTCAAACAAGCTTACGTGATCCTATATATATATATATATATATATATATATATATATATATATATATATATATATATATATATACTAGTATCTTTTGCACGCGATGCCTGCGTGATATCGTGTGTAAGTGATTTTGGTGGGAGTTTTTAATTTAATCGTCATTCAAGTAATATTATTCTATTTTTTGTTTTCATTGGTGCAGATGTAAGATGCAACTGCTTTGTAGTGGTAGGAATCTTTTTTAAAAAAAAAATGAGAGAATGCAATTAGTAATTTTGTTTGGATATTAGGGGTATTTTGGGTAAAGAGGGTGGACACCAAAAGGTTAGGAGTTCCCATATAGAGAGATCGGACAAGGTTTGAGGAGTAATGGAAGAATCATGGAGTTATAGGTTAGAATTGAGGGAAATCAATAGGTGGGGGGCCACTTTGGACGGAAAAATAGACGAAAAACATTAGTTGGTGGTGAAATTAAATAAGTTAGTAAAGTTAAGATGGTAAAATAAAAATTATAAAGTATAAGGTGGTTATTCTTAAAGTAGGTAAAACATAATGTGGTTTTAATCAAAAAATCCAAAAACAATGAGTAGTATATTATCAGACAACTATACTACTATAATCATTTAGTTAATTCAAATGGAGATATGAAACTAGAAATACTTTCTAAATATATTGTAACTAAATTAATTTATAAAAGGTCCATAACTAATCTAATGTGATAATAATTAACTCAATTTTTATTATACGTTAATGGTAAAATAAGAGAAAAAAGTGAAAATTACTAGAGCATAAAGTATGCATGTTTTTATTCCTTTCTGCTTGCTAATGCCATAAATTTCTATATAGTGTAAAATTTTGTTATTTTTCTAAACCAATAACTTGTTTTACATAATCATAATTTTTTTTTGTAGAAATTGGTATTATATAAAGGAACTCATAAATACGAGAATGCTAGATTGAGGTAATATTTTTTATTGAACACCAAAACGGAACTTTTTTTTGGGGAAATTCTACGTGATGACCTTTTGTTTTGGAACTTTCTACATGGTGGAAAGAAAAAATTATCATTCTACAAAGTAACACTATGGTATCGTTTTACAAAAAAAGTGCATTAATGAGTTTTTCGATCTAATTTATGTTACTAATTTAAAATATGTTATTTTTTTCAAAAACGAAGAATCAGGTCGAAATAAGTACTTGTATGTCAATTTTCACGACAAGCATCCAGGGTTGGACAAACAGGTGTTTTGACCTTGAAAATGACATTTTTTGCAAAAAAAACCTCCGCCGACCGTCCTTATGAGGCATGAATCATGATAAATATGGTCGAAATAAACACCTATATGCCAATTTTCAGGGTGAGCATCCTGAGCTGAACAAAAAGATGTTTTTGACCTCGAAAACGACATTTTTTAATGAAATGGACTATGCTGACCTGCATTATTAGGCACGAATCACGAGAATCATGTTGAAATAATTACTTATATGCCAATTTTCACAGTAAGCATCTTGAACCGAACAAAAATGTGTTTTTGCCTTAAAAACAACATTGTTTACGAAAATTCCACCGACCGCTCTTCTAGGGCATAAATCATGAGAATCTGGTCGAAATAAGTACCTACCTGCCAATTTTCATGGTAAGCATCCCAAGCCGAACAAAAGGTGTTTTTAACCTAAAAAATGACATTTTTATGTAAACGGATTATGCTAACTGCCCTTACGGGGCACAAATCACAATAATCCGATCGAAATAAGAATCAATATGCCGAATTTCGCTGTAAGCCTCTCGAGTTGAACAAAAATGTGTTTTTGACCTCGAAAATGATGTTTTTATTTTATTTTACGAAAAAGGACTCCGCCGACTGTCCTTATGGAACACGAATCGCGAGAATCCAGTCCAAATAAGTACCAATATGCCAATGTTTAATAAGTATAAAAAAAGGTTCCATCTTTATTTCTAAAGAAATAGTTAACGAGATATTGGATGGAATATGATCATTAATATCCTTTTCACTTCAAACAATGCCAATTTTTTTCCCACCCACCGTCTAGAAAATTCCAAAACACGAGGTGACCCGTCACCACCTAGAATTTCACATAAGTTTCTTTATTTTTATAGACACAATTTTAAGAAATCGTTTAGTGCTTATTGTCATAATGGCACAGACACAAATCGTTTAGTGTTTCCAAATTTAATGGTTGTCACATACAGGTGGCAGATAGCCACCCAAGTGGTCACGATGATGATCAAATCATGGGTATGGCCTTGGAACTTTGGAGAAGTCGTTATAAAAGGAAATTTGCTTATTTACATTCTTGGAAAATTCTTAAAGAGCAACCGAAATGGCAACAATTTGCAAAAAAGGAAGATCGATCTTCAAAGAGAACAAAAAATTCTGTCTCCGGTATGTACACTTCATCATCCTCAAACCCGGATACTAGTGAAAATGATAATGTTGTTGAGGTTATGGATGTTCAACCACCAGGTCAAAAGGCAGCTAAAGCAGCAGCAAGAGGTAAGGGAAAGGTGAAGAACAAGAAGACTAATCCAGAAGCTATGGAAACCTGGAGCAAGTTTGAAGAGCTCCAAGCAAAAAAAATGTCATTGTATGAAGAACGCATTCGTGTGCAAGATTTTGAGCTTCTGTGTAAGGACACTTCAAACTTGGACGAGAACGCTCGAAAAAATCATGAATCAGTCTGCCAGTACATTAGAACTAAGTACGGAATTTATTTTAAGTTAATCTTTTAGTAATTTACTTTATGCTATGCTTGATTAATATATAAGTAGTTGTATGGATCTTTATGTAATAGTCCTATAAGTTATGTTTGCTTAGTATCTAATTAAATGTTTTTATGTAATGGAAATTAGTAGTTTGGATATAGTGGCTGGAATCTAGCCGTTTGGATTTAGTGATTGGAAACTAGCCGTTTGGATGTAATTGTTGGAAACTAGCCGTTTGAATTTAGTGGTTGTAAACTAGCCGTTTGAATTTAGTGGTTGGCAACTAACTCTTTGGATTTAGTGGTTGGAAACTAGTCGTTTGGAATCAATTTTCTCTTTATATATATAGGTCATATCTATTGTAAAGATTCACAACTTATAATTCATCTTCTCAATTTTCTCTCTTTATACCTACATTACTAATCTCCTCAAAATGTCTGATAATCCAAGCTCATCAAATAACACTGATTGGATGAAGGAGATGGATGATGAATTTTGGGACGACACTGACGAGCAAATGGGGCTCTATTTATATCAACAAATTTCAAACCCGCCTAGAGAAATCGTTCCCCGTGACCGTGAAGGTGGTGCAGCACGCCTCTACCGAGACTACTTTTCTCCTGAACCCGTATATCCAGCGTCAACGTTTCGTAGACGGTTTCGGATGAGGAGGGAACTGTTCATGCGTATAGTAGATGCCCTTCAAAGTAAGTCACCGTTTTTCAAACAAAGGAGTGATGCAGCAAACAAAGTAGGTTTGTCTCCACTTCAGAAATGCACCGCAGCTATTCGCATACTTGCTTATGCAACCCCTGCTGATGCACTTGATGAGTATATTAAAATAGGTGAGAGCACTGCTATTGAATGTTTATTTAAATTTTGTCGTACTATTATTGAAGTTTTTGGAGGGATTTACATGAGAAAACCGACTTATGATAATGTTCAGCGATTGCTAAAGTTGCATGAAGAGTGTCATGGTTTTCCTGGCATGCTTGGTAGTCTTGATTGCATGCACTGGGCTTGGAAAAATTGTCCAGTCGCATGGAAAGGTCAGTACACACGAGGTGATTATGGACATCCTACAATAATGCTTGAAGCAGTCGCCTCGGTGGACCTTTGGATATGGCATGCATTTTTTGGTGTGGCTGGTTCGAACAACGACCTTAATGTCTTGAGTAGATCAAACTTGTTTCAGGAGAGTTTACAAGGAGTTTCTCCTGAAGTTCATTTCACCATTAATGGTAGTGATTACAATATGGGGTACTATCTTACAGATGGTATATATCCTGAATGGGCTGCATTCGTTAAAAGCTTCCCACACCCTCAAGACCCCAAAAGAATATGTTTCAAACGTAAGCATGAAAGTGCAAGAAAAGATGTGGAGAGAGCGTTTGGAGTACTTCAAGCTCGTTTTGCAATAGTTCGTGGACCAGCACGATGTTGGCATAAAAGTAAACTCCACGATATTATGGAAGCGTGTATTATATTGCATAATATGATTGTTGAAGATGAGAGACACACGTACTCGCGAAACTTTCCCGACGATGATTTTTCACCACGTGTTGTTGAGGACGTTCAACATGGGCATGCTCAAGATTTTCAAGCATATCTCGCAAGGGATGTAGCCATCCGGGATAGACAAATGCATCATCAACTCAAAGCGGATCTTGTCGAACACATTTGGACACGTTTTGGAAGCCAAGATGATAATTAATGTGTTGTTTTTAAAATTCCTAATTATTGTTGTTTAAATTCCTAATTATGCTATGTTGTTCTTTTCCTTCATAATTTTTTATGGCTTTGTAATTCAAGCATATTTTCAGATTTTTAATTAATTTTATATCGACTTTTTTTTATTCGCGTACAGTTTTTTTTTTCAACTTGTGTTTTTATTTACTATTGTATAAATTATATATGTACTAAAAATATATCTACAATTTAGTTCCAATTAATAATAAGTGAGTATTGTGTAAAAAATAAAATACAAAAGATGAATGACAAGTGGGACCCACTCAAGCAACAAGTATATTGGCTAAACCATTGGGGGTGTTTTGGCTTAAAGTAGAGTTTAGCTAGAAAAATCTAGGTGGCATTCTAAGCCAAATTCCATTTTGCTTACCATTGGAGTTGCTCTAACAAGTAGCAGTGAACATTTAACAATGGTCTCCCTACGCTTCCCCTTCTTCTCATCGTTCCCTCCGCCAATAAATCCCAATTCATCCGCCTCTTCCCGCCGTATCATAACGGCTGCCGGCGTAACCATCGCCGCCTCCTGCGCTGGAATCGCAGTGACCCTGACCCACAATTCTTCAAAACACCCATTTCTTCAAAGTACACTTGATTTCATTCTCACCCATTTTCCTAACTCTCCTTCTTCTTCATCATCTTCCCCTTTCTGGGCTTCTCTTTCTCTCTCCTCTGACATTCAATCCTCCACCTGTTACTGAATCTAGAACTGGGTCTTCCTTTCCTTCTCTTCTTAATGCTTCACAGAAATTATTGGGAATTGGGCTCAGAAAGAAGAGTGTTTTTGGTCTCAAAAACATTGATATTTATGCTTTTGGTATGCCTTCTAACTCATCTTGACTTTCTTACTGCCTCTATTTTTTTTTTTTTTTTTTTTTTTTTTTTTTTTTTTTTTTTTTTTTTTTTACTGTTTTTCTTATGTGAAATTGTTGATGGGTTTTGTATAATTATGTTAATTTTGTCATAAATTGTTAAACTATTACTACCTCTATTTTAAAATATAACGCATGCACGATATTCAAAGTTGAATTTTTTCTTATTTGTCAAAACCGTTAAAACGAATCATTTCCCACTTACTTTTTTTTTCTTTCAAGTCAACATGTGTATATTGGATAAATTGAGGTATTACTTAAGATTGGTTTCAGGCATAAATTATAGTCAATAGTTATTCTTCTGTGTTGGAGTTAGTTTTCATTTATACTACATGAACGATGAACCTGCTTTAAGAGTGTTTGATTTGTGGTCATGTTGATGAAATTACCAATCTGATGGCAAAATGTTGCAGTATGGTAAATTTTCTGTCTTCAACCATTTTATTGGTTTGATGTTTGCTTAATTGCTTAGCTGAGTAAGGTCCTAGCATTATTATTTTTATAAATAAGGTCCTAGCATTATTATTCATTTATTTTTGTAAATAAATTAGTATCTTTATTAGCTGAGGATGCAACTCTAAGTAGATGCCTTTCTTTCCTTGGGAAACTTGAAAATTTAGATGGCTTGCTGAATTGGTTTACTTTGTGATGCCTAAACACTTTCCATATCTTTAGAATCTTTTATTTAAAGAATAACAATGCTGATGCAACATTACTTTTCAACTCAAATTTCTAATGAAATACTAGCAGTCAGGTTTGAATGCCAATTTAACTATCTAACTACTAACTAGACACTTATTGTGGAATCGATGGAGTAAGAAAATGGAAAATAACTTTCCCGGGTTATCTTTGTGATTTATTGTAGATTGTACTCTCTGGAACAAAAAAATTGTAAGCAGTTTATAATAGATAAAGTATACCATTACTGAATAATTAATAAGACTTTGTTCTAGAGCTTGGAATAGCATCAAAATAGGAGTACATAGCATCACCTCGTAATGTGGACACATATGTCACTCGTATCTCTTGCTGATTTTTGAAATAAATTGGTCTAATCTAACTATTAGGAATTCAAGAGTGGAACGATGATTATGATGAATCTTGGCACTGTTACTAAAATCAAGATCGGGATCTTACGATCCAGAAGGATCTGACCGGGTCCCAATTTATAACATCTTAATTTAGTAGGATCTTTTATCCTACTACTAAAAGAATTTCATGGTAGTATCTTAATACGATGCCATGATCCGATCCTATTATTATATAAATTATAAAGTAATTCCACGTACTATTTTTTTTCCTTTCACTTTCCATTTTCATGTTACTTATATGTTAAAGTATTGAACTACTATCACCATTTGCTGAATTGGTTTACTTTAGTTTGTAATGCCTTAGCACCTTTGCTGCTCTTCCATTTCTTTTTTATCTTTCATATAAAGGAAAAAAATGCTGAAGGAACGTTACTTTTCACCTTTAAATTTCTAATGAAATATTAGTTGCTAGTTTTGAATACCAATACAAAAATCTTCCTGGACACCTATTATACTCTCTGCCAATCTTTAAAGCAGTAAGTAAATGAGTAGATAAAGTATTCCATTAGATACGTCAATTGCTGTTTTTGTAGATAGATTGGTCAAACTATTAAAAGATATCATGATCATGAGTTTTTTTGTATTTACAGGTGTGTATGTTGACGAAGATGACGTGAAGAGAAACCTGAAGGAGAAATACGGGAAGTTTTCAGCTTCTGACTTGGAAGACAATAAGGGTTTCAGTGATGATCTCCTAGAAAGTGATGTAAATTTGACTGTGAGATTACAAATAGTCTATTCTAGATTAAGCGTTCGATCTGTGCGGAGTGCTTTTGAAGACTCAGTAGGAAGCAGACTTCAAAAGTTTGGGGGGCCTGATAACAAAAAATTGCTTCACAGGTAACTCATTTTCATGTTACAGATAGATTGCTGATTTTGTCGATAGATTGGTCAAACTATAATTTGTTTCATTCTTTTTTCAAACATGAAAGCATTTGTAGTCCAAAGAATGTTCTTCGAGGATCAGAGCACTCGTTCTAATCTTATGTTAGGTCTGCTTGCTCTCGTCCATAACTTTACGTTTAATTTGACCTTATGTTGAGGCATAATCTTGTACTAGTTGTGAACATGAATTCATGCTAAAACTTTTTCACCTTTTACTTGGTGGTTGTTCATGCTATTGCCTGATTTTTGCAATCAGTTGTGCACTACAGCACTAGTTGTGCCTTATATAATTCGTTTTCTATTGTAGGCTCTTATAATTTCACCATTTCTAGTTACCCAATATTGTTCTTATGTTTGGCCTGATCACTTGAAGTTATTCAACCCCTTCTTTCTTTGTCTCTGTTCCCCCCCCTTTTCATAAACGATTACCACCTCCTTGTTCGTACTGCTGCATAACATGAAGTCATGAAGATAGATTCCTGGGAGTGAGAGAAATACCGTTTCATTTTTATCAGGGATAAAAGGTTTTAGGTTTTGAGAGTAAGAAGTGCTATGCTACTGTGTGGAGAATCATAATGATTGCCATTTGAGAAAGATCATTCTTTAGGATTAACATGTTTTTTTGCATTATATTTGCACATATTATGGAAAAGCATATTTTGAGCAAGTGAAGGCTTGATTCTCTTAAGAATTTAGTGCTGTTCAGATGTTCTCCTTTGAGGATTTAAAATGATGTGTGGGTTTCAGAAGGCCTTGTGGGAGATGTAGAGTTATCCAGGATGGGGACCCAGAGTGGAAACTCTAGTGTCATCCTATCCTCTTTCTGCCCTTTGCATGTTTTTATTATGTCCCGAGTTATGGTCTTCTCAACTTCTACTATTAGCCACTTCCCCTAGCGGCCTAGCCTGTCAGCCCCCAACCACTCTGCCCCTCTTATTGTTTTTGCTTTCTGAAACTCTTTGACTACCCTGTATTCTTAGCCCTTTTTCCTTGTAGGCCTGTGTAAGCTGTCGTTATTGTTGCCCAATATATTCCAAGATATTGTTAATTCATTGAAATTTTGGACTTCCTATCAGAAAGATTAGGACCATTTGCATTGTGTTTATGTTAAGTTATAACTTTGAGTTGTGTAAAGAAGTAGTGTAAACACCTCTTCGGTAATCGGGCATAAATGGTAATGCATCTTAGTGTAAATTTGTAAGGAAAGTCTCATGTCAATACGCATGGTACTACTTCACCTCAGACCATTTCTTTTCTTCATAAATTGTTTTATTACCATCCATTGCCACTTGGGAATATGGTATTATGTGGTAGTGCAAATTTATAGAGGATACGACATGTTTGGCAATGATGCTTTATTACCATGGATATTGACTTGGTATTTTTCTTATAAAATTACACTAAAGTTCATTACTATCATATAGTATGGTCTACCAAACAGGCTGTTAATGTCATGTACGCAATTTGTGGTGTCTGCTGACGGAAAAATAGTTATGTACCTATGAATCAGCTGTCCACATCGGGAAATTTTTTTTGAACCAAGCTTTTGATGCACTCTCAGTCAGTTACTTTTAACTCTTTAACTTCATATTTTAGGTATATTTTATATGATAAATTATCATGAAGACATTTAGATGGTAGGGCTACATGTATTTCTTGACACCTGTTATATACTTGTGATTAGTAGTGCTAGATATATTGAATCCCCTCTGTACATATATAGTTTAGAGGACATGATTGATACATATGAAAGAAAAGAAAATGTTGATGAACTTTTGGTACTATGATGTAAATATGTAATAAAGACATTATCCATGGGTCAGCTAAAATCTTATCCGCTGCAGATTTACTTCTCTGTTCAAAGATGAAATGAAATTACCAAAGGGTTCTGTTATAGAACTCTCCAGGGAGCATGGGCACGTTCTTCGCACAAAAAGTAAGCTCTCTCGATCAATCGCTCAATTTATATGTTTGCTCAGTTTCTGTAAGATTTTTTGTTGATTGTGCTTGCATAATAACAAAGCTTACCGTGTTGGCGTGTTGCTATTTGGAACTTTTGCAGTTGATGGAGAAGAGGTAGGGAGCATTCAGAGCAAACTTCTTTGTCAATCAGTACTGGATTTATACATCGGTGAAGATTCGTTTGATGGACAAGCTAAAAAGGACGTAATGCACAAGTTGGTGACTATTTTTGAGAAGAATTAACCCGTTGCATTGAGCATACAAAGTTGTTCCTGTACTGCATTAGAAGCACTGTAGAAGCCCTAATATATAGTGCTCCAACATTATGTACTTTGTTATGTCATAGTGTATATTTCACCATTAACATCAACGAATGGAGCTCATAAAATAAAGATTGTTGCGTTTTATATCTTACTTTACAAAGTAGCCTCTTTAATCCTCTTCATAGTGCAAATGCTTTTGCTTTTAGAATAACAAAAATTGACACTATCAGCCCCAAACTCCCAACAATGGTCAGTTCACTTTAAATGATTTTAACTTTTGACTATTTCACGAGAGTTCTCTTTTCAGAAAGGTTATTCAGCTTAATTAACTCGATAAATTGGTTAATTATGACGTATTAAACTTTTTTAGTGGCTTTAGTTAATTCAAATTCAGGGTTATTGATGAGTGTCATGTGTTCTAATTAGGAAAAATCGATAAGGTTAGTCCCAACTATAATAGTTTACGACTTTACGTAGATAGTCCCAGATGGCAGGTGATTGGCCGAATATGTTAAAAAATTTAATTTTTGAATTTACCTTTATTTTCTTCACAAATATACCTTCTCCAGCTCTCCTGTCCTTGTTTCAACTCTCTTGTCTAAATCTTTCACCGTTCTGCAAATCCTAGCTATTCTTCTTCATTATATATTGCAGCCCCACCTGCTTTATCGTCATTTCCCCAAGTGTTTTTTTTCTCAGTCGAAAATAATATCCCCAAGTACAATATGCACCCAGTAATTTTTCAAGAAATCAATTGCTTATATGAAGTTTATAGATGCAACAAATTCCAATTTTGATGTATTTTTTGAATAATTTTCATCAGCATTTTTTACCCCAAAATATGACTTACTTTCTGGTAAGGATGGCAGAGGGGCGGGTCAAGTAGGAGGCCCGCCCCATCCCTGCCTAACTGAGGCGGGGATAGGTCTAGGTTTGGCGGGGATGGGGATGAAAATCGTACCTGCAATGGGTGGTGGAGCGGGTGTGGATTATATGCTATAACCGCCCCATCTCCGCCCGCCCAGCTTCTCCTTTATCTCATATCTTTGCAGTCTTATGTTAGATTTTCCCTATCGCTATTTACCGCCCGTATTTACTAAAAATCGCCCGTATTTTTTCCTTTAAATGCCCCCCATACCCCTCCCTTTTCACCCCACTCTTACTCTCTCACCTCTCATCCAACCTCACTCTACTCCTACTTTCTCACCCCTTTCTCTCACCTGTTGCACTACCACCACCAAACCACCACCACCGGCGACACCACCACCACCGGAGATACACTCCGAGTAGACCACCGGCGGACCACCATCACTGTAACCACACTTGCACACCACCACCACTGCGGACAACCACCACTACCGGAGCACCACCTCATTGTCGCGGATCACCACTGTCACAGCAACACCGGAGCACCACAATGTCCGACGAAGAACCGTCAACGCCTCCCGCAGCATCGCAACGTAATGTGGTTGGTTTTTAATTTTTTTTTTCCGCTACCAACTCATGGTAACAATATGCTTTTTCATTTGCCTCCATAGAGGTAACGAAACAGATCTTCATTTCCTCCATGGAGGAAACGAAAAAGCATTTCGTTACCGTGGAATATTCGCACATTAATATTGATTTGTTATTATGTTAATTCGCACATTAATATTAATTTTGTGACTAGCATTGTTGTGAAAATCTGTTAATGTTGATTTGTTATTAGGTTATGTAATTATAAGTTTTAAATGAATATGTTTGCTTATTATTGGAATTATTATGATAATTAGTTGTTAGCAAATAATAGTCGTGTAATTATTAGGATGTTAGCAAATAATCAATTAATGTTGATTTGTTATTAGGTTGTGTAATTATAAGCTTTAAATGAATATGTTTGCGTATTATTGGAATTATTATGATAATTAGTTGTTAGCAAATAATAGTCATGTAATTATTAGGTTGTTAGCAAATATGTTTTGTTAATGGATATTTATTGAATATTTAGTTAATATTAATAGTTTTGATTATATAGATTAATAGTCTAAATAGTAAATGTTAAAATGTTTTAGGTCTATTTGCCGGATTTTGGGGTGATTATATAGATTATAATCACATGTTCTATAATGAAACGCTTTGGGCAGATAAAAAGGAATTACAAGCTTGGGTTAAAACAAGGGCACGTGAAATTGGATTTGTGATGGTAATTTCGTCAAATCATAGAACTGAGGCTAGTGGTCGAGAGTATGTTTATATGAAATGTAACCGGGGTGAAAGATATCGGGGTGAAGGTAGGGATCTTAGCGTAGCAGAACGTGTAGCTACAAAAACAAATTCATGTGGATGTAGAGCGGGAGTTAAGATAATGTTTTTGGATTACCCTAATCAAACAGGATGGGTGATCAAAGCAGAGCCAGGGATAAGTGGCATGCACAATTATGAGTTTATTCATTACCGTGAGGGCCACCGACCCATGAGCGGCCTAAGTCCGGCGGCTAAGGTTTTCGCTCGCGATATGATTAAGTCGCATGTTAGGCCTGCTAGTATCATGAAAGCCGTTAATGAGAAAGTTCCCGATGATCATCCAAATATGAGACACTTCTACAACCTGAAGGAAAAGGATAGAAGGGAAGCAATGGATGGTAGAGACGTGATGCAACAATTCCTCCACCTTGCTCGAGAGCACAACTACCTTCATTGGATAAGAAAAGACGATGAAACAAATGTAATGACACAGGCGTTCATGGTGCACCCTCGGTCGGCAGATATCCTCCGTACTTATCCGCATGTTGTTGGTATGGATGCTACGTACAAAACCAACAAGTATAACATGCCTTTTCTAGAGCTCATTGGGATGACACCTTGTAACAAGAACTTTATTGTTGGTTATGCTCTGATGGCCAACGAAACAACTGATAGTTACAATTTGGGTGTTGGATAAGTTTAGGTTGCTTATCGGGGTGAATTGTGTCCCTGTTACACTCATAACTGATCGTGATTTGGGTCTTATGAAAGCGGTTCGGGAAGTGTTTCCTAACTCTACACATTTGTTATGTAGATGGCATATCAACAAAGATATGTAAAGTAGAGTGAATCTCATCATGGGAAACCCCGATGCTGGTCCGAGATTCTTGAAGTGAAGTTGGTATCAGATAATTGACTCCACCTCCGAGATGGGTTATCTAGCGGCGGTTGAATGCATGAGAGATGTTTACAGACAGTGGCCTAAAATCATCGAGTACGTGGAAACTACTTGGCTTGTGTACAAAGAGAAGTTTGTTCGGGAATGGACGAACAATGTTCTTCATCTTGGGAATACGTGCACTAGCCGAGTTGAAAGTGCACACTCAGCTCTGAAGTCATGGGTTTTTAGTAGTACAGGTGCATTGGACACCATATTTTCTATTGCTCATAGTGAGATAGAAAATCAGGTGAAAAAGGTGGAGAATGACATGGAGGAGAGTCGCCGTCGACATGGGATCTTGTACAAGAATGTGGCTTTGAATAAGTTAAATGGCCGAGGAAACACATATGCGGGAGTTGGCCAATGAGGTCTATGAGCGTTGCGGTTGCTCATTGAGAACCACACATGGCACTCCTTGTGCACGCGCCATACGCAGACGCTTGGAGGCAAAGCAGAGTCTGTACCTGACAGACTTACATCCTTATTGGACTACTTTGATCCTTGGTGATGGGTTAACAATCCCGATTTTGTATCTGAGGCAGTACAGGATTCTCAGTACTTCTTAGAGTTAGTTGACCAGGTTCAAAATAGTGATCCTGCCATCTTGCGGAGTGCTACCCGGGTTTTAGAGGATCATCTGCGTAATCCCGGTGATTCATCTTTTGAGCCTGACGTTGTTGAGAACCCCAAAGGAAGATCACGATAGAATCATCCAAGTACAAAGCGTAACAAGAGTGGTTTTGAGTACACATCTCGTGGGTCGTCAAGGAGAGGTATCAGATCAGTAGGTTCAGTTATGAGCATGTCAACTTCTACAGGTATTATGTTTGTTAATTATATGCATTGATTATTATAATATTGATCTTTATGTAATTATAATATTAATAGTGAATAATTTTATTGTTGTAGGTCGGCAACACGTGGATAATGATGACAATTCTAGTGGGTTTCCATTCTACAAGTATGTTCCGGGGATTATTGGTCAGTACATCATTAGATGGACGAATGTCCAGTCAGACGGTAACTGTGGATTTCGATCCGTTGCAGATGCTTTTTTGAGTGGTGAAAACCATTGGGGTTTTGTCCCCACTCAAATGGCAAATGAGATTCAAGTTTTATCAAATTATTTTACTACTTTTTTTTATTTTCAAGAAGTTTATAAAGACAAATATTTACTATGATACGAAATGACGAACATATGTTAACACAAAATATAAAGCGCATTACAACTTACATTAATTTTTCTATGGAGGATCGTGTACTGAGGCGCATTGGATGGTATGTTCGCAAGACTTGTTTCCTATTGCTCAAATTTTCAACGCCATAGTCATTTTGGTTGGATTGGGCCCAGGGGGATCCCTTTATCCGTGTATCACTGTCCTTCATTAAGAATCCCGATCAGTAGCAACAGGTCCGACTGTGGAGCTAGTGATTGCACATCTTGGCAGTTATCAGCATTACATTAAATTGGAGTTGGCACCCAGATCACCCGTACCACCCATTCATAACTTATGGCATACCATGCATGATGACAGTGTTGATGGGTGGGATAAGTTGTATGATGTGAGACGCGCTTTGTGGGACTAATTACTCACTACTACAAGGACATCAAAATGAAAGTTTTGATGATAGTGTTGATGGGTGGGAGATTTTTGTATGGTTTAATTTTTGTCGTATATACAGTTTGTAAGTTTGAGTCAATGTTTTGTAATGTTTAGTATAATGATATTCATATTATGAAATAATTATTGATCTAATGATTAGTATAATATGTTGCATAAAATCAAAGTTCTAGTTAGTAATATCCGTATAGTAATAGGGAATTCCTACTACATAACAAAATAAATTCAGCGTAAATAGTACATCAACCAAACAAACTTATCTAAACTAGTACATCAACCAAACAAACTTATCTAAACTAGTACATCAAAACACATCATCAAAACTAGTACATCAAAACACATCATCACCATCATCATAAGGAGGGTCACGAACACGATCTAACCGCAGTGCCATATCCCAATCTCGAGCCATCGCATCCATCATCTCATATGACATCGAAGTGTTGGGGCGTTGATCGTTGTGCCGATCCTCCAGCAAAGCTCTCGTACAGTCAAAATGTCGGGCCATCCACTGCAAAATATGACTTAATAAGTTAGTTATGTTAGGTAACAATAATAATTAACAACAAAATTCTTAACTTATAATACGAAATGCATACATAGTGTGTGTTTGTAGTGTTGGCCCGGGTCGGATCCATGATGTCCTCAGCAAGAAGGATAGGATGAGAATATGCAGAATACCAGTCCATGTAGTCCGATGAACAATCTCCTGGACGACCAGCACGTCTCAATTGCGAAACATTGAGACCAAATAAATATGGCGTGAAACGCTGCCATTATGACTCAGCTGCTGCTATGTCGTGCTCAACCTCATACTTCTTCGTGTTTGTCGGTCTGTATGCAAAGACGCGTTCAGGCATCGAAGAAGGAATAACTTGAACATAACCCAACTATCGTAGTACACGATCTGGGTTGTACGGCTCAACAATATCTCAGTAGCATATGCAACCGACATACAACGTCCTCGGAACCGTCCTAGTCGTATCATCCCTGTATGGCATCCAAATGACTTGAAAATAGGAAACATAAATAATTTGATTAGTTTAATGTACTACTAATATACGACTACATTAATAAGCAAAATAAATGGCGTACCTCTGAAAGCTGAAGGTTGTCCAAGCGTCTACGTATCGATTGAAGTCGAACATGATCCTTGCTGACGATGTGCACATCCCACTTTCTAGCCCGGGGATCATGATCAGATATCGATAAACTATCTCTCTAAGGCCGAAAACATAGGAAGTACTCCTATATCCAAGCCTGTAAAAGCGTGAGACACCCAGCAATCTGTTTGGCCGACTGCCTAGTCGCCACCCCTAGCTGACGATATAGAAAAGCCAAAGTCACTGATCCCCATGAATACCTATGTACTGAATCAAGGTCATCCAACTCAATAATGTTCTGGGGCGAGAGCCGGGTACCACTCTTATCAGTGAACAATGTACATCCAAGTGTGATGAGCAGAAAAGAGCGAATCTTCACATCAGTGGGACGACCAGCACTCCCGCATCTGTCAAAGATCTCGCTAACACTGACGCCCCCGTTCTTCCAGATAGGTGTTGGGTCCTGAAATAGCTCATCCCAAGTAACATGAAGTAGCTCCTCAAACCGAACATACAAATCGTCAGATGACAAAGCACCCCTCACTGTGTGACCATAAATAGGAACACGTATGATCTGCCAAACGTCATGCAACATGATCGTCATCTCCCAAGTGAAACGTGTTCGTGTCCGGCTGCCAACGTTCTATAAACGCTGAAATAAGTGGGTAGTCAAGGTTCGAATACATAATAAACGGAAGATGGCTGATACAAGACACATCTACACGCAGCTGCGACTGCGGATCGAAGTCCCAATTCTTCAAACTACTAATCACACTAGCACGATTATGACACATCATCACCGTATAAGTACGCGGATCATGGTAGATACATGCGCTGATGTGAGCCGGATAGCTAGGAATCACACTACCGTCAATAGGGCCCCCAGGCATAGACTCCGTAACTCTCCAGGAAGTATCACTAGCAGCTCTGGCCCTGCTTGAAGTCTGACTACGTGCGGAACCTGACGATTCCGACACAAATCTCCCTCCTCTACCCTTCCTCACAGTGACGCGGGAAGTGGCCTCCTGTGGGTCACCACTCAAAGCATTTTCCAACTCTTCCTCATCCCCGGTATCCCAACTCGGACTATGAGGCGCATCCTCAGGAATAGGATCCGCCCTAACCTGCTCTTCTGCCCTCGCCCTCCTACTCGATGCATTGATACCACGAGATCGAGTGTGTCGTGGCCCAAATCCCTCAACACCCACACTCTCGCGGCCTACGGCCCTCGACTGAGCCTAATTATCAATATTTTTTATTAATCACTATTTAATCATTGTAATTCAATATCTAGCACCTTCGTCGTTATTATATTATATTAACATTAATATAACTAAATTTGTCGCATAACATGCTACATTATTATTATTATAACTAACTAACATGATAATATCACTAAATAATATTATGAATAATATCAACATTAGCGAATATAAATACGAATTATAACATGTTAATATCACTAAACAATATTATTATTATTACTAATTAACATGATAATATCACTACTAACATAATCAAAACATAATATTATTCAAAAAAAACATGCAAAACATAATATTATTATTACTAATATTACAACAAAACATAATATTATAAAAAAAAATTTGCAACAAAAAATTCGAAATTCAAAAAAAACAAATTAATGGAAACGATGTACGTTTTCGTTTCCTCGACCGAGGAAACGAAACAGATCTTCGTTTCCTCCACTGAGGAAACGAAACAGATCTTCGTTTCCTCGGTGGAGGAAACGGAACTTCGTTTCCATGGAAAGGGAATACTTTTTCGTTTCCTCCACCGAGGAAACGAAGATTTGTTTCGTTTACGAAAAAGTATCCCGTTTCCTCAGCGGAGGAAACGAAAAATCACATCGTTTCCTCGCTGAAGGAAACCAAAAAAAAATTCTCGACGTGGTGGTCGGATTCAAATAAATAATTAAAAACGACCTAGGATGATGATTCGCCGGCATCTTTCGCCTTCTTCCTTGGGCCCATGCTTTTTCCTGCGATATTGTGGTGGTGCCGGCGGTGGTAGTCACGCTGGTGCTGGTGGTGGTGGCGTCGGTGGTGTTGTCTCTGTCGTCGTCGTTGATGCAGTGGTGATGGTGGTCGCTACTTGGTGGTGGATCCGGTGGTGGTTGATCTGGTGGTGGTGGTTAGGGTGGTGGATGGGGTGAGGTGAGAGAAAGTGAGTGAGAGTAGGGGATAGAGAAAGTGAGTAACAGTGAGTAGAAGAGGGTGAGAGTGAGTGGAAGTGAGTGGAAGGATGTATATGTAGGGGTAGTTTAGAGAATATCCCAGAAAAAATATGGGCGATTTTTAGTAAATACGGGCGGTAAATAGTAATGCCCTTGATTTTTGATGAGCAATGAAGTTAAGAACATGAGCTTCAATCAAATTATGTCACAAAGCCCTCTGACTTATGAACTTATATTTATCAGTCAACACAAGTGAGATAACTAAACCAAAGAAAACATTAGAACTTAATCAAAATCACAACACTAAGCTATTTGGTTCAAATGAACAAACAAAAGAATCCAAGTTCTAAGATCTAATTAGACACTAAAAATATTTGAAACATTAAAATTAAACCAAAGTCTGATTTTACAAGCTAAGAATGCTGCATTTTAACAATATCAAATTCCAGTTTTGGAACAGCAGCAACATGAAATATCATCCCTTGCCTCCATTCTCTCTTTAAAAGTTGCTCTAAAAACCCAAACCCTAGAAAACCCTAAGCGCCCACGCCGCCCCGCAGGCTCGCTGATGGCCACAGGGTCGCCGGCGAGCCGACATCAGGTCTTCTTCTTTGTTCTTAGTTTAGGCTTGTCCCCTTTCCCATTTCCCGGAGTCGAGTCCATCCCCTTCCCCTACTTAGTTTAATCCCATGTTTCCCCCACCCCGTCTCCCCCTCCCCGGTTGTCAATCACCCTCCTCCCCCTCTTCCTGGTTGTCGCTGGTTGCCGCTGTCTCTACCAGCCACTCTCGCTGCTGACATTTTCCCCAGCCCCTGGTCGTTGTTTCCCCTTCCCACATCCCCTGTTCGTTGGTTTCCCTCCCCACCCCCTGTTTCGTTGTTTCCCCTTCCCAGGTTTTGTCGGTTTCCCCTTCTCCCCTGTAGTTGCGTCGTTTTCCCCTCCCACATAGGTGCGTCGGTCTCCCCTTCCCCCTCCCTTGGTTGTCGGTTCCTTTTTCCCCTCCCCCTCCGCTGTTTGTCGGGCTCCCCTTTCCCCTCCCCCTGGTTTTCATGGTTGGGACGTGTGTTTTCCGGTTTCTCAAATCGGAGTTGTCTTCAAGAGCTCAAAATGTTTAGCTCTCTTTTTAGCTTGGGATTGATATTAATGATCCTTGCCTTGAAAAATTCAAATCTGAAGGTGGCACCCCAGTTGCATCTGGTGGTTTTCAGCGCGCCAACTCAAATGCGTTTCTCCTATCTAAAGGAGAAACCTGAAATACTCTCTCAAGAGAGTAATGAGTCACCTAGGAACGTGACTCTTCAAAAGATCACAAGCCACGAATTCCAAGCGACAGAAGGTTGTTGGGAATGCTCATACGGCGAGATGAATAACTCGCCATTGGTTGATAGTTGTCCAGATCGTGAACGAGATTCGCTTCTTCCACCACTTCCATCAGTTTTGTGGTGACGGTGATGGAGTGATCTTCTTTCAAAGCTTCTATTTCACAAGATAATTCATCATCTATGAGTACTTGTTTTGACCTTTTGAAACGATTAGATCATTCGGAAAGAGCATTTCATTGAATCTTCGTAGACTGCTATTATTTCTTTTTAGGCGAGTTTCAATGTGACAAAGCATCATGTTGTAGTTGTAATTATAGGGGGAACAAATGACATTAGAAAAAGTTATTATTACTTGCATTCATGTGCATGTATACTCATTATAATGTAAGATTATTTATCATAATAATCTATTGAACTTATTATTTAATACTAAAACTCTCCTAATATATATGAAAAAATATTAATTACCTTGATTTGGGAGAGAAGTATGTTGCCTATATAGGATGTTGTCTGATAGAAGATACCAACTGGGGCGGGGATGGGTCTAGATTTGGTGGGATTGGGATGAAAATCGTACCCACAATGGGTGGTGGAGCGGGTGTGGATTTTATGTTATACCCGCCCTATCTCCGCCCTCCCTAGCCGCCCCGCTTCTATCTGCTCCATCTCATACCCTTTGATTTATTGAAAAACAAATTATATATAAGAAAATTTATTATGAAAATTCGGAAAATGGGAATAAGTTTCATCTTGCAAGAAAAATTAAGTTTGTGGTTTTTTCTTACAAAGAATGCTTTAAAAGGTTTTTTTTTGCAAAATTGAACTTTTAAAAGGTTTTTTTTTGGCAAATTTTCCTATTATTAATAATCTTATTTTGAAAAATGTAAATTTGTAATATGGGATTTGACTTATCAATTTTTATTTTTTTTACTATATTATGCTATGAAGTAGTACTGGCATATTGTTTGATAATTGGGAGGATAGTTGCGGGTATGGAGTGGGTACAATGCGGGTATGGAGTGGGCATGGGTATCCATGCGGGTGGTGGGGGGATGGGTTTAAATACGTGCCCACTGGGGCGGAGATGGGTCTAAACTGTCACGAACATGAGGGTGGGCCCAGCACGCTAGACGCATGAGGATGCGCCTGACGCTGTTGGCCTGCGCCAGACGCATACTTTGCGTCTCACGCAAATTTGCTGTGTGGCGTATTGTTGTGCATCTCTCGTTTTCCGTCACTTTAGGCAATATGGTGATCAATTCTGTATAATACTTCGTGCATTTGAGTCATTGACTATTCAGAACATCTCGTGTTTAACTTCACCTATAAAAGAGAGTCTTTGTTTTCTTTTAGACTTCCATCTTCATTAGGTCTCACCTAGATGCACGGTCATATTTTGTTTTTTTTTTTTGGAGAAAGTCGGACATTCCTATCCTCCCAACAACTTACCCCATCTTTCTTTTTTTTTTTTTTAATTTTTGTTTTAATTTTCCAAAACTGCATTTTGATTGGTGATAAACTCTTGCCAATATATCATTATCCATTTTCCTCCACAAAAGAACTCCATAACGTCCACTATGTCATTATCCATTTTCCTCCACAAAATAAATTCATCATTATCCATAAATTCATATATCATCCACAAAATAGATTTCCTTCCATAGATTTCCTCTCCTTTAGGCAAGAGTTTTGAACAAATTAAAATGATATTTTCGAAAATATTTTCATTTTTCACCCTATCCATTTTTGGAGTGTGTCCTAAGTCAATGTGTCCTTGTCAAACAGGGTAATTGAGAAAACAGTCTCGATAGGTCGTCCGCGTGCACGAAAAGCTAGATCTGTTCCACCGGCTAAAGAACGGTCAACTGTTGAAGCAACAATGGGTGACGAAAAGGTTATAGGATTGACTAATATCATCTACCGAATGGCTAAGAACTTGGAGGAGGTCACTCTCCGTCTGCACCAAGTTGAAAGTGGTGAAAATGTTGTATTCGCCAAGCAATGGAAAATGTTGTTCAAAAAGTCACCAATAACGAGTCCTACCTTGATTTGGATGAGAACAACAAATTTAAGGGAAAACTACCTGAAAAGTTTTCCACGAATGATTTTCCTAAATTCAAACCTAGTGACAATCCCAAGTATCACTTGAGGAACTTCAAGGCCACTATGATCATTAAGTCTGTGGACCCTAAACTTTATCCAATGGTATTCCCGATGTCGTTGGACCCTGCCTGTCAAAATTGGTTCTACTCCCTGAACCCCAAACATGTTGAAACATGGGGTGATATCACTAGAGAGTTTATGAAGCAATATGAACATAACACTGTAAACCAAACCTCATTAAGGGAATTGGAAGTGTTGATGCAAGATAACAATGAAGGCTTTACCACCTACCTTAACAGGTGGAGGGAAAAGTCTGCTTATATGGTCTCCAGACCTGTTAACAAGGACCTCGTCTGCATCTTTGTTAACAACTTGTTATCCAAGTACAAAACTCATCTCAAATACTTGGGTATCGATAATTTCACCAAGTTATACGACATAGGTGTGCAAATTGAAGATGACTTGTTGAAAAATGCCCAAAATGACAACAATCGTTATAAGGGCAATAATAACAACAAGAAGAACAGATCCACTTCTAAAGGTGGAGAAGTGAACCTTCTTGAGGCACCCCAAAAAACCTTCCAGAGGAATATGAGAAGGACTTTCACTCCAATAGGCATGTCATATGCCACCGCTTTTGATCGCCTCAATTCGAAGGGCGCTTTGTTTCCCATTGGACCGACTCCTGATCCCGAAGAAAGTAAAAGGAGTCAATATTGGGATAAAAATTCTTACTGCAAATACCATAGAGGGAACGGTCACAAGACAGAGGACTGTTTCAAACTAAAAAGTGCCATTCAAGACATGGTTGATGAAGGCAGACTTCCCATTCCTCCTGCAGGGAAGAAGCCTAACAATCAAGATAGACCGTACCATTAAACAAAGTTCTGGCTATCTCTGAGGATCAATACTGCTATGATCCACTTCTCTTGATCGCACCAACAGGGGATCCTGTCCATATATCAATGATATCTGGGATAGTGATGAAGAATATGAATATGTCACAGAAGAAAGTGACTATATACGGGGAACATCTGTCTCTCCACCTATAGGACTATATGACGATGATGAAGTCATTGGTTCTAAAACGGATCTCTTTACTTTAGCAATGGATTGGTATAAAAGTGATGAGGAGGTAGTACGGGTACTTACTCGAACTGGAAGGCTAACTCAGCCCGTTCAGGATAATCGTCCTACATCATCTGCATCTCATGAAGGAGTTCTTCCCAAAGAGAACTCTCTCATTCAACAGCTCATGAAAATAAAAGCTGATGTTAACATTTGGCAGTTGATAGCCTCCTCTCATGGGCATCGCATGGCATTATTAAATGCCCTTACCAAGATGAATGTGTCATCTGACACTTCTTTTGAGGGATTGGTCAATTTCCTGACTGATGATAAGCCAATCCGAGGAAACACTATTAATATTTCCTATACTGATGATGACCTTCCTTTTGAAGGAAGCAAACACAACAAGGCCCTACACCTCACTGTAGCATGTGTGGGCATGAATGTCCCAATGACATTAGTAGACAATGGATCTGCCATTAACGTATGTCCATTGCGAACTGCGCGCCGCCTGGGTTTCAAAGATGAGGATTTCAGTCCCTCCCATCAAGGCATCCGAGCATACGACAATTCTCGTCGTCAATCCTTGGGAACTATTGCCTTAAACATCTCTGCAGGGGTTATAGAAAAGCGCACGATTTTCCAGGTCATTGATATCAAGGCATCATTCAACTTACTTTTAGGACGACCATGGCTTCATGAGCTTGGTGCGGTCCCATCTTCCTTGCATCAAAAGGTTAAGATGATTGTGGGTGGCATTCCCATAACTCTTGATGCCTCTACAATGAAGGTACAAGTAATAGACAAACCTCTCATCCACGTAGACCATGATGAGGAGGATGAAGATCTTCGAGGATTCGTTCCCGAAGAAGTAGCCCGCATTGAAGAGGATTTGGCGCCATTTGATTTTGATTGCTTCTCCAATTTAGCAGTCAACTATATCATGCGCAAGAAGGGACACTTTCCTGGCATGTCATTAGGCAGTAAGAAGTCTATAGCACCTCTTGTCACTAACTCTAAGTCAGTAGAAAATTTGTTTGGCTTAGGATACAAGCCTACCAGGAAGGAGCTCGCAGAACGTATTGCACAACGCATGGCATATTGCAATACCAAGGACAAGGACAATATCCCTTTTCCTCCCTATTAACCCACTTTGAATGGGCAATTTCTGAGGGAAGGAGAAGATTATCCTTGCTATGAATTCCCTAAACCATTCTATCAAGCTCAGGAGGGAGTGATCTACCCCGAATTTGAAGTATTTCTGGACTGTCACTTTATGGAAGAAGGGATCCCTGATCCCCAAATTAAACAGTTCACTGAAGACTGTTTAGACTACAAGGCATTGGGACTTCTATTCGGTCAAGAACGAGTAAAATGCCCAGATAATACTGCTCATATCCAGGTTGTGCTACAAAATGAAGACTTCGACCCCGCTATGCTGCTCACTCCTGCAAGTGGCATCATGCAAGGATGGAGGAAAACTATCCAGCTGACTACTCCAAACGGATAGAAGATGATCTTCACCACCGAGGAAGGGCCAATGTTTGAAGAGTCTGAGTCATATGAGTCTGAGTCTGAGTCTTGAGTCTGTTGAGTCTAGTATCCCAGTTGGGACTATTTCTGAGCCTGTTAATTCTAGTGTCCAAGTAGAGTCTTTAGCTTCTGCTGAGTATGAGTTCCGATTTCAATAATATGAACTAATTTTCTTATGACTTGTGCAATATCTCTACTTCCTCTTCTCCTTCTGATTGCAACAATGAGTCTGAAAAAGAAATAATTAAAGCAGTGGAAGAACATGAAAATAAAACTCCAATCATTGAGGAAACAGAAAAAATTAATCTTTTAAATGATAATGAACCAAAGGAGGTAAGAATTGGATTAACTTTAAGCGAATATGAAAGCACTCAATTAATCAAAACGTTAGTTGAATATATCGACGTATTCGCATGGTCCTACCAGGATATGCCAGGCATCGATCGCGAAATTGCTCAGCATACCATTCCCCTAATCGAAGGGATAAAGCCTGTCAAACAAAAGTTGCGCAGAATGAAGCCAGTTGTAGCCCTCAAAATCAAAGAAGAGGTCATTAAACAACTCAATGCAGGTTTTATAAAAGTCGCTAACTACCCTGACTGGATTGCTAATGTTGTGCCTTTTGGATTAAAAAACGTTGGGGCCACCTATTAAAGAACTGCGACTACCCTTCTCCATGACATGATGCATAAAGAGGTAGAGGTTACGTAGATGACATGATAGTTAAGTCCAAAGATAGAGAGAGACACCATACCGCCCTTGAGAAGTTCTTCATGAGACTTTGCAAATACAACATGAGACTTAATCCACAAAAAAGCGCCTTTGGGGTCACTTAGGAAGCTCCAAGGTTACGTCATCAGTTCTAGAGGGATTGAAATTGACCCTACTAAAATAACGACCATCATGACCATGCCTCCACTTAAGGATGAAAAACAAATTAGGGGATTCTTAGGAAAAATCCAGTACATCAGTAGGTTCATCTCTAAACTGACCATGGTGTGTGAGCCCACTTTAAAAAACTTAAGAAAAGTGTCGCTGCCGAATGGGATGACGATTGCCAAAAAGCCTTTGACAAAATCAAAGAATATTTATCCAACCCACCTGTCTTAGCACCTGCCTTACCAGACATACCTTTAAGGCTTTACTTGATTGTGACTAAGACCGCGGCTGGGGCCATGTTGGCACAAGAGGTTGATGGGAAAGAGTGCGCCATTTACTACCTTAGTAAGAAGCTCTTAGACTACGAATCCCGTTACACCCCCTTAGAAAAGCTCTATCTTGCACTAGTCTGGGCCACTAAGAAGCTTAGACATTATATGCTCACTCACACAATCCATATAGTGTCACGACTGGACCCTCTTAAGTTCTTGTTCGAAAAGCCAGCCCTCAATGGAAGACTCTCCCGCTGGGCAGTAATGTTGACCGAATTTGACTTAAAATTCATCCCTCATAAATCTATCAAAGGCAACGCTGTTTCCGACTTCTTAACGGATTTCCCTGTAGATGAATCTCGCGAAGAACATGAATTTCCTGATGAAGACCTTCTCATGATGGAAGACGAAAGTTGAGCACTATATACTTCGATGGTGCATCCAACCAAAAAGGATGTGGCGTCGAGGTACTCTTGGTATCACCGGGCGGCGAACACACTCCTCTTTCTGTTAAACTCGACTTCGATAATAATGTGGCCTAGTACGAAGCATGTATAATAGGGCTCCAGGCTGCTGTGTCCCTCGACATCAAGAAACTAAGAGTGTATGGTGATTCATCTTTGATCATCAATCAAATCTCTAAAAGATGGAAAGTTAGAAATGAAAGCCTCTTGCAATACCAAACTCATCTAGAAACCATTGCTGAACAAATCCCTGAAATACAATATACATGCCTTCCACGAGAAGAAAACCAATTTGTTGATGCCTTGGCCCGTTTAGCCTCTATGATTAGGATTCCTTGCACCATGTCGAAATGCCCCTTATCATTGAGAGACGGCAAGAGCCTGCTTATGTTCATGCCTTAGACACTGAGCCATATCTTATTCCTTCTGAACCCTGGTTTATTGATATTCTCAACTATTTAACAAAAACAGAATACCCTGTAACACCCCTACAATTATCTCTTTTCTAAAATACCTTTTTATATAAAACATAGAGAATTATCAAAGTATTATCGCCCGTGTGAAAACGTATCGGCTTATTCAAAATTTTGCAGCGGAAAACACACATAACAATAAACAAACAAAGTACTTAAAACCAACTCTCTAAAAATTGTCTACTCCAAAACCAAACTTAACATAATATGTTCCTACTAAAGCAACAGACAAAACAGTTTGTTACACAAGCTCTCCATTCCCAGTTACCCAATGATGCAAATCTGCACACCTGTAGATGTCAATGCTCTAAAGAATCTGCTCACCAAAATGGGTCATCACAGGATCAATAAGGCAAAGCCATGATCAACACATACAAACAAAGCACGTAATCAGCAAAGCTGAGTACTACATAATAATAAATAACATTCCTAACATGATACTAACAAAATAATAAACAGTGATAAATAATAATATAACAATATAACATTCTGTAGATAACTTCTACTGAACTAAACTTTCATCATCTTTTTATTACTTTAATGGAATAGTCATTGGACCGAGTTGTCTAACTAAAAACCAGCCTTCCCTAGGAAGACGAATTACAGGTGCGACTCCGTATTCCATAATGACCTGCGATATCGAGGAACCTTTAAATAAAAAGAGGAACGGTGATCAATCCAATTCCCAGAAAAAACCATGGCACGCTCACCATGTACCCCAACTCCTGATTGTCCAACTTAAGACGTGCACCAGTCTAAAGTGTATTACTATCCAAGTTACAGTTTACGTGATTTATAATTTATTACTTATTATGACACACAAGTAATACAGAAATCTCAAATCAAACATTCACAACTGCACTTCTTTTTATCTTAGGATTTAATAAGCGATTGCACAACTTACAATCCAAGAATACTTCTATTTATTCCAATCCTTCTTATTTGTTGAACCTAACCAACAATCAACTTACCTATCAAAGGCATAAATTATCAACTTACCAAATAAGACCCACAGTCCTCATAGAGTAGTGAAAATAATAATATAAGGGAACACATGATTTAAACATGATCCAACTCACTAAATATATTAATTCCCCCATGTGGATTAATAAATAAAGTTCCCAATCCAACATGCTTGCATCAATATTCCATACAAACATGATATTCAACTCATAATCAAATCTCATCCTTACATGTTCGCACACAAGCATAAAACATGTAAAATCCAATCATAATAGAAAACATATATGAACTTACAAAGTTCCTATACATGATACTACAACTTTTCCTTCCTAAAATCATGATACTAATCACATAACACATAGGTATGTACGTACCTTGTATAAACAAACTGATAGGCCACCGTTAATCACTTTAAAAGTCGCCTACTGAAAATTCTCCGCCTAAAACAACCAATATAACTTAAAGTCAATACTCTAATTAAATTCCAGCAACTTTAAAATACTTTTAATCCTCTTTAAAAATATTTAAAAGTTGTTTTTAACATTAAAACTTCAAATACTAATACCACCTGGCATAGTATTACTATACTAGTCATTAAAATCCTTAAAACTCCCTTAATCACAATCCTTTTAAATATTCCAGCAGCATATAATCTATTAAAACCCTCTTTAAACACACTAAAACATGCTTAAATTCATAATTTAAACCAATTTCATAGTTTATGACATGCTACTAAAATTTTTCAAACTCTTAAACCCTAAAAATCCATGCTTTGATATATTAAAACTCAATCTAAATATAATAATCAAATCTGAAATTTTATGCTTTCAACACATAACTTATATAATCATAGATTAATCATTAAAACAATAATTTAAAGTTATTAATCATGATTAGTACTAAAATAAAACATAAAGACATAATCTTTAATCAAAACTTGAGGAGGAAGAAAGAACCAAACCAAAGCAAGAAGAGGAGGGAAGGAGGACCGACGGCACCCAGCGGCACACGGTGGCAGTCGACGGCGCACGGCGGCAGACAGCGAGTCACCGCGAGGAGTAGCAGTCGACGAGGAAGAAGAGTGAAGGCCGAAGAAAAAAAATGATTGGATAGAGGAAGCACCGAAAATTTTGTGGGAGGAAAGAGGAGAGAGAAAATAATGTGTGGGAATTATTTGGGGTTTATGGGTATTTATAGTTTGCCCTTTGAGGGCTTAGGAAAAAGTAATTGGGCTTCAAATAGAGTTTGGTGATGAATAAGATTGATGATTGAACTCCTAACATCACTAGGATTAGCATTTGGGCTCCTTAAGCCCATTTAAACATCATTTCCAAATCCCATTAGTATTTCAAACATTTTTCAAAGCATGCCTAACAAAACATTTTAACTTCCTTAAATCCTTAAAATAATTCCTTTGACTTTCAAAATGGTCAACCTTTGAAATATGAAATCATTAAAATGCTAATATATATTAAAATATAAATAACTATATATTAAAATATATTTATAAAATTAATAAAAATACGGGGGATTACAGTCTACCCCTGTAACACCCCGTCCTTCCACTACTAAGATAGTAAACAATATCTAATCAAGAAATACTAAAGAGATGTTAGCGAAAATAACGTCGGGACGGTTATGCCACTCTAAAACAATAATTAAAGATAATTCTTCAAACCAAGGTTTCATAGCTTCAAAATAAAATTAATATCCGAGAGAACATCATAGTTCTAAATAAAGAAATATCCCAATTGTATCATATTATCAATCCAAAAACTATGAGACATGCAAGTCTCCCGATAAAACTTAAATAAAACTAAATGTCCTTGAAAGCTATCCAAAAGTAAGTCTCTCTATGGTCTACATAGAATTCATCTACCAAAAACAGTACTAGGAGCTTCTTCTCACTACAAACCCTCACTCTGCTAGCCCAAGCAGACACAAGTCTAGTTGTCATTTTCATCTGCAAGGATATATTAAATAATTCCACAGCCAGTGGGGAGTAACTAGCAGTTCTCCCAGAACAATAGCAATCAAAGCACGATTCAGAATTAAATTATTAAGAAAGGAAAATCATGCAATCATTACAACAATAGCATGTACCTAAAACCATAAAGCTCATAGGTAAAACAAGTGATCATCAACAATAAGTAAACATGATATAGTGAGTGAAACAATTCTAATATATATAAATAATAATAAATCAAGAATTCAACAAGTTATTGAGTCAGAAACCGAACGCCAGTGAATCGCAATTCACTTCCTAAGGTTTGTCAGATCGCAATCGCCAGGTCAGTCTATGGGCTTACGTTCCCCACTGCCTGTGTCTAAAAATGGCCAAACTCCCGATGCAGGGTAGAACACGCAAAACTCTCTGACCTCTCGGACGACAACAATTAACCCAGGTGTACCCCTAGTTCGCAAACCAGGTGGTTGGCATGTTCTTCACCGGGGACTACATCTATCCCACCGGATATTCTTATCTCAAAATACAATCATGCATATAATTCAAGTATCATTCATCTAAAATATTCATCAAAAGGGATGCCACCCGGCCTTATACCCACAATTCATCAAAATAATTCTTCATAATTCCTCAAAATAAATAACTTACAAATTTTCAACAAATGTCTCCCACAATAAACACTTGAACATTTCTAAACATCATCAATGATATAAAACAAATTTTTACAGCACCAACACTTCATTCAAAATATATGGCGGGCCGCGTTTGTCGTGAACGCCACCCAACCAAAGATAAAATTTCTCCTACTCTCTTTTACAATTAAATGTAGCAGGGAAGTAAGGTTCGTATCCACAGGGAAACAGGGACGAGTTCTATATTGAGCGTGATTCAAAACCTAGATTAACTCTAACGGTCGAGTAACCTAATAACGAGGGGGGTTTTCAAAGAGTTGTTATTAGACTACAACTAACTAGCATATAAATAAGATGAGAAATCAATATAGGAAAATCTTGAATCCGATTAACATCCACTTCAATTCATTATCGATCATTGAACCTCCACTCTAATTATTTCCATGATTATCTATTGCCGAGAATTAATCTCGCATTCTCCTTATTCTTAGTTGAGTAGCACGATCAGCGTGACTATAAAACCCTAACTAAAGGATAACCTAGTCCGATCGCGTCTAAGTTCAATCCAATAGCAGCAATAAACACAGAGAACCAACAGACCTGCTAACGTCATACAAGCGATAAACATTCAACAGTTGATTCAATTTCCCCAAGAAATAACCAAGACGATCTGCATCTAAGTTACTCCCTAGTTTGCTATCAATTGATAAAAGAATAAAACAATCCGATTCTATTCTTAAATCTAGCATTAGATTAATTACACAATCAAACTAGTAACGTTCCTAGCATAATTATGCAAAAACCATAGAAAACAATCATAGAAATTAAACCATAATCAAAGAAACTAAATAGAGAGGAAAGATCTCACAATAATGCTTGAAGCTTCGTATTAATCTCGTTCAAGAACAGTTCAAGCTACAATCGGCATAGCATAAGCCAATTCCATAATTGAAATCTACGAAAACTAAACTAGAAAATGAAAACTAAAAAGAGAAGATAAGAAGAGAAGAATGGAGTGTTTGAGATTCTCTCTCCTTAAGTGTGCTGCCCCCTAGGTCCAAAAATCAAGCTTAGTATTTATACTAAAGCTCAAAAGTCAGCCGACAATTACACCGACCTAGGGGTCGCGAGGTGCGGTATAGGTCGCACCGTGCGATGCGCTACTGCCTCCAACACGAGCTGAATAATTGGGCAAACCAAGGAAGTCGCACCGTGCGAGCAAGCTCGCGAGGTGCGAGCAGGAGGTCGGGAGGTGCGAGCTGCTGCGCTGGGCGTGCTATGGGCGAGCGCTGGGCGAGAGCTGGGCGATGAGCACTGGGCAGTGAGCATGCGATGCGGCTGGTGAACGTGCATGCGAGAGCTGGGCGATGATGCCGAGCTTGCGGTGCACGAGAGCTTGGTGATGCTGCTGTGCTGGCTTAAATGCTAGGCTTCGATGATGCTGTGCTTGGGCTGCTTCGTTGTTGAGATGGTGCAACGCTATTGAGCTACACCTAGGAACACTTCCAAGCATATAACTCAAACCCATTTTACCACAAAATCTCGAAACACATGACACTAACACTAACACTAATTATCTCGTATAACTCCCAACTTCCGCTAAGGGCTAAGTATAGTACAAATGTGAACAATTATGATCAAAACCTCTAGCGAAGTGCACCCAAAATAACGTATATACACCGTATAACATGAGCGTATCAAATACCCCCACACTTGAACTTTACTCGACCTCGAGTAAACTCAAAAATGAGAAATACCAATTAAATCATCACCCAAATTATCAACACCAACCTCTCTCTCCACCAACTACATCATCATCATCACATCTTAATGAAATACGCTCAAAACCTAAACGTAAGGGACAATGATTCCCCCACACTTAGATTCAAGCTCACCTGAAGTATACAAAGACGCGACAACAACAATAACCAGCAAACGACAACCAAAATGTGAGCTCAAATCCTGAAGGATCTCAAAGGAGTTGAACTCACTCAAACGCCACAATCAAAATGACAGCTCGCCTAAAACCTCAAAAGATAAACTAAAACTACTACTACTACAACTAATTTAGAATAGCAAGGCATGGAACAAAGACAAAAAGGTATAGATTCCATGCTTACTCCCAAAAACAAACAATCAATCAAAAGAATGTGAAAGCCAAAATAAATCTTCACAAAATCAAGGATGAAATAACCAACCCAATCCGAAAACGCTTTCCACCTTATGACACCATCTCCAGCAAATGAGTTTTCAAAGTACAAAATTCTCTCTTAATCTCTCATTTTGCCTAGGAGCCCTTTCGGGTTTTCATCCTAGCTTCACACATTTCTTTTTGGTTGCATCTCACCATCTTACTCGCTCAATATAAGCCACTTTTTTGCATAGGTTGCCCTTTCGGGTTTTCAACCTATCCGGGCCCCCAGTTTTGCCCGAGTCGCCCGCCCTTGCGGGTTTCAACTCAGCGGGATTCACTTCATCATCATTCTTTTTTTTTTTTTTTTTCATTTTCATTTTTTTTTTCAAATTGAAAGTAATAAATACAACATAGATACATGAGAATGAGAATACCCTCCCCCCTACTTAAACTACACATTGTCCTCAATGTGTCGACAATAAAAGAAAAAGTAAACTGAAAATGGGGGGGGGAGGGGGAAAACCGAAAATCGGGTAAATCGAAGATCGAATGCTCAAAACTCATGAAAAGCAATCCGTCAAACTCAAATTTCTTAACAACACCAACTCAAATCTCATAACTCAACTCACAACCCTCTCCCTCGAATCACTCAAACAAATGACAAATTCAATTTTGAGATTTGCTCCTAGCTTAAGAGATCGAAAAGATACATTAACAATCTCAATCCTCTAGTGTTACCAACTCCTAGCTATTGAACTCCTCCCAACGGGTTTTCTTTTGTGGATTTTGGTTCCAAGTGGATTAAGATTGGTTGTGGATCTTTTTAGTGGGCGGGCGGTGGGTGAAATAAAATTTGTTGTGGTGGTGGAAATTTGATGAGAGAATAAAGGAAAAGAAAGAAAATAAAAAAAAGGGTCTCGGGTTGCCTCCCGAGAAGCGCTGTTGTTTAAAGTCGTTAGCTCGACTTAATACCTTAATTTCAAAAATTGGGCTTGTGCTCCATGTGTGACAATGGTGGCTCCATGTCAACCTCCAATTCGAGTACCTGCAAAACAAACTGAGAAGAACTCTTGCAATGCATCGTTAGTGGTACAGTTTCAAAACAAGGTGGTAAATCAGGAGACTTTTTCCGCTCTTTCAACTCCGGCACCATAACCTGCATGTTAGTAGGAGATGCACAATCCTCAACCAAGACATCATCAACATTCATCGACTCATCAACCTGCTCAATATCAAGAACATCATGCAAAACAGAGTCAACAATGTTAATAGAGCAAAGAGGGTTATCATCCTTAATCAAAGGCTTAGAATCATTGATTTTAAACGCCTCTACCTTTCCCTCGAATTCCATGGTCAAAGAACCAGCGCAAACATCAATTTTAGTGCAAGATGTTTTCAAGAAAGGTCGCCCCAAAAGGATGGGGGCGGCATGCTTATCAGGTTCCATCTCCAAAACATAAAAATCAGCAGGAAATTGCAATTTCCCAACCTTAACTAACACATCCTCTAATTTACCCCTAGGATAAACATTGGATCTATCAGCTAATTGAATCACCACACCAGTTTCATGCAAATTGCCAAGTTTCAAAGACTTATACAATGAATATGGAATCACATTAATTGACGCACCTAAGTCTAACATGGCTTTAGGAAACATGGTGTCACCTATAGTACATGGGATGGTAAACATGCCTGGGTCATTGCACTTTTGAGGTAATTTCTTTTGAAAGATAGCAGAGACATGCTCGCTAGCCTTCACTTTTTGCACTCCCTTTTGTTTTTGCTTTCTTTTCGAAGTACACAATTCTTTAAGGAACTTAGCAAACCTAGGTACTTGATTTAAAGCATCAAAAAGGGGAATGTTTACCTCACATTTACGAAAGATTTCGTAAATGTCATTGTTGCGCTCTGCATTGCGGGTTTCTCTCAATGCTTCGGGAAATGGTGGCTCTGGTTCATATTGTGGAGGAGGTGATTTTTGGACTTTCTCCTCTTGTTGAGGTGGCAATGATTTACAATATGTTGTCGGTTCATGCTCGATCACCTCTTCCACTATCTCTTTGTCTCGAACCACCAACCTCTCTTTGCTTGCAATTTCCGCTCCACTCCTCAATGTGATAGCACTCACGTTCATCTTAGGGTTGAGTTCTATTTGGGATGGAAACCTCACCGAATCCCTAGCCTCTAACTTGGTTGACTCCTCGCAATTTGGCTTACTTGGCTCTCCAAGTTCTTGATGCTCGAACGGGTCTCCTCCTGAAACTGAACCATATTTCCCTGCATGTTAGTAACATTTTTAGTTAAAGCATTAATCATATCCTCTGTAGACATGCTGGTACTCGGTCCCTGTGGTTGGCCTTGCGGCCGAAAATATGGAGCTCCTTGCTCCGGTGCCCTCGAATAAGGAGGTGGTGGGCGGTTATACTGCTGTGGCGGCTGCTGGTTCCCTGATGAGTTCCCATACCTCAAATTAGGATGATCTCGCCATCCCGAATTGTAGGTACCAGAATATGGATCATATCTTTTCTGGAAACCTTGGCCCTGAAAATCGGCCGCCTTAACCTCTTCACTCGGTTCTTGTAGATGAGGGCAAAAATCAGTTGGATGATGTGAAGAGCAAATGCCACAAGCCTTCACTTGGTGAGTTTTCTCTTTCACTATGAATTCTCGCATCACGGATGTGAGAGCTTGCACCTGATCTTCCAACATAGAAGAACTAGAACCCTCGGCGACCACACGTCGAGTTCCAGACCTTCTACTAAACTGCCTCGAGCTTTCAGCAAACTCATTTAACAGTTCTTTAGCAGTGAGTGCAGTTTTATTCACAATGGATCCACCACTTGCTGCATTAACCATCCTAGCATCCTCATCACATAAGCCATTATAGAAGTATAACACCAAATCTTCCTCTGAATAGCCGTGGTATGGACAGCTATCACATAATTTCTTAAACCTCTCCCAATACTCATAAAATGACTCATCACCCGTTGCTCAATGTTACTTATCTCCTTCTTCAATGTAGATGATTTAGAAGTGGGAAAGTATTTCTCGAGAAAGCTCTTTTTCAATTGTGCCCAAGTGGTGATGCTGTCGGCCGGAAGGTAGTACATCCAGTCCTTTGCTGCGTCTTTTAGCGAAAAGGGGAAGGCTTTAAGCTTGATTATGTCTTCTGAAACTCCACTTGGTTTCATGCTGCTGCATACCACATGAAACTCTGACAAATGTTTATTTGGATCTTCACCATTTAGCCCATGGAATCAGGGAAGCAAATGTATCAACCCCGACTTTAGCTCAAATGTGTCCCCCACTTCCGGTTCCGGAAATGTGATACACAAAGGCTGTTGGTCAAGGTTAGGAGCAGTGAGCTCCTTTAAAGTGCGGTGCTCAACTCTAGGAGGCATCTCTTCTTCAAATTCAAGCGAAAAAGGGAGCTCTCTAAAGTCTTCACGCAATTCTCTTCTCAACCTGAAAAGGGTTAGTTCTAGATCTCGATCGTACTGCAAAGGTTCTTGGTTAGTAGCACGAGTATTAACCATAAACAAAAACCATAAGCGATACAATCCAAAAACATACACTAAATACAAACAAGTAACACCGTGTCCCCGGCAACGGCGCCAAAATTTGGCGGGCCGCGTTTGTCGTGAACGCCACCCAACCAAAGATAAAATTTCTCCTACTCTCTTTTACAATTAAATGTAGCAGGGAAGTAAGGTTCGTATCCACAGGGAAACAGGGACGAGTTCTATATTGAGCGTGATTCAAAACCTAGATTAACTCTAACGGTCGAGTAACCTAATAACGAGGGGGGTTTTCAAAGAGTTGTTATTAGACTACAACTAACTAGCATATAAATAAGATGAGAAATCAATATAGGAAAATCTTGAATCCGATTAACATCCACTTCAATTCATTATCGATCATTGAACCTCCACTCTAATTATTTCCATGATTATCTATTGCCGAGAATTAATCTCGCATTCTCCTTATTCTTAGTTGAGTAGCACGATCAGCGTGACTATAAAACCCTAACTAAAGGATAACCTAGTCCGATCGCGTCTAAGTTCAATCCAATAGCAGCAATAAACACAGAGAACCAACAGACCTGCTAACGTCATACAAGCGATAAACATTCAACAGTTGATTCAATTTCCCCAAGAAATAACCAAGACGATCTGCATCTAAGTTACTCCCTAGTTTGCTATCAATTGATAAAAGAATAAAACAATCCGATTCTGTTCTTAAATCTAGCATTAGATTAATTACACAATCAAACTAGTAACGTTCCTAGCATAATTATGCAAAACCCATAGAAAACAATCATAGAAATTAAACCATAATCAAAGAAACTAAATAGAGAGGAAAGATCTCACAATAATGCTTGAAGCTTCGTATTAATCTCGTTCAAGAACAGTTCAAGCTACAATCGGCATAGCATAAGCCAATTCCATAATTGAAATCTACGAAAACTAAACTAGAAAATGAAAACTAAAAAGAGAAGATAAGAAGAGAAGAATGGAGTGTTTGAGATTCTCTCTCCTTAAGTGTGCTGCCCCCTAGGTCCAAAAATCAAGTTTAGTATTTATACTAAAGCTCAAAAGTCAGCCGACAATTACACCGACCTAGGGGTCGCGAGGTGCGGCATAGGTCGCACCGTGCGATGCGCTACTGCCTCCAACACGAGCTGAAGAATTAGGCAAACCAAGGAAGTCGCACCGTGCGAGCAAGCTCGCGAGGTGCGAGCAGGAGGTCGCGAGGTGCGACCTAGCTCGCGTGGTGCGAGCTGCTGCGCTGGGCGTGCTATGGGCGAGCGCTGGGCGAGAGCTGGGCGATGAGCGCTGGGCAGTGAGCATGCGATGCGGCTGGTGAATGTGCATGCGAGAGCTGGGCGATGATGCCGAGCTTGCGGTGCACGAGAGCTTGGTGATGCTGCTGTGCTGGCTTGGATGCTGGGCTTCGATGATGCTGTGCTTGGGCTGCTTCGTTGTTGAGATGGTGCAATGCTATTGAGCTACACCTAGGAACACTTCCAAGCATATAACTCAAACCCATTTTACCACAAAATCTCGAAACACATGACACTAACACTAATTATCTCGTATAACTCCCAACTTCCGCTAAGGGCTAAGTATAGTACAAATGTGAACAATTATGATCAAAACCCCTAGCGAAGTGCACCCAAAATAACGTACATACACCGTATAACATGAGCGTATCAATATATCACCAAATAACTCTAAAACTTATTCATTAAAAGAGTAGTAACAATTAATCATTTTCTTTCATAAATCAAACATAAATATATGGTTACCCAATGTTACATACTGCATACTACTGAAAATCAGCAACCCAGAATATAATAAATTATGAATTATTTCTGTTTAACAAGCCCTCAAATAATTTAAAAGTGTATCCTCAATTTCACAACAAAAACACCATAATAATTATTGAACTAATAAGTTCGAGCAGTAAAATCACGCAAAAATTATCATACGACCCTAATGGCTCTACTGACATGGTACAATTTTTATTTATAATTTTTGGACTCCAAAAGTATTTTTAACAGTTAATATACAGATTACTCAATAAAGCCAATATAATAATTAAAAATATAAACAGACGCCCAAAAATTATCCAAAATTGACATAACATGTAAAAACTCACGGAAATACATCATATTCAAAGAAATGAATTTTTCGGCCTCTATAAATAATTTTCATGATTTATATACTGACAGAAACTAAATTACAAAAATAGATATATCAATTAAATAAACCAATAAACAGTAGAAAAAAATTATTATAAGGCATGGAATACATACTAAGCATGTAACATGATCTAAGAAAAATATTTTCATCAATTTTAACATTCGTTCAATAATTATTATGCAATTTAGCCAAAAACGCACAAAACACCAATTAAATCAAATAAATACTAAAAATCATGCGAAAATTATTTTTCTCTACATAGTATTCACATAGCATGTATCAAGTATATTCATGTCAAATTTCGTCAATAATTTCATTCAAAAAGTATTTTAAATAATTCCTAGTGTAGTAATCTAATACCGAATAATACCCTAATCACTATGGTTCTAAGATAACTACTAGTTACCTGGATCGCCGGAGGCGAGCTGAAAACTTCTGGAAAATCCCAAAATAGGCGTGTGCTCCTCTCCTTCTTCAATTCCCAAGAGCCAAGTATAAGAAAAATGCAAGAAGAACAAGTCACGAACAATTAACGAGGAGTATAAAATGAAAAATTTTGAGAGATTGAGAAAGACGATGATGGCCGAAAATGGCAGCAAGGAGTTCTGATTTTCTAATCAGAAATTGAAGTGATGAAGGTTCTTTTAAAGAGGTTTAATTAGGAAGAATGATTAGGGAGTTATGGGAGTTACAAAGCAACAAAGAGTCACAAGGAAAAAAAAAAAAAAAAAAAAAGAAAGAAGAGGAGGCTCCCTTCTCCTTCACTTGGCCGGCTGTCCAAGCCCACAAACCAAACAAAAATTTCGGCCCAATTCAACAATGATCCATGATTCAAAAGTTTGCCACGCGAAAAATCGATAACCTCCTAAACCGCGCCTAAACTTTGAAAATACTTAATAATGAAAATAATTCTAATAAATTATAATATAAATATAAATAGAATAAACACATTAGCACGCCATAAAAATAAAAATAATAAGTCGGCTCCCAAAATTATAAAATAAAAATAGTTAATTTAGAGAAAATAATAGTTTTAGAGAAAATTCTTGCGAAAAACTAGGAGCAAAAATTATGGGTTGTTACAATCTCCCCTCCTTAAATAAAGTTTCGTCCTCGAAACTTTGAAAACACACAAACAAGACAAGAACACAAATAGTACCTGAAACGAATAGTTCGGGTATTTCAGTCGCATCGACTTTTCGGTTTCCCAAGTAGCTTCTTCGTACTTTTGACTTCTCCAAAGTACTTTAACCAAGGGAATCACCTTCCTTCTAAGAGCACGGTTCTGACGGTCCAATATACGAACATGTCGCTCTTCAAAAGTCAAATTCGGCTCAACTGATACCGACTCAACAGGGATCACATGCGAAGGATCACTACGATACATGCGCAACTGCGACACATGAAACATATCATGAACCTTCGACAGCTCTGGCGGCAAAGCCAAACGATACACGACCTCCCCGATCCTTTCGAGAATCTCATAGGGACCTACGTACTTCGGACTCAACTTGCCCTTTTGACGAAACCGCATCACTCCCTTCATAGGAGAAACCTTCAAAAGCACCTTATCTTCCACCTCAAAAGAAATAGGTTTCCGACGCAAATCAGAATACGACTTCTGCCTATGTTGAGCAGCCTTCATCTTCGCTTGAATTACTTTCACCTGCTCAACTGTATCCTGAATTAACTCCGGGCCCAAAATCAATGAGTCACTGATGTCGCTCCAACAAGTAGGACTACGACACTTCCTTCCATAGAGAGCCTCATACGGAGCCATTTGGATACTAGCTTGATAACTGTTGTTATAAGAGAACTCCACCAAGCTAAGAGACTTGACCCAAGACTGTTGAAATTCCAAGGCACAAGCACGAAGCATATCTTCCAAGGTCTGAATAGTTCTCTCAGTCTGACCATCGGTAGCTGCATGAAATGCAGTACTCAGCTTCAACTTCGAACCAAAAGCCTCTTGCAGAGCAATCCAGAAATGGGATAGGAATCGCGGATCACGGTCAGAGACAATGTCTTTGGGAACCCCATGAAGACAAATGATCTCATTAGCATAAGCTTCAGCTAACTCTTCCATAGACCAAGTGTTCTTCATCGCAATAAAACGAGCCACTTTAGTCAACCGATCCACAATCACCCACACAGCATTCAATCCACCAGCAGCTCTAGGCAAACCCATCACGAAATCCATCGAGATCGAGTCGAACTTCCAAGCAGGAATAGGCAAAGGTTGCAACAAACCACCAGGCCTCTGATGCTCAATTTTCACCTTCTGACAGACCAAACACCTAGCTACGAACTCGGCAATCTCTCTCTTCATACCAGGCCACCAAAAATTAGCCTTCAGATCCTTATAAAGCTTGTCACCCCCAGGATGAACGGAATAAGGAGTACTATGAGCTTCCTCGAGAATCTTTCTCTTAAGCTCACCATCATTGGGTACACACCAAAGCCCCATAAACCTCAAGCTATCATCAGCACAGATCTCAAAATTCTCTGCACGACCTTGCATCTTTGCTTCACGGATCTTCTCCAGCTTCGGATCACCTTTTTGCTTGCTTCTTAACTCCTGGAACAACTTAGGCTCAGCACTCATGGAACCCAACAACGCAGACACATAACCCTGAGGAACAACCTCGATATCCAGCTTGCGAAACTCTTCACACAATTCACGAGGCACCACCATAGCAGCGTTTAATGAATGCTTACTCTTGCGACTCAGAGCATCCGCTACTTTATTCGCCTTATCCTCTTGGTAATCCAGGGTCAGATCATAATCCTTGATCAATTCAAGCCACCTTCTCTGCCTCATGTTAAGATCACGCTGAGTGAAGATGTACTTCAGGCTCTTGTGGTCAGTATACACCTTACACGGAACACCATACAGGTAGTGTCGCCATATCTTTAGTGCAAACACCACAGCCGCTAACTCCAGATCATGGGTCGGGTAATTCCTCTCATGCACCTTCAACTGCCTCGAACCATAGGCTATTACTTTCCCTTGCTGCATCAAAACACAACCCAGACCATTCTTCGATGCATCACTGAACACTTCATACCCAACGCCCTCAGATGGCAAGGTAAGAACAGGAGCAGAGGTCAAACTCTCTTTCAGCTTCAGAAATGCCCCTTCATAATCCACAGACCAGATGAACTTGCAGTCCTTGCGCATCAAGCGAGTCAGAGGTTGAGCTATCTTGGAGAAATTTTGAACGAACCTCCTATAATAACAAGCCAGACCCAGAAAACTCCGAACCTCAGTCACATTCTTAGGACTCTCCCACTCGACAACAGCCTTGATTTTAGCGGGATCCACCTTGACTCCTTCCTTGCTGATTACATGCCCTAGAAAAGCAACTTCCTTCAGCCAGAACTCGCACTTAGACAGCTTTGCGAACCACTTTTGCTTGCGCAGAACATCCAACACCAGTCTCAAATGCTTCTCATGCTCCTTCTCATCCTTAGAGTAAACGAGAATATCATCGATAAACACGACCACACAAGTATCCAAGTACTCGTGGAAAGAGCGATTCATTTGATCCATGAAAATCGCAGGAGCATTCGTGAGACCAAACGGCATCACTTCAAATTCATAGTGCCCATACCTGGTGCGAAAAGCAGTCTTCGGAATATCCTCCTTCTTCACGGGAATTTGATGATATCCGGATCTCAGATCGATCTTGGAAAATACCCCAGCACCTTTTAACTGATCAAACAGATCTTCAATGCGAGGCAACGGATATTAATTCTCTATCGTTACCTTATTCAGCTCACGGTAATCGATGCACAGACGCATACTCCCGTCTTTCTTCTTGACAAACAGAATAGGAGCACCCCAAGGAGACACACTAGGCCTTATGAAGCCCTTATCTATCAACTCTTGCAATTGAGTCTTCAACTCTTGCAATTCAGACAGCGCCATTCTATACGGAGCCTTGGATATAGGAGCAGTACCCGGTACTAAATTAATGCAGAACTCCACATCTCTTTCAGGAGGAATACCAGGCAACTCTTCAGGAAATACATCAGGATAATCCCGAACTACCGGAATACTCTCGAGCTGATCTTCAGATGACAAATCCTTCACCGTGCAAAGGTATACCACATCACCTTTTTGACGCATCTTCCGCATTCTCAGAGCGGAAACCCACTTAACACCCTTCTTCACTACAACACCAGAATAAGAAATCCTTTTTCCCTTAGAATCTCGGAGCACCACCTTCTGATCACGGCACTGAATGCAAGCATGATACTTCGATAGCCAGTCTATTCCGAGGATCACATCAAACTCTGACATAGGAAACTCCTTAAGATCAGCTGGCAACACAGAACCCAAAATGCTGACAGGCACGCCCTTGAACTCAGAATGACAGGGATAATTCTCACCAGACGGAAGAGATATTAGGGACATAATAGGAGATCTAGAGGAAAGATTAGCTTTTCGAATAAAGGAACTAGCAACAAAAGACACTGTAGCACCAGTATCAAACAGAACAAAAGCAGGAGCATTATTTACAAGAAAAGTACCAGAGATGACATCAGGATGGACATCAGCTTCAGCTTGCGTCATCACATAAATCCTGTTCTTCGGAGGAGCAGAAGAACTAACTGGCTTAGCAGAATCAGCAGAAAAAGACGGAGCTCTAGGATTCTTAGAACACTGGAATGACTTGTGCCCCACTTCCTTGCAATAGAAACAAACGACAGTCGATCCATCACAGTTCTTCCCCGGATGAGCAGCCTTACCACAGATTCGGCACTTGCTCGGATCAAAACTCGGACGATATCCAGATCCAGAACCCTGTTGATAACCCCCTCGACCAGACGGCTCATACCTCGGCTTCTTGGCCGGGAACTGAACATAGGTAGCAGCAGCAGCCTTAGCATAATCTTCCTCTTTCAAAGAGGCATGAATACTCAGAGCTATCTCATAGGCTCCCTGGAAAGTCGAAGCTCCCGAACTCAGAACATGGGTCCTCACCCTAGGATCCAGTTTCTTGATGTACCTTTTTACCCGCTCAGCTTCAATAGGTAAAACTGTGGTAGCAAACCTGGACAGCTCGGTGAATTTATCAGTGTACTCCTGCACACTCAGAGTACCCTGAGACAGAGTTAAAAACTCTTCCTGCTTCTGCCAACGGAGCTCATCAGGATAAAACCTCTCCTTCAGCTTAACACGAAACTCATCCCATCCAAATCCCGGTGTACCCATGCACCTTGCACGAACAGTACTCCACCAGTTATCAGCCTCCATCTTCAGATAGTAGGTACCAATAGGCACCATTTCAGCAGTAGGGCAACCAGTAGCAGCAAACAGCTTCTCCATCTCCCTTATCCACCCTTCTAGCACAACAGGATCAGAAGTCCCGTCAAAAGTAGGTGGACGGTGACGGTCAAACCGATCAAAGATAGATTGCCCACTAGGCGGAGCAGAAGACCGATTAGCCATAGCTATGATAGCGTTCTCAAGAACTTGGCGCCTCTTTCGGGCAGCTTCCTTTCTAGCACTAGTCAAACCTCGAGGCGGCATTCTACAAACACAAGTTAAACATTCGTTACTGAACACGTTATTAGTTGTAAATTAACAACTTATCACTTCAAAATAAGAAAAATATTTTCCCGTGGTTTCCTACCCAAGTGACCCTCTCACCACTACTTTTCTTGAAGCCTAAGATTCTAATGACCCTAGTTACTTCAACTACACATTTCCCGGGAGTTTCTTAGTGACTAAGTAAGGGTCTCGGGTAACTTTGCTCTGATACCAACTGTAACACCCCGTCCTTCCACTACTAAGATACTAAACAATATCTAATCAAGAAATACTAAAGAGACGTTAGCGGAAATAACGTCGGGACGGTTATGCCACTCTAAAACAATAATTAAAGATAATTCTTCAAACCAAGGTTTCATAGCTTCAAAATAAAATTAATATCCGAGAGAACATCATAGTTCTAAATAAAGAAATATCCCAATTGTATCATATTATCAATCCAAAAACTATGAGACATGCAAGTCTCCCGATAAAACTTAAATAAAACTAAATGTCCTTGAAAGCTATCCAAAAGTAAGTCTCTCTATGGTCTACATAGAATTCATCTACCAAAAACAGTACTAGGAGCTTCTTCTCACTACAAACCCTCACTCTGCTAGCCCAAGCAGACACAAGTCTAGTTGTCATTTCCATCTGCAAGGATATATTAAATAATTCCAAAGTCAGTGGGGAGTAACTAGCAGTTCTCCCAGAACAATAGCAATCAAAGCACGATTCAGAATTAAATTATTAAGAAAGGAAAATCATGCAATCATTACAACAATAGCATGCACCTAAAACCATAAAGCTCATAGGTAAAACAAGTGATCATCAACAATAAGTAAACATGATATAGTGAGTGAAACAACTCTAATATATATAAATAATAATAAATCAAGAATTCAACAAGTTATTGAGTCAGAAACCGAACGCCAGTGAATCGCAATTCACTTCCTAAGGTTTGTCAGATCGCAATCTCCAGGTCAGTCTATGGGCTTACGTTCCTCACTGCCTGTGTCTAAGAATGGCCAAACTCCCGATGCAGGGTAGAACACGCAGAACTCCCTGACCTCTCGGACGACAACAATTAACCCAGGTGTACCCCTAGTTCGCAAACCAGGTGGTTGGCATGTTCTTCACCGGGGACTACATCTATCCCACTGGATATTCTTATCTCAAAATACAATCATGCATATAATTCAAGTATCATTCATCTAAAATATTCATCAAAAGGGATGCCACCCGGCCTTATACCCACAATTCATCAAAACAATTCTTCATAATTCCTCAAAATAAATAACTTACAAATTTTCAACAAATGTCTCCCACAATAAACACTTGAACATTTCTAAACATCATCAATGATATAAAACAAATTTTTACAGCACCAACACTTCATTCAAAATATATCACCAAATAACTCTAAAACTTATTCATTAAAAGAGTAGTAACAATTAATCATTTTCTTTCATAAATCAAACATAAACATATGGTTACCCAATGATACATACTGCATACTACTGAAAATCAGCAACCCCGAATATAATAAATTATGAATTATTTCTGTTTAACAAGCCCTCAAATAATTTAAAAGTGTATCCTCAATTTCACAACAAAAACACCATAATAATTATTAAACTAATAATTTCGAGCAGTAAAATCACACAAAAATTATCATACGACCCTAATGGCTCTACTGACATGGTACAATTTTTATTTATAATTTTCGGACTCCAAAAGTATTTTTAACAGTTAATATACAGATTACTCAATAAAGCCAATATAATAATTAAAAATATAAAAAGACGCCCAAAAATTACCAACAATTGACATAACATGTAAGAACTCATGGAAATACATGATATTTAAAGAAATGAATTTTTAGGCCTCTATAAATAATTTTCATAATTTATATACTGACAGAAATGAAATTATAAAAACAGATATATCAATTAAATAAACCAATAAACAGTAGGAAAAAATTATTATAAGGAATGGAATACATACTACGCATGTAACATGATCTAAGAAAAATAATTTCATCAATTTTAACATTAGTTCAATAATTATTATGCAATTTAGCAAAAAACGCACAAAACACCAATTAAATCAAATAAATACTAAAAATCATGCGAAAATTATTTTTCTGTACACAGTATTCACATAGCATGTATCAAGTATATTCATGTCAAATTTTGTCAATAATTGCATTCAAAAAGTATTTTAAATAATTCCTAGCGTAGTAATCTAATACCGAATAATACCCTAATCACTATGGTTCTAAGATAACTACTAGTTACCTGGATCGTCGGAGGCGAGCTGAAAACTTATGGAAAATCCCAAAATAGGCGTGTGCTCCTCTCCTTCTTCAATTCCCAAGCACCAAGTATAAGAAAAATGCAAGAAGAATAAGTCACGAACAATTAACGAGGAGTATAAAATGAAAAATTTTGAAAGATTGAGAAAGATGATGATGGCCGAAAATGGCAGCAAGGAGTTCTGATTTTCTAATCAGAAATTGAAGTGATGAAGGTTGTTTTAAAGAGGTTTAATTAGGAAGAATGATTAGGGGGTTATGGGAGTTACAAAGCAACAAAGAGTCACAAGGAAAAAAAAAATAAAAAGAAAAGAAAGAAGAGGAGGCTCCCTTCTCCTTCACTTGGCCGGCTGTCCAAGCCCACAAACCAAACAAAAATTTCGGCCCAATTCAACAATGATCCATGCTTCAAAAGTTCGCCACGCGAAAAATCGATAACCTCCTAAACCGCGCCTAAACTTTGAAAATACTTAATAATGAAAATAATTCTAATAAATTATAATATAAATATAAATAGAATAAACACATTAGCACGCCATAAAAATAAAAATAATAATTAGGCTCCCAAAATTATAAAATAAAGATAGTTAATTTAGAGAAAATAATAGTTTTAGAGAAAATTCTTGCGAAAAACTAGGAGCAAAAATTATGGGTTGTTACAACCCCTCTTAAAAGAAGTTTCGTCCCGAAACTTGACACGAAAACTCCCACCTTTTCAAAAGTTTTTCAACTAAACTCCTATTTGAGAAATACTTGTGCCACTCATGTGCGCTCTTTTGCCAACTTAAAATTACTAGCGTTATTAATGAACACTTTTTCTTATGTAGAGAATCTATTTATTTTGCACCAACATGTGCAAATCGCTAAAATAAGCATAAAAATGCATAAAAATACTATCAAAATAGGTAAAAAGCGTGAAATTCTATCGCATTCTACCCCCCTTATTGAAAACGAGTTACGCCCTCGTAACTCACCTCAAGGAATAAATCTGGATACTTCTTCTTCATTTCAGCTTCAGCTTCCCACGTTGCCTCTTCGGACTCATGGTTCGACCAAAGCACTTTCACGATACTGACATCCTTATTGCATGTACTACGCACCTTCTTATCAAGAATTTTCACAGGCCTTTCCTCATACGTGAGGCTACTATCAACCTGGATCCTCTCAGGCTCGAAGACATGACGCTCATTAGGGATATAACGCTTGAGTTGGGAAATATGAAATACGTCGTGCATCTTCTCAAACTCCATTGGCAAGGCCAACCTATAAGCTACCTTCCCAATTCTTTGTAGAATCTCATATGGACCTACATACTTGGCACTCAATTTGCCCTTTTTCCCAAATCTCATCACACCCTTCGTTGGTGATACTTTCAGAAACACTTTCTCACCCACTTCGAACTCATCTTCCCTTCCCTTCAAATCGGCATAACTCTTTTGCCTACCTTGAGCAGCTTGAATTCTAGCCTGAATCAACTTCACACTCTTGACAGTCTCCTCAATGAACACTGTCCCCAATACTATGTTCTCACTAAAATCATTCCAGCAAATGGGACTTCTATACTTCCTTCCATATAATGCCGCAAAAGGTGCCATCTTAATACTCGCATGATAGCTATTGTTGTATGAAAACTCAATCAAATCTAACTGGTCTTCCCAACTACCCTGAAAATCAATAGCACAGGCTCTCAACATATCTTCCATAGTCTGATTAGTCCTCTCAGTCTGACCATCAGTCGCAGGGTGAAAGGCAGTACTCATTTTCAACGTTGTCCCAAGATTTAATTGGACCTTTTGCCAAATTTCGAGAGGAATCTCGAATCACGATCTGAAATAATATCCGTTGGAACCCCATGCAATCTCACTACATGCTTAACATACGTCTTCGCAAGTTGCTTCTTCTTCCACGTCTCTTTGATTGGAATGAACACGGTGGACTTCGTCAGACGGTCCACAATAACCCAAATAGTATCATTGTCATTCCTTGTTCTAGGCAAAGCAGTCACAAAATCCATCGATATGGAATCCCACTTCCATCCCGGAACCTCTAAGGATTGGACTTTCCCCAAGGGTCGCTTATGATCTATTTTGACTTTTTGACAGGTTAGACACTTGGATACGAACTCAGCATCCTCACACTTCATGTTTGGCCACCAATAGATCTGCTTGAGGTCCTTATACAGCTTGTCACCCCCAGGGTGCACAGAGTACGGTGTATTATGGCCCTCATCCATAAGACATCTCTTAAGCTCATCACATTTTTGTGGTACACACCACCTCCCCTTGAACCTCAGACTACCATCATCATGGATCTTAAAATCACCTTCCTTACCTTGGCCCATCTTCTCCTTAATCTTCTCTAGGTGCTCATCCCCAACTTGACCCTCTTTGATCTCGTCAAAAATTGACAATCCCAATGACAAAGCACTCAATCTTGCCTCGATCTCCCCATGATTTAGGATTTCTAGGCTAAGTCTTTGCATATCTCGACACAACTCCTCAGGAACTATCAAGGTGTTCATGCTATGACTCGTCTTTCTACTCAACACATCAGCGACTACATTTGCCTTCCGCTCATGATATTGGATGTCTAAGTCATAATCCTTTATCAACTCTAGCCATCTCCTCTGCCTCATATTGAGGTCTTTCTGGGTAAAAATGTACTTCAATCTCTTATGATCGGTAAAGATCTTACAGGTTACCCATACAGGTAGTGTCTCCAAATCTTCAAAGCGAACACAATAGCAGCTAACTCTAGATCATGGGTATGGTAATTAGCCTCATAAGGTTTCAAATGACGCGACGCGTACGCAATCACCTTCCCATTCTGTTGTAACACACATCCCAAACCATTCTTCGAAGCATCACTATACACCTCAAATCCCTCATTCCCATCAGGCAGGGTCAAAACAGGTGCGGAGGTCAAACGTTCTTTTAAAATTTGAAAAGCTTCCTCACACTTCTCACTCCACTCAAATTTTGACTCCTTTTTCATCAAGTTGGTCATGGGTCTCGCTATCTTCGAGAAATCTCTCACAAATCTTCTATAATAGCCAGCCAGACCTAGGAAACTTCGAATATCAGACACATTCTTAGGAGTTGGCCACTCACTCACAGCTTGAATCTTAGCAGGATCTACAGAGACTCCTTCCTTAGATACATAGTGACCCAAAAATGCTACCTTCTCCAAACGAAACTCACACTTAGAGAACTTGGCATACAATTGATTCTTCCTAAGCGTCTCCAATATGATCCTCAAGTGCTCATCATGCTCTTTTTCATTCCTCGAATAGATCAGAATATCATCAATGAATACAACCACGAACGTATCTAAGAACTCATGGAAAATCCAATTCATTAAGTCCATAAATATGGCAGGTGCATTGGTTAACCCAAAAGGCGTTACAGTGAACTCATAATGACCATAACGAGTTCTAAATGCATTCATAGGTATATCCTTATCCGCTACTCTCAACTGGTGATACCCCGAACGCAAATCGATCTTTGAGAACACGCTCGCTCCATTCAATTGATCGAATAGGTCATCTATCCTAGGCAAAGGATACTTGTTCTTGATGGTTACGTTATTCAATTCTCTATAATCGATACACAACCTCATACTCCCATCTTTCTTCTTAACAAACAATACAGGAGCTCCCCAAGGTGATGCACTAGGTCTAATATAACCCTTATCGAACAATTCTTGCAACTGCGTCTTCAACTCACTCATCTCCGGAGGTGCCATTCTATAGGGTGCTTTAGATATAGGTGTAGTTCCAGGAACTAAGTCTACGGTGAGCTCATCAGCTCTAACAGGCGGCATACCCGAAATCTTACTCGGAAACACATCCATAAACTCATTCACAATCGGAATATCTTCAATATTTACCCCAGCTTCTTTACTCACATCTTGCACACTACAGATATATAACTCACACCCCTTTTTCATCAACCTCTTTACTTGCATTGCGGAGATAACCCCAAAGTTCTTGGATTTCCCAAAACGTTTATACGAAGTCAGCTTACCCAAAGGATTCCTTAAAACTACTTTCTGAACTTCACAATCTATCTTGGCCTTGTATAAACTTAGCCGATCCATCCTTAGAATTACATCTAGGTCTCCCAGATTAAACTCTATCAAGTCAGAAGGAAAAACAACTTGGTACACCTTATGGTCTCACCAGTAGGTATACTAACAGGCAAATCAATCACCTCAACATCTACAAACCCCAGACTTTTAATAACAGGCGACGAAACAAAAGAATAAGTCGCCCCTGAATCAAATAATGCTCTAACTAGCACGGAGTTAATAGAACAAGTACCAGACACTACGTCGGCAGATCGTTCAGCTTCTTTGCGACTCATCACGAACAGTTTGCCCGGAGCCTTGTTCTGGTTGTTCTCATTAGCAGGCTTGTTATAGCTTCCTTGATTGTTCTGTGCCCCTGCAGGCTTCAAACCCTGATTTCCTGGCTGGTTGAATCCAGACCTCACTTGGTTACTACCCCCATTGCCATTTTGTTCTTTCTTTTGCTTAACAAAGCACTCATACTCCCTATGGCCCTTCTTATGGCAGTAGTTACAAGTCACTGGGTCCCCCTTACAATCTCTACCAGGGTGGTTGTTGCTACACTTCTTGCAGTGATACACTCTTTCAGCTCGACTCCTATTGCGGTTATCCTGGTTGTTGCTTCCTTGGAAATTCCCATTACCATTCTTGTTTTTCTTGAAATTCCCCTGGTTTCCCCCAGCATTAAAGTCCTTTCTTTTCTCACCTACCACGGTATTCTTTTTATCCCGCCTCGACTGGAGTCCATAAATGTGGGTGGCTCTCCCATACACAATATCTAGGGATGTAAAGGTCTCACCTCCTAACCCCAACTGTATCTCATCAGTCAGCCCTTGTTCAAACCTCTGAGCCTTCAGCTCCTCAGTGGCTACAACCTTAGGTGCAAACCTCGACAATGCTATGAATTTACTGTAGTACTCAGAGATGGTCATACTACCCATCCTAAGGTTAATGAATTCCTGGGCCTTCTGCTTCCTCATAAACGCAGGGTAAAACTTCCCTCTCAGGGCAATCACAAAAGCATCCCAATCGAATCCTTCCACAGCACTCAGTCTAGCTCTATTCTCCCTCCACCATAAATCAGCCTCATCCTTAAGGTACATCACAGCCTGACCCACTCTCAAGTTCTCAGGACAGTTCACAGCCCCAAATAGTTTCTCAAACTCCCTAATCCGATTTTCTAGAAAGGTAGGGTCAGCTTGTCCCTTATAATATGGTGGCTTAACCTTGGCTAGCCTTTCAAACATGTCCCCAGCAGTCTCAGGACGCTCAGTTCTCTCCTGAGTCAATTTTTCCGCCAAGAGGCGAATAGCATCAGCTAAGTCGTTGTTGTTAGCCATCCTACTTCGTGACCTGAAAGTAATATAACTCTACTTTAGGTTTCAATATAGCTTATTTGTCAATCTAAGAAGGCAACATTTGATTTGATCAACAAAGATCGCCTCAATAAACAATTTCTCAAACAATTCCAAGTACAACATAAAGTGTTCTCTAGTAACCACTTAATCATCCATGAAGAATAATTCACATCAGATCACATAAGTAGAACAAACAGGAATTTAATCACTTAATAAAAATTTAAATAATAAAAAGATTCCCAACACGTGCTCAGAATAAATTTTTGCTCACTCATATAAATAAACAATTAACTTTCATTCCTCCAAAAGAGTATTATTAAATAATTGCTACTATAACATTATATTTTCCTAAAACAATGGTATTATAAAACAACTCTAATCACTGTTGGCCAACTATCCAACATTATTATATTTATATATTATATTGTTTCCTCTAATCGTAAATATATATAGAATAACCTAAGGTACCACATTATCATTCTTGTCCTCAGATTCCTTGTATCGTTCAAGCACAAAGATCTCATCTTCAAACTCATCTAAGTCCTCATCATAATATTCGACGTATCTCCTTTGTCTTTTAGATCTCCTTGTAGGTTGAGGCTCTTCATCTTCTGACTCTGAATCAGTTTCAAACCTGAAGGATGCACGGTAAATGTCCGATCCGGTCTGACCCCTAGCATGGTTGAACTCCACAATGAGCTCATCATCACTGGTCACCCAGACCTTAATATTTTACGCATAACCCAATCTAGACCGGTATAGTTATTATCATTGACAGGTACATTATTATCGTCACCTTCATCATCACTTCCTACCATGGGATTTTGGTAACTTCCTACTCTGGCAGACATGATTAAGGATCTACAACAAATACATATATTCAATACTATATTTAGCACTCTCCCTGTACGCAATTCCCAACGATAACAATAAAAAGTTGCCATTAACATCATAGGCACAAGAATGTAACAATCAGCAGGGAAGAAAGATTATAAACAATTAGCAGGGCAGAAAAATAATAACATGCTGAACTAACTATTTAATGCAGGCATATAATATTTCTCTCCTATATGCTCTTCCTATACTACCCATTCTCACAATACAACAAATAAAACTTTAAAGGTAATAAAATAATGCAAACACTCCTTATACTTTCAAATAAAATAATAATAAGTGTCGAAAAATTTTCGACTATAAAAAATTTAGGACATCTTAAAAAAAAATCTCGAACCATAAATAAAATTCGAAAAATTTTCGGACAATAAAAAAGAAAAATTTTCAGACAAAATAAAAAAATATTTCGAACCATATAAGAAAAATTTCGGACTCCTCTAGGGAAAAAAAAAATTTGGTCCTCTTAAAAATAGTATATTCAGAATAACATAATCCTATAACATTTTTCCAAAACGAAACAGTAGGAGCAATTCTAAGAGTTTATTCAAATAACTTGTAAGTTAATTAGGCGCCTAAAAGTTTTTGAAAATAACCTAAAGCTCCCAGATACCACTTTCTAACACCCGACAATTCTCTCTTTTCTAAAATACCTTTTTATTATAAAACATAGAAAATTATCAAAGTATTATCTCCCGTGTGAAAACGTATCGGCTTCTTCAGAATTTTGCAGCGAAAAACACACATAACTAAACTCCATACTTTAAATATAATAAACAAACAAAGTACTTAAAACCAACTCTCTAAAAATTGTCTACTCCAAAACCAAACTTAACATAATATGTTCCTACTAAAGCAACAGACAAAACAGTTTGTTACACAAGCTCTCCATTCCCAGTTTCCCAATGATGCAAATCTGCACACCTGTAGTCGTAGATGTCAATGCTCTAAAGAATCTGCTCACCAAAATGGGTCATCACAGGATCAATAAGGCAAAGCCATGATCAACACATACAAACAAAGCACGTAATCAGCAAAGCTGAGTACTATATAATAATAAATAACATTCCTAACATGATACTAACAAAATAATAAACAGGGATAAATAATAATATAACAATATAACATTCTGCAGATAACTTCTACTGAACTAAACTTTAATCACCTTTTTATTACTTTAATGGAATAGTCATTGGACCGAGTTGTCTAACTAAAAACCAGCCTTCCCTAGGAAGACGAAATACGGGCGCGACTCCGTATATCATAATGACCTAGCGATATCGAGGAACCTTTGAATAAAAAGAGGAACGGTGATCAATCCAATTCCCAGAAAAAGCCATGGCACGCTCACCATGTACCCTAACTCCTGATTGTCCAACTTCAGACGTACACCAGTCTAAATTTTATTACTATCCAAGTTACACTTTACGTGATTTACAATTTATTACTTATTATGACACACAAGTAATACAAAAATCTCAAATCAAACATTCACAACTGCACTTCTTTTTATCTTAGGATTTAATAAGCGATTACACAACTTACAATCCAAGAATACTTCTTTTTATTCCAATCCTTCTTATTTGTTGAACCTAGCCAACCATCAACTTACCTTTCAAAGGCATAAATTATCAACTTACCAAATAAGGGCCACAGTCCTCATAGAGTAGTGAAAATAATAATATAAGGGAACACATGATTTAAACATGATCCAACTCACTAAATATATTAATTCCCCCATATGAATTATTAAATAAAGTTCCCAATCCAACATGCTTGCATCAATATTCCATACAAACATGATATTCAACTCATAATCAAATCTCATCCTTACATGTTCGGACACAAGCATAAAACATGTAAAATCCAATCATAATAGAAATCATATATGAACTTACAAAGTTCCTATACATGATACTACAACTTTTCCTTCCTAAATCATGATACTACTCACATAAAACATAGGTATGTACATACCTTGTATAAACAAACTGATATGCCACCGTTAATCACTTTAAAAGTCGCCTACTGAAAATTCTCCGCCTAGAACAACCAATATAACTTAAACTCAATACTCTAATTAAATTCCAGCAACTTTAAAATACTTTAAATCCTCTTTAAAAATATTTAAAAGTTGTTTTTAACATTAAAACTTCAAATACTAATACCACCTAGCATAGTATTACTATACTAGTCATTAAAATCCTTAAAACTCCCTTAACCACAATCCTTTTAAAAATTCCAGCAGCATATAATCTATTAAAACCCTCTTGAAACACACTAAAACATGCTTAAATTCATAATTTAAACCAATCTCATAGTTTATAACATGCTACTAAAAATTTTCAAACTCTTAAACCCTAAAACTCCATGCTTTGATATATTTAAACTCAATCTAAATATAATAATCAAATCTGAAATTATATGCTTTCAACGCATAACTTATATAATCATAGATTAATCATTAAAACAATAATTTAAAGTTTTTAATCATGATTAGTACTAAAATAAAACATAAAAACATAATCTTTAATCAAAACTTGAGGAGGACCGACGGCACCCAGCGGCACACGGCGGCAGTCGACGGCGCACGGCGGCAGACGGCGGCGAGTCACCAGCGAGGAGTAGCAGCCGGCGAGGAAGAAGAGTGAAGGGCGAAGAAAAAAAAAGATTGGAGAGAGGAAGCACCGAAAATTTTGTGGGAGGAAAGAGGAGAGAGAAAATAATGTGTGGGGAATTATTTGGGGTTTATAGTTTCCCCTTTGAGGGCTTAGGAAAAAGTAATTGGGCTTCAAATAGAGTTTGGTGATGAATAGGATTGATGATTGAACTCCAAACATCACTAGGATTAGCATTTGGGTTCCTCAAGCCCATTTAAACATCTTTTCCAAATCTCGTTAGTATTTCAAACATTTTTCAAAGCATGCCTAACAAAACATTTTAACTTCCTTAAATCCTTAAAATAATTCCTTTGACTTTCAAAATGGTCAACCTTTGAAATATGAAATCATTAAAATGCTAATATATATTAAAATATAAATAACTATATATTAAAATATATTTATAAAATTCATAAAAATACGGGGGATTACATACCCACCTGGAGCTTCAACAAGAGACCAGCATGCCTTAAAGCTCTTGGCCTCCCAATATGTCAGGAGTATAACGGGACACTGTACAAAAGAACACCACAAGGCGTGCACCGGCTCTGTATTGATAAACCTGATACCACAACGGTCATGGATCAAGTCCATAGTGGAATTTGTGGCACGCATATGAACGGCCATATGTTAGCTCAAAAGATCATTCGCTTAGGCTATTACTGGACCACAATGGAGAAAGATTGTTACCTTTATGCCAAAACCTGTCCAAAATGCCAATTATGTGCTAACCTGCAACATGTCCCACCCTCCTTGTTATATACCTTCACTTCACCTTGGCCATTCTCAACCTGGGGTATTGACATTGTTGGTAAAATAACACCACCTGGCACTGGGGGGCCTGAATTCATCCTTGTGGCCATAGATTACTTCACTAAATGGGTAGAAGCAGCATCCTATGCTAAATTGACAGCCAAACATGTCGCTGCCTTCTTAGAAAAGACCATAATTTGCCACTATGGGGTACCCCACGAGATCATTAGTGACCAAGGTACCCACTTCCAGGCTAAATGTGAACAAGTCCTTGAAAAATATAGCATCAAACACCATCGCTCTTCCCCATATAGACCCCAGGCCAACGGTGCTGTGGAGGCTGCTAACAAAAATATCAAGGTTATTATCCAGAAAATGACCGAAAATTATAAAGATTGGCCTGATAGGCTACACTTTGCCTTATGGGGATACCACACTTCTATGGGAACATCTACCGGAGCTACACCTTATTCTCTTGTCTATGGCATAGAAGCTGTTCAACCTGTTGAACTAGAAATACCATCCCTACGCATTGTCCTAGAAAGTCAAATTCCTGAAGCTGACTGGGTCAAAGCTAGATTCGAAGAGCTCATATTACTCGATGAACGAAGATTAGCTGCCTTGCTTCATGTGCAAGTTTATCAAAATCGTATTGCGCGATCTTTCAATACGAAGGTCAAACCCCGAAATATTAAAGAGGGTGACTTAGTGCTCAAAGCATTAAGGAAAAATGTGTTAGATCCTCGAGGTAAATTCAGACCTACTTGGGCCGGTCATACATTGTCAAGACAATCCTATCTGGAGGAGCAGCTCAACTCATTGACATGGACGGTACTTAATTTCATAATCTAACCAATCTTGATCAACTCAAGAAATTTTATGTGTAAAACACAACCAATTCTTTAATTGGTAATAGTTATCCAATGTTTTTTGAAGCATGAACTACGTGCAGCCTGATTCCTATTTGGACACGTAGGCAACCTTGTACAAGGTTCAGCCCCTTCGTTAATCAAAACCTCCTGTGGTTCATACGTTTTTACGGCAACAAAAATAAAAAAAATAATAGTATTTTTAATGGTTAATCGCGTCAGACGCAACAATGTTGCGCCTAGCGCAGTGTAGTGCGCCAGACGCACCTTTTCGCGTCTAGCGCACTAAACCGCTTAGCTGCTTGTTCGAACATTTTTCCGGCATTTGTTAAGATGCTTAAATACAACAATATTTTGCGACATATTTAGGCTCACTTCGGTCTACATAAAAATAAAACTTTGTTTTTATTCAAATTGCTGAATGAAAATAAATCATGAAACATAAGTTATGACTACACTATAAAATAACTATGTGGCATGAAAGCCTTATTGAAAGCAATAAATCAACATAAAAACAATAACTCTGCAGACACTGTTGCAATCAATCCTTCTTTTCCTTCCCCTTCTCAGCCTTTTCCCCTGTAATAGAAGTTTCTCCCTTTTCCATCTGTAGTTTTGGTCTAGGAGCCTTCCTTTTTTCCCAATACACCATAGGTTCCTTCCCTTTGCCTGTAGGAGTGTATGTCCATGGAGTCACCCTTTCTGTGTCAGCCCTTTCCATGATTACTACGCCCCCCAAGCGTAGTCTTCTCTTTGTAGGAGGCATCCGTGGCCCAAGTCGTTCCCGCGCTGGTGCTACCTTTGGCCCTAAACGTTCCTTCACAGAGGAAGTTGTAGTAACAGGCCTTTGGCCGCTCGTCCCTATAGATGTGTGAGTAACTGGTCTCTTGCCCCTGTTATCCAAAGTCTCAAAAGTTTTCCCCACAGTTCGGGGAATAAACTTCCGCTTCTTAGTCACTTCGGCGGACTCCTTCGCCCTCATCTCTTTCCTCACAGCAGGGTCTCTAGTCAACATCCATACGATATAACTCTTAGACACCTTCTTAGATTCTATTCTCTCCTGGGTATACCAAAGTGGGCGCTCTCCCCAATATTTCTCCCACCTCTTAATTCCACTCCAGGTCAGACCATATATTTTTGGAGCAATGGTGTCTTCAGCAGGGATTAGTTTGCGGTACCCATATTGTCTTAAAACCCTCGACGAAAAATAAAAGGTCATGGTATACAGACTACACAACCTCACATAGGGTGAATCATCACGAATCCCTACCATGGACCTAATCCTCCACCATGGCACTACCCATCTGACACTCAGCTCATTATCCCCAAAGAAAAGGGCCCAGTCTTCAAAAGATTTCTTCTTGAAGATTTTCTTCCTACCAATGAAACCCATCTTGTTACATCTCTCCATATTCTCAGGAGGATCAATCAACCTCAAATGTTCCATAAGCCAGATCTGCATCAGCAAATAAAATGTATCATTATTGCTTCCTGACGAGTAATAATACATATATACTATTTCATTATTGCTTCTCCAAGAGTAATAATACGTGCACAACCTTTATTGCTTCATGACGAGTGATAATAAATAAAATCTCATATTACTTCCTATCGAGTAATACTACAGAACTGCGCCAGACGCGCACAATCAGCGACAGACGCAGACAAAAGCGTCCGGCGCATCACTCTGCGCCCAGCGCATATTCCTTTTCAATTTTTCTTCGTTTTTTTTCTTGGGATGTAATATCAGAATTCCATTATTCAATAAAGTCGTCATAATCTGAATAATATATTACGTATTATTACTTCGCATAGAGTCATAATATGGTCAATAAAAAAAAAAGAAACGAAAAATTATTTCTTTGGTTCATGACTAAAAAATATACTTTACCTGTAACAGTAGAGGGCTCCCCGAAAACTGCCTTGGGTCCTTCTTCACAGCATCCAGACTGGCAATCATCTCCCCTACACAAAGTGGCATCGGGGTCCTTCCTACCTCCAGTTGCTCTGCTACAGTATTCAAGGAGGCAAAACCAGCACCATTATCCCCATTCACAAACAGAAAACGACTAAGCAGACAAAATACCAGCGCCCGCATACGATATGTCTGTCTAGCCATTTCAGTAGGAGGACTATACATTGCAGCTAACCTAGTTAAATTAACCCTCCTCCCATACACAATTTAGGACATATTTTCTTCCTTTAAGTCCATGAACCTCTCAAAGTCCTTAAAAAAATAATCCTCCAAAGAAGGGGCACAGGGCAATTGACTACAGGGCCATCCAATTATAGCACCAAATTCCTCAGGCAAAATCGTCAATTCGTGGTTCCCAAAGCAAAAACAGTGATTGGTAACATCCCAAAAATTAACAACTGCATAAAGGAAATTATAATCTAACTGTATAAACCTCAAGGATGCCAATACATCCATGTGTCGCCTCCCCAACTCGTGTTTCTCAGCAATAGTCAGCGACGACAACCACCCACTTAGAGTTGGTTCAAAAGCCATAGCAACAGTCAAAAGTAATAGAGAAGTATAGAGAGAGAGAAGTATAGAGAGGAATATCACTCATAATACTGAAATAACACACGAATTCTCCTATTTATAATGGCTTCACATCTCAACTCTAAACGGATTCGGACTTACCGTTCCAGACAGAAAACGTGTTACACGCTCAAGTTGGTAGCGCACAAGGTCGCGCCAGACGCTGATACAAGCCTGCGCCCAACGCATGATCAAGCGTCAGACGCCAAGGCTGCGATGCGCGCCGTGGACACGCGCTCAGCGCACAACTTTGATTCACATATGTCGACTCGGATTATGATCTCTCACAAGAGTTCGGGCCACTCCCATTCCACTTCGGATAAAAAACTGTTTTTTTACTTAATGTCCACGTTTTCGGCCCATTTTTGTAAACCCACCCGCACACACCCTTTTCGCTCTCCTATTTTCTTTTTTTGTTGGGAGAAGGTCGACTACGCTCCATTCAAATTTGCTTTAAACTGAGTCAGTCGCATTGCATTTATACATGGCATTTTAGAATAAGGGCCACTGCTAACAAAAGACGCAATACATATCAACATAAAAGATATACATCGTAACAAAAGTGCAGGCCACAGGTACACAAGAATAAAATAATGCAGACATCTAAGGGGAATGGGGATCCTACTCCCTCGAAGAGGAGTCCTCCGGTTCTTGAACCAGGACCCGCTCGACTAACCCACGTGATAACCAATCCCAGACTGCATCAAAGGAGTCACAGACGGAGTCGGCCGCATCGGAGACAACTGATGCATCCCCAAAATCTGTTGTTGCATCTGCAACAACTGCATCTGCATATGCTCCATCCACATCGGAGAAGGCCCAGGGCATGGATCAGGCCTGGCGCCCCCCATAATGTCCATGCTGCCAATACCAAACTGCCCAGTAAACGGACCCATTGGAGGCCTCTCAGATGTCGACTCTCGGGGAATATGAGCCGAAAGCCTAGACTGAGTCGATACCCTCGCCTCGGGACGATGCCCACTCTCCTGAGGACGACGCTGCACAAAATGTCACAAAGCATTAGCAAAACGAATACTCCCTCCGTCCCAAAATACTCTTGACACTTATCAAGGCACGTAGTTTTAGATGATAAGTTGTTGTTTCATTATCAATTATTATTTTATTGAAAAGTAGATGTGATAGAAGTTAGTAGTTAGTAAAAGTAGTATTATTTTATTTTAAGGAGAGAGAATGTGGGCCATGGTTAGAGTTGGTATGTAATAGGAGTGGTATTATTTTATTTGGAGGAGAGAGAGTGTAGGCCAATGTTTAAAAGTTAGAAGGATTAAAATAATAGTGGGTCATACCCAAAAATAGAAGTGTAAAGAGTATTCTGGGACAGATAAAAAGGAAAGTGTAAAGAGTATTCTGGGACAGAGGGAATATAACAAAAAATAAATAAAACCAAAGCACAATAGGTCAGTCTACCTGGCTATGTATGTCGCTGCGGCGACATGACATGCTCCTTTTCAACTTGGTCATCCCATGCTTCAGCGAGTCAACCACTCGGAGAATCTGAACAACAGTCTCCCGAGGAACCTGGAAATAAACAGTATATAAGTCAGTACAAGCAAAATGAATAATGAAAGTTCCTGACTTTCAACACTTACCGAGCTCAAATGGGCCGGCATAGCACGAACAGCGTGCTACTCTGCCTCTGGGGCAACGTCAATCATCTCCTCAACAAGCCCGGAATCTCCAGTATACCGGATTCTTAGATCCGGGACGAAAGAGATACGAGCCGCAGCAGCCTCCTACCAAAAGCAAGAAATAACACTCAATACTTTGATCATGTCAAAGTAAACAAAAACATGCAAACTCAATGTGCATACCTCGTTGAACTTGACAGGAGGAGCCAAGCGAGGCAAAAGGACAGTTTGGTAATCGCGATCACGAAAAACAAAGTCGTGATAGCTCACCTGAAGCGTTGCCCCTCCCTCGATAGCCTGAACAAGAGCAACCCTGTCCATCATAGTGACGGGGGGTCATGAGGCACCAGTAATATCCTCGTCCCGTCGTGCTGACAGGCCACCCTCTCACCCAGATACCACACAGGGTATGACTCTCCATAAAAAATGACCCTCTTGCGAGTCAGAATGCGGGCCCTATGAGCCCAAGCCGGCATCTGTGGAAAGAACGCCCAAGGATAAGAGGTAACCTGAAAAGCAGAGAAAAGTTAACATCTACTACATACCCAAAGGACAAGATTGATTCACTATGATTACCTTGTCGTCTTTGACTCGCCGGATAGCCTTCCGGACACTCTCTACAGCACCATACCGCGTCATCCCGCGCTCCGCCCAGGACAAGCCGGCAGGAAATGTAGGGTCACGAACCCTTTCCAGGGCCAATCCCGGAAAATACTCATAAAACCAAATCTATAACAATAAGATTACCTTAGTACTGATCAAGATAACGAGACAAAAGATGGACGATGTGTACAGTCATACCTCCAAATGTCTCCATGGACCAAAAAGGGAGACTGGTCCACCATCACCCAACTGCCGGCAAGCAGAACGCATGCAGTATAAGAGACTGCAATAGCCCAGCTCGGCCTAGTCATAGGTCGACACACCTGAGACAACTCCCTCAAGGGCTGCAGGTATCGCGTCGAGACGCGCGATCCCCTATCAGTGCGCAACAGGCCATAGACAGCTAACCACAGCAGAATGCGTACCTTCTGCTCCTCAGTAGTCCCTTGAAGGGTGATACCTCTAGCAACCTTAGACCGGGGACCGTAAGACGCATTTGGAGGAAGCATATCGGCAACCGGGCCGATCAAACCTCGAACCACTGCCGACTTGAACGGCAACGAATCACCTATCGGCACCCGGATGCCGGTAAAAGACAAGCTGGAAATCAAAGAGAAATTCAGCGGAGTGATGGTCAACTCCCCACGACGCATGTGAAAGGAGTTGGTAGTATCCCACCACCACTCCAACAAACCTCGAACGACAATCTAAGAGGAATGAACCTCTCCCATACTCTCATAAACATCGAGAAAAGAGGACATACCACTCTGCTCGATGAGGACAGCTCGATGAGGACCTTTCAGACTTTCCTGAGCCAGGTAAAGTCAAAAGTCCCAAAATGACGAGTATTACCCTCGTCCTGCAAATGTAAGAACAATCAATCAAATGCCTAGGCCATCGTGTGAAATGAAGTCGACATAACGCAGAATACTTACGATGCCTGAGAGCGGACGATGTGAAATATGATGCTCCGGATCAAAGTACAGCTGGTCGGGAGTCCGCTCCACGACCTTCCACGCCCTCCTAGATCCGGAAGCTGCTCTACCATTGTCCTCCCCACCCGATTCTCCCGACGACAAGCTAATCGGATTGAACATCACAAACGAAACTAAGAATCAAAGAGTTCCCGACTCTATACTACCAGATTTCATGAATCGGTAAAATAAAAAAAAAAACACTTCAAAGTGTCACCACTACATGAGATTTCCAGAATCCATTTCACACACCAACATACGTGCATTGCCTAAAATATGATTTCTACCAGCAGAATCATCACACATTCAAAGTTCCCTAAGCATGTTTCTAGGTTCCAAACTTAGGAGCTACGCTAATCCTGATTCTGAGGTTCATCATCCAAGAATCATCGCACATTCAAAGTTCCCCAAACATATTTCTAAGTTCCGGACTTAGAAATTGCATCAAACAATATAATTCTAGATTCATGATCTACTGAATTATTTAACAACGAACTCACATGAAACGAGTATCAAACTCGTGAAGAACAACAAAACCGCCCGGAAAACTCGCCGGAGCTCGCCGGAAACGGCGCACTTCGCCCGCCGCCCATAAAAATAAAAATAAAAAGAGAGAGAAAAATTTACATGTGAGTGTCAAATCGCTCGAAAAAAAAAATAAAACAAGTAATAAAAATTCCGGCGAGTAAAAAAAAAGCAAAAAGGGACATGGACACATACCTGAATCGCCAGCAACACACCCGGGCACTCGCCAGAAAATGGTCCAAAAAGGGGCGAGATCTTCGGAGGTTTTAGCACCCCAAAACGGTCGAAAATTGCTCAAAAATGCCCGAAAACACTGCAAAAATAACAATCAAGCGAAAATAATCACTCCTCCCAAGTAGATCTTAAGAAATGCTCAAGAAATAAGGAGCTTTAAGCTTTAGAATTTCGAAAATGGAGTGGGCTTAGGAGAGAGTGAGAAATGAAAGAAAGACGGCGGAGAAGAAGAGAAATGGGAAGAAAGAAAATTGCCCGTGTTTTTTTAGGTCATTTAATGACCTGCGCCCAGCGCGCCACGTGCGCCTGACGCATCATCAAGCACCGCGTCTAACGCGAGACACCGTGCCCAGCGCATCCTTACACGCCAAGCGCAGGTCTGTGCGACTGGCGCACAGACCTATACAATACGCTTGGGGGCTTCTTAGCAACCCGCTTAAATCCAAATGAATTCGTATGTTCGTTACGACATTGCGCGCGACAAACTAACGGGTTTTCAAATCCACAACAAAAATACAATTTCGCCATTCCTCCAACATGCTACACTGTACACAAATCTTGCTCGAGAGACAACAAGTACTCAGGAGTATTAACAGCGGAAAACACACCGTTAGGTCCGCGGACCATCATCACAACACATTACCCAGGAGCGGGACCATTAATAGCTCTATCCCGTCATGAGCCGAACCATTAATAGTTATATCCCGTCGTGCGCCGGACCATTAATAGCTCTACAAATTATCTATCCCGTCATGAGTCGGACCATTAATAGCTTTATCCCGTCATGAGCCGGACCATTTATAGCTCTATCCCGTCGTGAGCCGGACCATTAATAGCTCTATCCCGTCCTGAGCCGGACCATTAATAGCTATATCCCGTCATGAGCCGGACCATTAATAGGTCTATCCCGTCGTGAGCCGGAGCATTAGTAGCTCTACAAATTATCTATCCCGTCATGAGCCGGACCATTAATAGCTCTATCCCGTCGTGAGCTGGACCATAATAGCTTTACACATCATCAACACCCTGGAGATGGACCATAATAGCTCTACACGTCATCAACATCCTGGAGCGGGACCATAATAGCTCATGATTTCTCTTCACCTATATTATTTCATTTTTGCAAATTTACATTATTTTGCAAATTTGTTCATATATGTATGTGCCTGAAACTTTTGCTTGTTTTGCAGGTACTGGCGTAAAAGAGTGATTTTGGATTGCAGAGCATCCAGAGTCATTCTCCGTTTCGACACGTATACTTTGACTTTCGGTTTTACAAACCTCAGTTAAAGTGGGGGATTCTGTAGACACATAATCGTGTCTCCCCATTTGAAATATACCGCGGTCTTAGTTGGCACGACCCAATGGAGGAGCAGTCTGAATAAACATGCAATGTGTGTTTTAAAATAATATTATGAAAGCCCAATTAATCATTCATGATGGTTAATTGTAAGTTCAACCCGTGAAATGCTTTTTAAGTCCATTTTAAAAGCCCAACTGAATATTTATTATTCATGAATATTTTTAATATTTATTGTTTTGATAAATATTCTTCTTAATATTTGTTGTTTTGATAAATATTTTCCTAAAAGTTTTGATTATTATCTTTTACCCATAAAACAGATTTTCAACCCGGAAAATTCGATCTCCGGATTTTTAGGGATAAAAAAGGCATCTTGAAAGCACGCGTAGCATTTAAAAATGAATATTCTGGAATATTCCGGATTTTGCGCCGGACGCGGCGGCTGCGCTCAGCGCGCCACGTGCGTCCAGCGCATTGGTCGTATCGCGTCAGGCACTCCAATGAGCGCCTGACACGTGGACTTGTGACTCACATAGAGTCCTGCGCCTAGCGCAAGTATTGTGTGAGACGCAATATACAAATTTATCTTTACGAAAACGCGTTTCCATGTGCAAAGTTTTAACTGGACGGACCACGTCAAGCAGGCCAACCTGCGCCTGATGCTTGTCCTCGCGCCTGCCACGTAGGCTTGCGCCAGGCGCAGGGCGTGCGTGAGACGCACGTGCTGGTTTGCCTATAAATACGGGCTGATTTCCCGAATCAAAGACAGCTTCGAACAATTATTTTTACGCACGCAAATACTCTCAAACACTCCAAAATATACTTCGAATACAAAACACTTTTGATCTTCCACATTAATCCTGGTTCCTGATTCTACTATATTCCTGGTTCCAAGATTGCTTCGACTGAAGGTCACTGCGCTCTTCGATCTAAACCGCATAGGTATAATCCTGAGGGCTCCTTAATAATCATATTTATTTCATTGAAGTTACTAACCTTTTTCTTTTCATGATGTAGATTCTTAATTAATAACCGTGGTCCTTTTGTAAATTCTAACCTCTTTTCTTATATTTTATGTATGTAATGCTCGTGTTATTATGATTGTCTTGCATGCCTTTTATCACCCACACGCTATTATGCTAAACAAGACCTAAAGAACTGTTCTAATTAATTCAGATAATTTGGACAACCTGTTAAGAACCTTGTAAAATGATTGCTTAATAACTGGTCATTAAATAATTAGTCTTTTGTGCGTTTCCTAAACCCATCTAGATTAATTATTTTAGGGTGCTTTAAAATATTGTTTGATTGTTCTATTGCATAAGATCTGCTGTGAATTGTTATTTAGTAGAGGCCAACAATGGGTAATATAGTTCCTGACTATATTGTACCCTCACCCCCGAACTCACTTTTTGGTTCCTGACCATCTATGGAGTCATGACGGGAAAATCTACATTGGAAGTCCCTAAGATGCCCCTTCCGTTTCAATCCAATTAGGTTTATGATTCTTCCTCTAAATAATTGTTGCCGACTTCAAAATGTAGTTTTAATAAAACCTTAACAATGGGGTATTCAAATAAATGCGCTCACACCGCGTGTAGGCGTTAAAGGAATTCAAAATTCGCGCCTACACTTATACTGTTTTACTTTTTTTCTTGTTTTGCTTCTAACCATACAACACTTTAATGTTTTCTAAATTAACCATACAACACTTTAACTTCCTATTCGGTTTTCCTTTCCTTTTTTTTTTGTTTCTTTCTATACAACACTTTAATGTTGTTTTATTTTCTTCTCTTTTAAGTTTTACAAAGCATAGTATATCATTCTGTTCATCTTATTTATTTGAAAATTTAACACTTAATTCATAGACTAATAATATGTTTTCTAAAATAGACCATTTGAGAGATTATCAATTTTTTTTATGGGAAGAGATTATCAACTTTTAATTTAACTTTATCATGGATCAATTTTATATTTTCATACCTCATCCCGTAATATAGTAGATAAATGAAAAAATAATCAATGGAATTACCACAAAGTAGATAATTTAAATAGAAAGATATAAAATATGAAACCTGAAAAAGATAACCATAACTATACTATGGGATGAAGGGAGTATATTTTTATGTGATATATTTTCTTTATTATTTGCTCCTTTTATTTTCACTTAAAACATTTGACACATAATTTGACCATTAATATGTCTTTCAAACAGAGCTTGAGTCGCAATGCATTTTATATTTTCTGTAGGTACCTATTTTGTCATGTTATGTTATTCGTAATACTATGCACTACTTAACACCGAAAATTACTAATTATTCTTCTATTAGAATTAAATTAAAGGGCCTCCTATGTCTTATCTCGCCCTGGGCCCATAAATTGTCAGGACCGGGCCTGCTCATTGACTTTGCTAAGTAAGTGGAGATAATTATTCCCCAACATAACAGACTATCTTGCATTGACCACATCACCTTTAACCACGTAAAATGAGCCATAATAATTATGTCGCTTGTTGGCGTCGGACGTCGGTAGACGGCGTCATATAAAATACGGTCATAACACATTGCATGGGAAAATATAAAAAGACGTTGAAATATGAAAGCAAATATTTTAATGACTTGTGGGAACTAACCCTCAACAACTTCCCATACATTTTGCCAGCAAAACACCTACAGTTTAGATGTGAGCACCACGCACCACTTAAACAATAGCTTCCTACTCTATGGTATCTCACGCCCATATTAGCTTGGGTTTACTTTTAGCTGATTTTCCCCAAGCAAATTAGCTTGCCAAAGCTAATTGCAAAATTTGTCTCCAATGGCCAAGCTAGTAGCTAGGGACTTTAAAAAAATGCAAGCAAATCCCTAGCTACAACCATTGTAGATGCTTTAGAGAGAGGTTGGCACGGAGATTTAGGAGAAGAAATAGATAGAGAGAAATAAAAAGAGGAACTCATGTGATAAATAGAGAGGTCGAGAGAAGTCAATTAAATGCCAATTAAAGTAACATGTTGTTTAGTTTGAAACGATCTAAAATGCATGGTAAGTGTTTCATTTATTTTAGAACGGATGAATTATTAAAACAATACCATATTATTTATAATCAAATCAAAAATTTATAGTGTTCTTTGTAAGTTTCTTCCATTTTATTATAATGATCTTACCCTTTAATTCCCATCTAACAACTTTAAAATCCATTACAGTTTGCCAAATTATTTCTTCTTACACCACTTGATATCTTATAAAAATTTCCTATAACCAAAGAAATAAGACATGAGAATTTGTGTTGAACAAAAGAAAATGTTCCTTTTGCATCAGCTACTATGGTAATTAGATTCAAAATAATTGACTTACCACTTTTCTCTTCCATAGTATAAAGAATGTATGAAAATAAAAAACACATGCATGTAGAGAAATTGAGAGCATTTAGTATAATGCTGGTTGCTCCGTTATATGCATGCTAATGGGGCAAGTATGTTTCTCATTGTGGTTCACCTTCATATTTTTCGTGGTCCATATCATGCGAGTAATATACTATAATTTTGTTGCTTTTGTTTAAACATTAAATTATTATAATGTTTATACTAAACTATCTAACGGTTGTTTATATATTCTTGTTCTACAAAGGATGAAGAATCTTATCAATTATAGTTTATCTGTTGGTATATTTGTCGCGTATGTGGAGCTAGCTAGTCGCCAAATTTTTCTTTTTGGTGACTCCACAAACGCGGAAAACATGACCAATATCAAATTTGTAGACAAATACACGTACACATCACATGTCACTCATTCTTTACGTGTGTATGGCTGACAAATTTTGGTCATGTAACTCTCATATAATTATTGTTAATTCTCAATGGTAACCGTGGAGAATGGTGTGATTAGTTGTTGTAATGATGATTAGTTATGCTTATACCTTTATTATATGTATTGTGTCTCATCATGAGAATAAAGGTGCACATAGTAATGCTGTTATACACCACACAAGATTAGCTCTCTCAACAACAGTCACATGATCCTAGGTTGATCTTGTGTGAGTATTTTGTCCTATGTACAGCTAGTAGTTCTTCGTCTACAATACAACTAGGCTTTTAGGTTTTGTAAAGCTCTTGCATATATATAGTATCTTGTAGATTGTATAGGCGTTGTAGTAAATAGAAACTTTTACATAATTGTGAATACAAGAAATTTTCAACCTATGAATGTTATTAGAGAGAAATATTGTTGTAGGAGTTTTGATTTCTCTTCATGGTATTAGAGCAAGTTCTACAGGGTCCTTATCTGAGTTATCAAAACTTCACTACATTCATAAATTTTAAAATTTTAACATACTTTGAAACTTTGTCCATTTAAGCATCAAAATGGCAGAGAAGGAAGATAAGACCAGCCAGTCTAACAATCCTTACAAAGATCCTCTTTTTATTGTTGTGAATGAGAGTGGAGGAACTGCTCTAGGAAGCATCATTCTTGATGGCAATAGCTTCCTAAACTAGAGTAGAAGCGTGAAGATTGCTCTAGGAGCAAAGAACAAACTAGATTTCCTTGAAAGAAAGTACCCAAAACCCAAGGAGGCTGGAGATGAGATGTAAAATTGGGTAAGATGTGAGTATGTGACTACATGGTCAGATCTTGGCTCCTTGCAACAATGAAATGTGAGGTTGCTGGAAGTTTAGTGTCAATGCAATCCACAAAGGAACTGTGGGAAAAAGTAGTAGAAAGATATGGACAAACCAATACACTTTAACTTTTTCATGTGAAGAAAGAGCTTTGGAAATTTCAACAAAACAACTTAAGTGTGGGAGAATACTATTGCAAACTCAAGGAATTATGGGACCAGATTAGCCAACTGGAAGGGATACCAGAATGCACATGTGGAGCCATGGCCAAGTGTACATGCCTTATGCAGAAGAAAATGATGGAGATACAATTAAATGACAAGATTATGAAGTTCATAATGGGTTTGAATGGTGTATATGAGCAAATAAAGGGCAACCTGCTAGGGATGGACCCTTTATTTCCAGTTAACAGGGCTTACAACTTGGTGTTATAAGTAGAGAAGCAAAAGTAGATTACAAGAGAGATAAGTTTGAGAAATGAGATCAGTGCTCTAAATGTAAACAGGCAAGTGCAACACTTGGGCCTTTTGTGCAATTTCAGAAGAAAGATTACAGGAGAATGATGAGTGAGAAGCAAGCAAAAACATGTGATTAACGTGGTTTGAAGGGTCACATCAGGGAGGAATGTTGGAAACTAAATGGATATCCTGATAGATTCAAGAACTCCAAGTGGAAGAATACTAGCAAATAGACCTGGTTATTGGGCGGGGCGGGTCAGGGTCAGTGCGGGTCGGAAACAAGTTAGGTCATAAGAGGGTCCCCTCATAAAGGGTCGTAGCGGGTCGGGCCAAATGGGTAGCGGGCCGATAGCGGGTTGATAATGAGCGGGTCGGTAAACGAGCAAAACAAACAAGGAACAAAGAGAGCCAAAAGTGAGTATAAATGAATGTGAATCCGAATATGTAATTATTTTTACAAAACCTATTTTATTTTTCAAAATTATTGGGTTTCTTTGTTGGCCCTATAATGGCCATGTCCAATAATGACACTATCCAATAAAACCCTGTCCAATAAAAGCCCTGTAAATTTGACCCTAACCCTTTAGCCATTGGGCTACCCTGACCAATAACCATACTAGCAAACAAGCTGCAAATGTGGTGAAAGAAAAGGTAGAAGGAGCTGAAGGAACTCCTCCTGGATCCAACAACTCTCAAGGTGAAGGAAGCGAAAGAAAGGATGAAAGCAAATTGATTTCAACAGTGGCTCAGGAAGTCATGGAAGCTTTGGGAAGAAATGCAATGGCATATAGTAATTTTTGCAGGTAAAGTAGTTTTGTCAATTGTTGTTAATCATAAGAAAGTGTATGATTGTAACTCATGGATCATAGACTCAGGTACTAGTGACCATATATGTGAAAATAGGAGCCTATTTTCTAACATAAAGCCTTTAAAAGGTACTGTGAAAATAGGTTTACCTAATGGATCAGTGAAACAGGTGAATGAGTCTGGAAATGTGAATATATATCCTAAAATTACTATGAGAAATGTGTTTTAATTTGTCGATGATTTTAGGCACAACTTATTGTCTATAAGCAAAACCATAGAAGATAATAAACTCATAAAATTCATATTTGATAAGAATGGATGCTATGTACACATGACCTTTCCACTGAGCAGATCATAGCTCATGGAACGAATGAGAGTGACTTGTATAAGCTGGTGGTAGATGAAAGGAGGCTCGAAGAAGGAGATGGAAGTAAAGGAGAAAATAAAGTGATGACAGCAAAAGCAACAAGGAATTTTGACAAGGAGAATTCTAAGCTAGGTTTTAATTCATGCTAGATTAGGACATGTCTCTTTATCAAATAGCATACCCAAGCAATTAATACACACCAACCACTGAACAAAAAGACAACATTTTCCTTGGAAAAGAAGATAAACCCACTCTAATTTCCAAATTAAAATGAGCATATTTTATTGTTAGCGTGGTTAACATCTTCCACTTTTTACAAAAAGAGGGTAACTTCAAGCTTTGTCCAATTCTACCAAGATTTAGTAATCAAGACCTACTATTTTTGGGTATCTAATGTTTTTTACAAGAGAAATGCAAAAGAAAACTCTGGCATCATGCTTTTAAGGGACATCGGAATTCACAGTTGCGGAGTTTGCAAGTTTATGTCTTTGTACAGCCCTTAGACTTTCATCAACTCCTGAAATAAAAATGTTTGTCAGAACTCAGAATTGTACCATGCAAGCACAGAACAAAAGAGAATAAAGTACGAATGAACTTTGTTTGTATGATAATATCATGCAGTTAATTCCAAGTTTTAACTTCCAACTTGAGCACATATGAGGACTGTCTGAGATTGACTACGTCAGTGAATCAAGAACTTAAACGTTTTTAACGAGCTTCAAATCCTCATAAAGCCACCAAACAAAAACTAAGAGAGAGAGTAGTTTACAGATGGGGGAAAGCCTGTGTAATTACATGCTCGCCAGTCAAAAAAGAGGGCATGACATGCACAGGAAAAATTTAAAAGGCAAAAATTAGACCTGTTTCTGGCTGCAATATTTCAAGAATATAACTCAGTACCTTGTCTTTTTGCTTGTAGATAGTCTCAACCTTCTTCATGTACTCATCAGTCATCTTCTGCAATTAGGAAGAATATCCAGTGGCTAAGTTCTGGGAAGAGAACTATCAAATAGATAAAATAGATAAAAGTAAGGATAGCATTGAGGTACAGACAAAATTCGCTTCATTTGCAAAGGATCGCTATTACTGACTTGGGTTGTCTCTAGAAGGTATCATTTGCTGCTATACTCCCTCAGTAAGAATATAATTGTCACCAAAAGTTCAACCAGCAATATGTGACAGCTAAATATGGGGTGATCAGGCAGCATGTACCTTTCCCAAATTATCCTCCACAAGATTCTAGATAACCCAATAATTTATGGAAATTCAATCAACACCAAGAACATGGTTGCATATAACTATATAAGCAAGGCACTGATTTTCTGATGTCACTTCTAAACCTAGATAACTCCTTCAGTAGATGGAACAAATAGAAATCTCAAATCCAAGATAAACAAGGAATATAAACCGTATATCCCAGTGGCGGAACCGGGGGGCTGGCGTAGGCTGTGGCCTCCCTGATCGTTTTAAATATCTATTAAAGGTTGAAGGTAAAAAAAAACCAATTATCATTTCTCAGTAAAAAGATATATACACTTGGGCGGTTGGGCCCCTAAATCCTGGTTCCACCACTGGACTTGATTCAATAGAACCAAACAAAACCAAACCCCTAAAGTTCACAATGTGTATGATCTAGTATTTACATTTATAATTCAATAATTACCTGAACAAACGAATACACGAGTGAATGAGAGAAATAGAGAAGGAGGGAACCCAGACTCACAAAGTTTTTTTCTTCAACAGGTTTATTCAGAACTTCATTTTAATTCATACCTAAACTGTAGCAACCAAGCACCAACCACACCTCATCTTACCAGATAAACCAGCTCTGGATACAGCACCATTAATTGGCTTTCTAAAGGAAATTGAGGACAACATAGGCTCAACATTTAAAAGGGTATTCTTCAAGTTTCTATCCATATATTATCTACCTTAAATCTACTCCTCCGGCCATTAAGTATCTCTGAACCCTTTGCACTTGAGCACAAGGACCTGCGCGTTCTGCACCCAACGGTCTTGGCTCCTTTTTTCTCACTGTCCCCTATAGTTGTGGGCCTGCGGCATTCTTATTACCTATGCATCTCTTAACCATGCACAGGTACGCGATATTTCATGTTCGCCTCCGACATGCAATGTCTAAAATACACATCTCTTGACTGAACAACATTTCTGTGCTATCAACTAAGCGGGCCTAAAATGCTAACTCCTAACAATGAATTCTGCAAATTCCCAACAATTTCTTAATATTTAGCTAAAATTGGGAAGAGAGGAAAAAGCTCAATACTTGAACCGAATGAAAAGAAAGAATTAATTTCAATAAGCATTAAGCAAAAAATTAACGGGGTCATGAGATCATGAGAGTTCAAGCTAATAACAACCCAGATCCAGCCAGCATACTGGCCCAAATGACCTAAAATCAGAAAGATAGCTGGCTTCCCCCACCCCGCACCTAAAGGCCCGATTACAATGCCACTATGTAAACATACATTTACATTCACAAACTTGTGAAATCTGAAGCCTGATAATACCTGCAGATCAGCGGATAGGTCTTTCACATTATCTTCTGAAAGCTTTTTTTCCTGCAAAGATATAGAGATAACAAAGATTTTTTGTGAACATTCACATAAAGTCGGAATTACAGCAGTTCTAATTCAAAAGATTCACACCTTCTCCAGTTTCTCGTAAGCCTTCAAAGCATCTCTTCTTATGTTCCTCACTGCAACCTATGATAAAACAAACATGAGACTATGAAAGTTTGCCACACGAAAAGATTCCTCCAATCATTGTATAACAGAGTGATAATTCAAACTGCAGAGCTCAAGATGTTCCTTTCAACAACGGATTAAGCTTGACTTTTTTTTATCTCATTATCAGGAAGTCTACAAGCATGACCAACTCAGTTGCTTCTTCGTTAAGGGGATTAAGTGATTATGTGGTACAGCAGCAACACTTGACATACTAAATTCTAGTTTATGCCTGGATGCAACGAAGGAGGTTAATAAGCTAGTATGCAAAGTTAGAAATTTTAAAGTGGAAGAACCATTTTTTACTCATAATTCAGTTATGCGTCAACCCAGAAACACTCTATACAAAACAATCAGCACAATTTCGCAAAACATTATTTGCAAAAGCTTATAAAAGACAGTCTCACAGAGGAGTTTGACAAGACCCATGCTGAATAATGGATTTGGCCATCGAAAGTAGTTTGTTCACTTATTAGTTATCAGTGCTTGATGAAGACGACTTTTTACATTTTAAGTAACTAGACTTAGTGACAGATTGCTGAATCCTTGCTAAACTTTTCATTCTCATGAAACATTTCTATGAGCCAAGTGCTTGGAAGGGTGGCTGCACATACATATACCTATTTGCAAGTCTCGGTGAAACATCTAGACACTTAAGCCAAAAATCCTTTCTGATCGAACATGCATACAGAAGCCTACAAATGTCAAACTAGTAATTCAACTTTCAAACAACAAGTGCAACACAGATGACCTCATCCTATCAAGTGAAGACCTTAGATACACCATCAGAAGTTCAACTACTCACTAACACATGCATCTATGCAAACATGGGTAGCCCATGCACAGATAGTGTAGGATCTCGACAAGGGAAAATGAACAAGGTGTAGTCAACTAGAGTTACATAGATAAAAGAAACAAGATCTGCAGTATCAAACAAGCCTTGGCTCTAGTTTTGAGAACATCAAGAAAAAGGTATAAAAACAATTAATACTCCCTCCGCCCCATTTTAGTTGTCATACTTTAGGAATATAAAAAATTAAGGGAACATCATTTATTGTTATGTTTTCTAACTTTCTATATTACTTTTGACCAACACGAATTGAGTTTAGTGGCACATTAAATGCGTTTGTTGTTTAATAATGGAAACTTGACAGGTACTTTGGACTTCCTAAAAAGATAATTTTGACAACTAAAATGGGAAGGAGGAAGTTATGATTAAACACACCTTTCCTTCTTCTGCAAGTTTAGCAACAACTTTCGAAAGCTCCTGCAAAAAATGCAAGGGGTCTAATATTAAATGAGGACCAATAAAATATTTCAAGAATCTATACTCTGGAAGTCTGAAAGAGAGCAATATAGGAGGACAATCAGTCTTTTAAAAAACTTATAGCTCTTTTATTTAATATAACAGTCATGAGTTGATGAATTTTAGGTCATTGTTTATACCATAAAAACTCGAACAGTAAAAGATTTTCGCAAAACCATCAACTTTAAACCCTCTAATATAGGAAAAAGATCTTATAATACATAGTTTCAATGGAATACTAATTGACTCAATACAAGAAGCATGAAGTGGAGTGCCAAATGCTACGTGTAATATACAATGAATTTCAGCTTTGAATGACAAAGCCATCATACTGTGCAGATTTGTACTTCTAATACTCTCTACTTCCTTTGGAGTTTGGACATATATTAACTGATTTCTTATGCATTTTAATGACCAAATTGCAGACTAATCAACTCATGATCCACACTCCACAGCATAAAGGCACAAATGTAGTTAGAAGAAAAAAACAGTGCTTTTATCCTGAGTGAAACAACACACAAGCCATAAGGCAAGGTCTTCCCTAACTATGTAGACAAATAATTAAACACAGAGAAAATTGAGGTACATGCCATAACTCAAAAACATAAATAAGATTCCACCCACCCCCACAAATCTTCAGTAGAAAAGGCCAAAGATCAGAATAAATATTACCAGGCCAAAGATCAGAATAAATATTAGCAGGCCAAAGTTATTATAGTACTCTGTGTTTACCTAGCATAAACAGGTTTGACATGTAGCAGTCAAAATCATAATACTACCTTGTTTCCATAATTCATGCAACAATTGCATTTTCAAGGTCTCCAATGCACTACGTTGACCACCAATATCTTCAACTTTGTATTAGCATAAATTTGTGGTTAATCTAACAAGATTCCACATGGCTATTCTTTTTCCATATAATGGTTATAATTTGTGGTCAAAGTATATAAAGTTTGACCATAATATAGTAAGTGTTGCATGATTTATGGAACAGAGGAAGTATTAGATATGGGGTAAAAGGTATCTTAGAAGGATTAATCTGAGTGCATTTGCCAATTCTTGACAAGATAATTCTGTAAAATCATCATTAACGTTTTAGAGCCTTCAATAGTGCTGTAAATTTTATTCTCTGTGGTACAAGGTCATTCAAGACTACCTTCCTTCTCTCTGATGTTAACGGAGGCAGGGACAGCCGTATAACGTCACCGTCATTATTTGGCGATAGACCAAGTTGAGAGGTTACTATTGCTTTCTCTATAGCCTTCAAGCTGGGAAAGCAAACATTACAGTGAGATCTGTTGAACATGTATATAACCAGTATATTAGAATGTCATTAGTTGTGTACATTTAATATACTATATATAAGGAGTATTAAATATAGTTGAAGAAAGTAACGATGACAAGACTCAGAGATACTATTTAACTTGTTGGTTCAAAATTTTCATAAAAGATACTAATTACAGGTCTTTCTTTTCTCCATCATCAATGTATGACTTTGCTATTAAGATGATTATCATAGATCCAGGAAAGACTCTTTTTATCATCAATATCATGAATAGATAATAATATACTCGCTCCGTCCCAACATGAACTTCTCATTTCTTCAATGCACACAATTTTAGGATGTAGTTGGTGATGAGTCCATTGTGATTTTTAAGAATATTGTTTTTAGTCCTAGTGGGACAAAGTGTGGAGCCAATGAGAAAAGGATAATATTTGTATTATGGGGACCCTACACAATTGGAGAAATGGGAAATCTATTTGGAACAACCATTTAAGGAGAATTCGGAAGTTTATTATGGGACCGGACGAATACAATTATACATTCTCCAAAATAAAGAAAAGAAAGGAAGATTGGGAAGTTTCCAAAATATTCCATGTCACTTTGACTCTTTACTGTATTTTGCTTACCCATGTCGGACAGTTCGACATGGGTTTGGATTCTTTCCCAGCCCTTCAATTATGAATTATCATTGAGACACCTCAAGTATCTTGAATCAAAAATTCATAAAGAAAGTAAAAAGAGAAGGAAAAAGGAGTAAATGCTGATACATGCTCACAAAAGCCAAATGGGCAAAGGATCATAATTTTGACAAGTTCTAGAAAACAGATCCAATCTTTAAGAAGAATTCCATATCAGCTATGTTTTATAATCCCGCCAATTATGAAGCAATACCACATAACACGATACAACTCTTATTAGATTGAGCAATACGCTAACTTCCTCCCATGACCATTAGTGGCATACAAAAGTCCCCAATATAAATATGTGAAAAGAAGTTAAACATTGTCCACTTATAAGTTTGACAGTACCTTGATTTGTCATATGGCGATATTAAAATAGAACTAGCATCCGGGGAACTAACTTGAGCAATGCTTTTCAAGCTGACTGGAGTTCCATAGTACTCGACCTGTTCAGGCATATTGGTCAAAACATCTGGTGATGGGAAGTTCAAATAGCAAGGAGTTGAAACTGATTGCTCATAGAGATTGCACCCAGCATGCAAACAACACTAAACATAAGTACCATCAACAATGATAACTCCGAATGGTTTAAAGACATACTTAAAATTTGATATCGCAGGAAGATCCAAGACACGCACCTCTACCCGATCCAACATTGATGGACTAGCTCGATTTGTCCTTACAGAATTGAAATTTGAGCGCACTGTTTCAAGAGTCTTCTCCATCCTTTGTTTCTTTGAAAGTAAAAAAAATTACAAATTGTTAATTTCCATACCTAGTCAAGCATGAATAATATGCAGCCGAAATAAACAACGATTCCTATTCCTGAGTAATAACACCAAGCAAGCTTACAGTGTCCTTTTCTATCGTGGACTTTTCAGCTTCAATTTCTTCAATAGTTGCACATTTAACAGTTCCTTCTCTGAAGTAAAAACCACCAGAGTATATCAAAACTTTACAACTCCCTCACCAATTCCTTAACCCTGAATTCAATAAAAACCGAATGAACTCCAGGCCAAGGCAACAGGGATACCTGTTTCGAGAAGGATTCACAAGAACAGACTTCCCAGAAAACTTCTGAACACCACAATTCAACCTAACATAGCTAGCACCAGACCTCCAGAATGAAACATTGGTTCGTCCAGCTTGGTTTTGTAGATGATTGCATTCCGCATTACTAACACCTAAACAAAATCATGCAATTTCTTTACGAATTCTCAACATTACACAACGAAATTCTTCTCAAAACTCAATTATAGTAACAGAGAAGCAAGGATACCTAATTCTTAACTTAACAAGCGCAAAATTACAAAGCGAGTACGAAGAATTAAGATATAAATTCCTATTCGTCAATTTCACGCAATCGAACAGGCAAATGATAAGAAGTTCCATAGAATTAGGTTTAAACATTTCTTACTAATAATTCATTGAATTGAACGATAAATGTCAATTCAACTACTTTCGAAGAGAGGTCTTTTAATGGAGAAATCGAACCTTGGAGAGAGGCGGAAACTTTGGTTCGGGGAAAAGCTTGCAGATAAGAAGTTGCAGAAGAAAGTGACGATGTCGCCATTACAGCTGAGCTCAAAACTGCTGACACCCGAATTTAGGGAAGATAAAGAATACCTTCGGATAAGAGTGTGGTGGAGAGTTTTGAATTTTGCCAAAAATTCTTTTTTTTTTTTTTGGACATTTCGTTCTATACCTAAGATCATGGAAATTTTTCCTTTAATAATGCAAAATACGGTTTTAATTCCAGAAATATGCTGGAAGGGAAATTAATTCTCTGCGTACCGTCCACGTAGGACGGCACGCGATAAATTTTTTTTTTTTTGTACTTAAGTAAAACCGCTACTTCAAGTAGCGGTTAACCTTTGTAAGCCGCTACTTCAAGTAGCGGTTAACCTTTGTAAGCCGCTACCTGAAGTAGCGGTTAATATTAATTGACCGCGACTTCAAGTCGCGGTTTACTAGTACGTGGACCCCCAAGTTGATGTTTGGCGCTGACTAAAGTAAACCGCTACTTCAAGTAGCGGTTCATTAATGGAAACCGCTACTTCAAGTAGCGGTTTACTATAATCCCCAAATCGCACCCTAACTTTCCCAATTTCTCATATTCGACGATTCTTCTCTTAAATTTGTTTCTCCCTCTCTCTCTTACTAACCGTTGCCCACAACCCACACAACACCACCGTCGATCACCGGAGCTACACCACCGTCGATCACCGGAGCTCAGCCACGAAGAACGTCGCCCACCGCACAACTGACGCCAGGCGATTCGCTGCGTCGCACAGCCTCACCACCAACAGCTCGCCGCACAACCGTCCATTAGCCCAGGTGAGTTAATTTTTTTGTTTTTTTTTTTATTTAATTTGCTTAGCATGCCATATTTGTTATGTATTTTAGCTTTGTAACTGTTGTTAGATGGAAATTATTTGGTTTGATTAGTATAATTTAGTATTTTGCATAATTTAGCATTTTGTGATGGTTGATTTTGCATGAATTGGAAGGTGATTTATTGGTTATATTGGTTGGTTAATTATGGTGTTGAGCATTTTGTGATGGTTGATTTTGCATGAATTGTTGTGTTTAGGTTGCAAATGCTACTAGTATAGGTGAAGAATGGTGTTCATATTGTTTGAATGTGTAGAATAAGAATAACTTTAACATTATGTTTTTTGTATGTAGAATATGGAACAACCTAAATATCCTTTATACCTTTATTGGAATGGTGAACTATCTCAAAATGACGTTGATATTGTGTATAGAGGTGGAAGGAAAAAAATTTTGTTCATCAATTCTGGTATGATGTTTCAAGAGATTCTGAATAGGGTATATGACGTTGTTGGATGTGATCGTATGTATGTGGAATTGAAATTGTTTATGAGATATACGATGCCGGGGAAATATGTGCCAATTGCACTAGAGGATGACGAGTCACTAAGTGCTATGTGGCTTTCAGTGACACAAACGTCAGCGATGGCAATGGAGGTGTACATTGAACAAGTTCCCAAGGAGATAAATCTCCAAAGTAATGTGGGTTATGTACCTACAATGGACTTTAGGGATAGCATGGAGGTACCGGCATCAGCTCCTAGCATGCAATTTGAATCATTTACTGGCATGTTGTCAGACCCACATTATGTCAATGAGCACATGAATGAGTTCAGTTCTCCTGCTTCGTCTCCCCACATACCATCCACATTCCATCTTGATACTCTACATCGAAATGATGTTGATTTTTTTGGGAAATGAGGAGGAGCATGTGGATTCTGATAGGGAGGAGGACGATGATGCAAGGGAAACAGCTGACAATGCAATAAAGTCCGGTGTTCCTTCACAAGATTGGCTCAGAATTGACGAAGTTGATCAAAGGTTAATAGATGCATGGATGACTTGGAAATGCACTGGTTCATTGACTGTGGGTTCTGAATTTGAGATAGGACAAGAGTTTGCCTCATTGCAGCAATTAAAGAATTTTGTGAAAGCATGGTCGATCTCTAGAAACCATATGTCGAGGCAGCTAGATATCTGTTGGACATTCCCCTTCATCTATGGTCTCTTCATCATGATGGTGGATGTAGATATGGTGTGCAAACCACGAACATGTCTGAAGTGTTTAATGGCGTCCTAAAAGGGGCAAGATGTCTTCCGATCACTGCTTTGGTAAGAATGACTTTTTATCGTGTCAATTCATATTTTGCTACAAGGAGAGAATTGGGTAGAAAAAGACTTGAGGAAGGCCATGATTATAGCCCGAAGGCGACTATCATCATTGAAAAAAACATGGAGAAGGCAAGTGCTCATGAGGTGATTGTGTTTGACTATGAACGAGGGCTATTTGAGGTCACTATTGGACGCGGAAACCGTATTGCAGGGAAAGGTGGAAAGAAACACACGGTGAACTTAATGCAGAAGACATGTACATGTGAGAAAGTCCTAATATATAAGTTGTCGTGTTCTCATGTCCTTGCGGTCTGTCGATACCGGAGTTTGTCATATAGTGGTTTTGTGGACGCTTCTTTTATGACTACCGAGTATTGATCTACTTATATGTCCTTTTTCAAGCCTGTGCCTGATATGCATAATTGTTCTCCATATTATGGTCCGAGAATTATAGCTGATGAGGGGCTAAAGCGTGGAGCTGGACGCCCAAGGTCCACTCGAATACGAAATGAAATGGATGCAGCTGATAGGCCTGGCAAATATAGATGTAGCATTTGTAAGGCTTCGGGACACAATAAGCAAAGATGTCCTAATAAGAATGATGAAGGAACATCTGGGTAAATCTAATTTTTATTAAAATTCATAAATTTATATTCTTATCATAGTCCTCATTGTGTTACTAACCTTTTTGTTTTTTTTTTCCTCAGGTCTGATGGCACAGTCCATCTATCCCGGCCCCACTGATCGCAGCGTTCTCACCCTCCAAGATAAGCATCGGAGTGAGGATGCCTGGAGGGGAGTAGCGGACACGGTATTATCGTGTCGGTTGCATCATCATAGTCTCACTCATGACTGGGAGGTTCACGATAGGGTTCTTCGGTATGTTGAGCGTGCTGGTTTTCTTGGCATACATCGTTTGGTAGGGGGAGGTTTGGAGATTGATCGACCACTTCTTACGGCATTAGTGGAGCGATAGAGGCAGGAGACCCATACCTTCCATTTGACTGTTGGGGAGGCGACGATTACTTTAGGAGATGTCGCTGTTATCCTTGGACTCAGAGTGCACGGACCACCTGTTATTGGTAGCGGCGAGGGTAATTGGGCTGCAGTAGTGCACGAGTTGTTAGGGGTATGGCCCACCACTCCGGAGAATGAGCCCAAAGTTCTCCAGGGTTCGTCTTTGAGGTTGACATGGCTTCGACTTCATTTTTTCTTGTTGCCGAACGATGCTAATGAGGTGACAATACAACGATTCGAACGGGCTTATATTCTTGTCTTGATGGGGTCCATTCTTTTTGCTGACAAGAGTGGAGATACAGTACAGGTGCTTTATCTTCCACTTTTGGCAGATCTCGACGTAGCAGGGACATATAGCTGGGGTAGTGCGACCCTCGCATACTTGTATCGACAGCTATGTCGGGCTTCACAGAGGCGTGCCAGGGAGTTAGGTGGACCTGTGTTGTTGTTACAGCTTTGGGCATGGGAGCACATACACATTCGGCATACCTCGGATTTCGAGGTTGCGGGACCCACCTCCACGGTTTGACGATGCCGTTCCTATTTTAGGCTCCCAAAGATGTTCCGGGGTTGACCCCTTAGCTGTCGAGTAATATGCGAGTGTCTCACATTTGTTGACATTATTTAGTTTCATTTTTCGAAGGATATTAATGTGTATTTCTTTTCAGTTGGCTTCGGGTACACCTCAGTAAGTCCCACTTAGCAAGTGGGCTATCTTACTACAGGGATGCACTTGACCATCAGACGGACGAGCAGGTACATAGAGTCTCACATGCCTAACTTATATACATTGGTAGACATCCCTCACATGCCTAATATTTGCAACATTCTTTCTTTGTAGATGACTTGGCAGCCATATATTGATGTGAGACTGGAGTTGTTGCCTGCTATATGTCGAGTTGATCGACATGTATGGCGCACATTGGCTCCACTTATTTGTTTCGACATTGTGGAGTTTCATTGTCCCGATCGAGTTATGCGCCGGTTTGGCTTCGAGCGGAGGATTCCAAAGCACCTTGTGATACAAGCACAGCCCTTCATGGCATAGATCGGAGGTCGAAGAACAAGAATTATCCGCTCGAACGCCCTTACATAGCGCGAGGATGAGCGAGACGTGTTGTTCGGGGCACTCCGTTTACCGGTCGTACTCATGCCATTGAGGAGTATATGGTGTGGTATCGTCGCATCACGAGGTTACGCATGACAGATCCATTGAGGCGACCTCCTTCTACACATTATCAGCATGCGTCTGCAAATGTAGTACTGGTAAGTGCCATGATTTGTAGTTATACTTTTATTTATTTATCCGACTATATAATATGTATTTTTCTTTCTATGCGAGGCACATACTTTATTAGATGTTGCTCATAGGTGCAAGACCGTACTAGAGGCCGTTGAGTCATTGCCTCCGGATATGGGGCGCCGCTTGTTTGCACGATACATTGCGGACCATGAGGGGACTGTGTATTGATGTTGTTAGCCGAGCCGGACATGGCCACATCTTACAGGGCGTGCCTACCTCTGCTGCACATACATCGACTTCTACATCTTCTATGTCTGCTGCCCATACATCTACCACGGCACCTTTGCTTTCGCCTCCGGTCTGTCGGAGGACCTACCGACGCCGTTCGCCACCACTCCATCTTGTCTTGATGCCATTGCGAGTCTAGTGAGACCACACCTAGTTCATCTAGACCTTCACAAAAGAAGAAGAGGGGGTCTTAGCACTTTCATTTGTTGTTTGTATAGTTCGTTAACACTATGTTAAATATTAAACTTTGTTTGTGATTGACATATTTTCTTAATCTTACTTCGTAATTAAGAAATTATTGGATAAATGTGAATGTGGATGAACTTGGTGTTTGGTGATTGATGTATGCATAGACTTGGTGTTGTTGGATGGAATTTGGTGTTGAAATTGCAGGTTGGATAGCTTTTTTTTTTTTTTTTTATGTTTCGGCATTTTGGCCGATTATGGGAAAGCAAAGAATGAGAGGCGTTTTTTTTTTTTCATAAACCGCTATCTCAAGTAGCGGTTTACATATTAGAGTATGATTTGTGTTTGCAAGATCTTGACCACATAAACCGCTACTTCAAGTAGCGGTTTATGTGTATAAACCGCTACTTGAAGTAGCGGTTTAATTTAAAATAAACCGCTACTTCAAGTAGCGGTTTACCTGGGATAAAAAAAAAACATTTTCTCGCGTGCCGTCCTACGTGGACGGTACGCTGGGAATTAATTTCCCTTCCGGCATATTTCTGGAATTAAAACCGTATTTTGCATTATTCAAGGAAAAAATTCTAAGATCATGATTCAAATTTAAGTTTGAATAGCTGTCCGATACCCACTTATTATAAAACTTGTATACTTGTATTTCATTCTATACTTGTATTATTAAACTTGTCTAAAAATAACCCGACTTGACCTAATATGATTTTTCTTGAGTTCGGAACAAGAGTTTTCACTTTGACTAGTAACCTAAAATGTCTTCAATCCGATAAACACGGAAATTTTGGGTTTGGGTTGGACCTACCCCGGCCTGATTGACCCAAGATTCTAAAGATATTTCAAATAGTAATCTTTTTTAATGTAAAATATAATATTTTAAATAATATGATTGATAATAATCAAACATAGTATGTATTTACATGAAATAAATGTTACTTTCACATCAACTCCAATATCTTTGATTTTGTTAAGATAGAACATCGTTTATATTTCCATTATTGATCTAAATTTTACCATGTTTATTCGTTTGAATCATATATATATATTACTAATATGTTTACTTTATAATACTCCCTCTCTTTTATTTATTTTACCCCACTTGAAATCTTGACACTATTCACAATTAATTAGAATCTTCTAAATTTTTCTCATTATATAAGATAAATATGGTCATGTGAGGTATTATTGGATTCGTGTCAATGAGCATTTTATTAATATTCAATCATTATGATTTTTACTAATATGCAATAAAAATATGTAAGGTCGAATAAGTGCATTGGCAAACGTGAACAAAGAAAGTAGGTAAAGTAAAAAAAATACAAAGGGGGTACTAAAGATAAAATAATAGTTGTATAAATGAAAAATACTCATTTTATATGAAAAATAAAAACATAAAAGTTGAGAAAAAGGCATCATTGACCCATATTTTAACCCTATTTTGACCTGCAACATTTATAAATAGGCTCGTATTCAACCCAATATGTACATAGTAAATACACCCGACTCGTATTCACCTAACTCGAAACCCCAATCAAAACAAGAAGAAAAAAGAAACGGAGGGAGTAGTATGTAGAGAGAAGATAGAGAAAATAAGAGAGAGGAGTCTATGGGAGATAATGTTTTCATGAAGACATTGGGAGAAAATGGAAAGCATGAGGTGTGGTGACAAGTTTTGAAATCATTGGCCTAAATTTAATGCTCATCGCATATATTTGTTTTAAATTAGCAACGACTACAAATTAAATTACAATTTTAGAGAAGTTACCAATTAACGACTTTAATTTGTATAGCTTTCTATAAATAGACCTCCACAATTACCAGTTCTGGAAGCAATTATGAAAATTTATATGTTAAAAACCTTTAGAGGTTTAGATATTGCGAATAGTAGCATAAAAAACGTGAAGAATTTGGAGATTTAAGCATATTTTAGAAACTATTGGTTGTAAACTAAATCACATTCTTAAGTTCGGACCTTTTTTCGAAGCTCTAGGTGGTTGCCCCTATTGCCCATGCCTAGTTTCGACCCTGGTCGCATGAATGAATACTTTAACTCAGGTGGTAGTTGTAGGCGTAAAAATAATAATTCGAAGGCGTGCTCTAATTCGGGAAATTACGGATATTTATAAGCGAAAGACAGCGTGCACCTCACACAAGCCCTGCGCCAGGCGCAGGCCTATGTGGCAGGCGCAGTGCCACGCGTCAGGCGCACATTGGTGTGCCTGGCGCAGCCAGCCCAATCAGATTTACGCACGTGTAAACGCATTTTGAAAAGATAGAAAAGAAAGTTGTGTCTCACACAAAACTTGCGTCAGACGCAGGAGTCTGTGTGAGTCACAAAATCTACGTGTCAGGCGCTCGTTGGCGCGCCTATGCGGCCAATGTGCTGGACGCACGTGGCATGCTGAGCGCAGCCCCCGCGTCCGGCGCATATTCTGGAATATTCGCTTTTGATTCTGCGTGTCTTTCGAAGATACCTTTTTTATCCTTAATATTCTGGAGATGGAATTTTACGGATTAAAAATATGATTATTTATCAAAGATAATAAAAATATTTAAGAAAATTATCTGTTAAAATAATAAATATTTGATTTGGGCTTTTAAAATGGACTTAAAACATTTTATGGGCTTAAAATACAATTAATCATCATGGACAATTAATTGGGCTTTAGAATATCATTTCAAAACACATGTTGGATTGGTTCTTTAGATTGCTCTTCCATTGGGTCGCACCAACTAATGTTGTAGTATGTTTCATCATTTAATCTTTAAATGGGGAGACACGATTATGTGTCTACAGTAGTCCAAATACATTTTTAATTTGTCTTCATTCTCTTTTGTAAGTTGTTACGTGCTCCTGACAAATCGATAATATCAATATCATTGTTTAAGTTTTATAATCCCCAACTTATTCTAGAATCTCCTATAATTCCAACTGTCCATTACCCTTACTAGTGCATCAGCTAGTCGAAACCTCACGTGCTCAAATCATTATAATTGGTTTAAACTTATCTCATCCTCAATATCAGCAACTCAAACTTCTTTCGAATGTGTTTGTTGTGGATCCTATCTCTTAAGTAGTTCCTACACGATCATCAAAATATACAAATTATTATTACCCCCATCTTCAGTTTTTCACTCACTGTTGGGTCTCAAGCTCAAATAAATGCGATAGTAATCCTTAATTTATTCATATGGTGTCTACTTTAGTGTCCTAGATTATTCTCATCTCTCCACCATGCATACTTTCCAAAACTATATTACGTATTCAAAGATTTGGTGCTTGCTCTTTGTCACTCTCCGTCATTTTTTTTACCTTCATTGTTATATGTAACATGCCTAATTTCCAATTCCCGTTTTAGTATGATATTGAATATGGTATTTATCAACTATTAATCAAGGTTATTTGTTTTTATTGATTTGTAATATATCATACCTACGGGTATTATTGTAATTCTACATTAGGTTATAACACTCTTCCTATATATATATATATGTATATGTATATGTATATGTATATGTATATGTATTGTATATGTATATATATGTATTGTATATGTATATATATGTATATGTATGTATATGTATATATATGTATGTATATGTATATATATGTATGTATATGTATATATATGTATGTATATGTATATATATGTATATATATAACGCCAGGGCTCCTACTGGGAGTTGAGACGTATTCATTTTCACATGATATCAAGAGCCATAGAAATTAATTAACCCTAAATTCAACCCCCCTTTTTTTCCCCCAAATTAATTTCTCACTCCTGTATTACGTTCTCCACCTCTCTTGTCTTTGTTTCACGCTAAGGAATCCCCTACATCACAATAAGAGGGCACCGGTAGCCCTGCCGCCACTGCTCCGTCAGTCACCGTCGAGGGTTCTTTCCCTCCAGGCTCTGCCTCCCCCTCTATCGGGTCGTTTTGTGCTCCTCTCTCGCATCCGTCCGCTACTGTACCGATCACCACCATGGTCGGCAACCATGTTATGCCTGTTGCGTTCAGTTGGACGCCCTCTGCTCGGTTCGAAGTGGGACAATCCAGTTACTTACGGCCATCAGCCCAGCTTTCGACCGCGCCCTTTGCGGGTTTGACCTTCGTGCGAGAACCATCCTTTCCGCCAGGTTTTGGAGCACCTCATGCTGATGCTAATTATTATGGTTGTAATCCTCTTTCTTCTAATCTTGCTTCGCTTTAAGCAAATACGGTATTCTCTGCACCCAATGTTAAGAATATTGTCACCACTATTTTGAATGTTGTTGAAGATTACCTTCCATGGCGTACTCAATTTGAAGTGTTTCTTGTATCAAATAGCTTATTGGGCATGATTGATCGAACTATTCCGATGCCTCCTATGTATGCTTATGATCATATAGGTCGTGAAATTGTGAATTCTGATTATTTTACATGGTTAAAGATTGATCAAACTGTTAGGTCTTAGCTATTTGCTACGTTGTCTAAAGAATTATTGGTTGAGGTCCATGATTTAAAATTTTCGGCACTCATATGGGAGTGACTGCAAAACCGTTTTATGTCGGCAAGCCTTGCTCGATCAATGGAACTTAAACGAATGCTCACAACTATTCAAAAATTTGAATCTCGAACTATGGAGCAATATCTTCGTGATATAAAATTGATTGCTGATTCCCTGGCTGCTATTAACTCACCAGTCTCGCAATCTGATCTTGTTCAACATAGTATTCTTGGTGTGGTTGGTGATGACTATGAGTCCTTTATAATAGCTATCACGCATTATCCTGATGAACTTACATTTGATGATTTAAGTTCTAAGCTGTTAGTTCAGGAACAACGAGTTCGATCTCATCGTGAAGGTTTGACCACTCCTTCTCAACATCAAGCCTTTGGTGTTCAGACTAGTTCTGCTACACGTAGTACTTCTAATGGTAGTTCCTCCACTCAACCACAACAACGGTCAACTAATAACAACAATCGCAATCGCAACTATAATAATAGTAGAGGAGGTCGTAACAATAGATTTCGAGGCCGAGGTCGTGGCAATCGCAATCAGCAATCCGGGAGTGTGCAAAACCAACCACTAGTGGAAAAAAACGGAAGGGCTACGGTCAAAAGGACTGCGTTTTTGGCTAGCAGCCCTTTCCGTAGCAGCCCTTCATTAAAAGTGAAGGGCTGCGGTTTCGGGTCTAGACCGCAGCCCTTCTATGTGTGAAGGGCTGTGGTCTAGACCCAAAACCTTCCAACCAAACACAACCCATAGGGTCAGGTATGGCATTTAGTAAGTCGTTTTGCTCTTTCTTCGTTTGTTTCTCATGATTTGTCTGCAGGAACAACCTTAGTGGAGGGGGTGAATGGTTCTAATCCTCCTATAGTGTGTCAAATTTACTATCATCCAGGTCATTCTGCTTAAACTTGTTCTTCTCGTTATACTCTTCAATCTACACCTACTCTAGTAGCTATGCCCGTGGGAGAAACTAACGAGTCTTTATGGTATCTCGACTCAGGTATCTCTTCTCACATGACCAATAATGAAGGTATTTTGTTTTCTAAATCCAAATATGTTGGTCCTCCACAAGTTACGGTTGCAAATGGAACTAATCTTCCTATAGTTAATATTGGGGATGCTTGATTGAACTCATTTGGTCGCCCTCTTCAATTAAAATCTGTTTTACATGTTCCTAATTTGCAATATAATTTACTATCCATTCAAAAATTTTGTGAGGATAACAATTGCACTGTTAATTTTGATAAAAATTCATTTTGTGTTAAGAATCTCACTTCGGGGGAAGTACTTCTTCAAGCCACCAGTAGCGGTCGTGTCTATCCTTCTCACAACATCTCTACATCCTAGTCTTCTGTTGCTCTTCGTACTTCTACTGGCCCACTCTGGCATCAGCGTCTAGGACATTGTGGTGATAGAGTCTTACATACTCGTAGGAAAAATAAGGCAATTGCTACTGCCACTAGTTTTGTGCATCATTGTGTCTGTTGCAAATTAGGAAAGTCTAAACGTTTGCCATTTAAGGATGTAATTCACACTTTTGATAAACCCTTCCAACTTATTCATTCAGATGTATGGCATTCTCCCTTTCAATCAAATCTTGGGTATTGTATTATGTTAGCTTTATTAATGATTATTCTCGTTTCACTTGGATTTATCCTATGAAATATAAATCAGAGGTTTTTGGTCATTTTCTCAATTTTAAGAACTTCGTTAAAAATTTATTTGATTCTAAACTTAAATATTTTCAAAGTGATGGTGGAAGAGAATTTGACAATAGTAAATTCATTGATGATTTTCTGAAAGTAGCAGTTCATTTTCACAAATCCTGTCCTGATACCCAACAACAAAACGGTGTCGCAGAAAAGAAACGTGTGCATCTTCTCAAAATGGCACGTACTTTGCTTATTCAAGCAAACTTGCCACTCCGTTTTTGGGTTGATGCCGTATATACTGCCACCTACATAATAAACAAATTGCCTACTTCTATTTTGCAAGGTGTATCTCCTTTTGAAAAACTCTTTTCCAAATCTCCCGATTGTTCTTTCGTACGAGTTTTTGGGTGTGAATGTTTTCCTAATCTTCAGTAAAACCCTCTAATAAACTTTCCCCGCAGTCGGTAAGGTGTCTCTTCTTGGGTTATGCTCCTCATTACAAAGGATATAAGTGTCTAGATCCTAAGACGGGTCGTGTCTATGTTAGTCGCCATGTCAAGTTTCATGAGGCTGTTTTCCCTTATACCGAGCTAGTTGGCTCGCCTCTATCTCGTAAAGATGATCCCCGTCACGGGATTGAGTCCTGGAGTTCTACCTTTTTTCCTATGTCACCCTTATCCCAACCTCTTCTCATTGATACTTGACAGGCTAAAGTCGTATCACCTAATCAAAAGTAATCCTAAAGTCCTCTAACAAATAGTAGTCAGGGAAGTAGGGTCGAATCCACAGGGAAACAGTGTTCTTTTCCTAATTGTCGATCAAATCTATATTAGAGGGAACGAGTGTTTGTTGGTAATTATACTAAACTAGACAATAACTATATCAAGAATATCAATAATAAAAAATCTAGGGCGTAGGTTCACCAATGAATAATAATCCGGGATGAAACACAACAATCAATAATGAATAATGCAGTTAAAGAAGTTGATTTGCTTTCTCGAATCGAAATCAACCATAAAATGATATTAACAGGCTCTCGCAATTTATTAATACCAACTCTACCTATTGAAACTAGCCTTAATATAAAGTTTATACCTCTCGGCTCATAACCTAATATTGCAACACTATAACAATCAAATATGGCCAAATCGGATTGAATAGAAATAAAACCTTCAATAGGAATCAACATACATCAACAAAATTCAATACTTTATAAACATCCCTTCATAAATGATCATGGATCCCCTTATCCCTAGAAATAGACTACTCAATCATAATTGGGGAAAACAAACTCATGATGAAATAAGTAAACATGGTGAATTAATAATCAAGGATTAGAATAATAAGAGAAAAGAATAAATACCAATTGTAGAACCAACCTTGCAAAATCAAAGATTCTATTGAAAATTCAATGTAAATTGGGAAAAAGTAAAACTAGGGTTCTTAAGTAATTGAGAGAAAGAGAGTCCTCCTCTAAAAATGAATTAATGATAGAAAATAAGATCCTTCCCTTGAGTCCTTATACCTTTGTTTTCACTAAAACAACTAGCAAAAACCAAGCCAAAATCGTCCAAAGAGTTAGTCTAAAACGTCTAGTAGTTACACGGAAAACCCCGCGGGCGCGGGTTTTCATCCTGTAAAACATTGCCAACTTGTGAAGACCATATCTCATAAACTAGAAGTTCTCTTGGGCTGTTTAATATATTGTTGGGAAGATCTTCAAATCTAGTTTCCAACCCCACTGGAATCAGTCAATTATGATGACTGGATAAAAAGTTATAAGTAAAAGAGTACACATGACTCTATTTCCAAACTTCTTCTAACATAATTCCGCTATGTTTTGGTTTGCAATCTAACTCGAAGATGTCCCTTGCACTTCTCATGCGACATAGCTCCTTTCTATATGCTCCTCATGCTTAAGCTTGCCCAATAATACTCCAATTGTGTTCTCAATACCTGAAAACCATCAAAAACACCGAAAACACACATAAGAGTAATATTTTCTCAACTTAAATAACTACATGCAATTATGGACTAATATGCAACTAAATGATCCTAAAATGCAACCTAAATGTATCATGAAAGACCTATATACATATGACTCATCAATACTTTAGCTGCGTCTCCTGTAGCTTCCCCTGTGTTGTCACACTCATCCCGGTCACCCTCTTGTGGCTCCCCGCTGCCCCCACTGACACCACCATGCCGCTGTCCTCATGTGCCCAACTGCCTCCTGCCTGCAGTCCTCTTGTTGCACTTTCTTCACCCACTGGCCGCCCCACATGCTTCCATGCAGCAGCTTGCACCTTATACCCTACACCCAGACCCCCCCCGCAAGCCCTGTCCAACTATCTGCCCCTACTCCTTCCTCCTCTCCTTTGTCAGCCTACCCTCTTCCCTCATTGCACCCTATTCAAACTCGAGCTAAGAGTGGGATTTTTAAACCAAAAGATTTTTCAAACTATATTACTTACAGTGCAATTGAAGCTTCTCCTGATCCTACATGTTTTTCAAAAGCATTTAAGAATGAAACAGTTGAGAGGAAGAAGGCTTGTTTAGTCGCTCAGGGTTATAACCAACAAGCTGGTATAGATTATGATGAAACGTTTAGTCCTTTTGTGAGACCTACTACTGTTCGATTAGTTCTCTCCTTGGCTATTTCCATTGGCTGGCCTATTCGTTAGTTAGACGTCAAAAATGCATTCTTACATGGTTTCCTAACCGAAGAGGTCTATATGAAACAACCTCCTGGTTTTGCACATCCTCAATATCCACATCATTTTTGTTGTCTTAGAAAGGCTATCTATGGTCTCAAACAAGCCCATCGCGCTTGGTTTCATCGTTTTAGTAGTTTTTTACTCCAACATAGCTTCTTTTGCTGTCAGGCTGACACTTCCATGTTTATCTTTCGTCGTGGCAAGGATCTTCTATATCTTCTTTTATATGTCGATGATATCATTATTATTGGCAATTTCTTGCCACACAGTTTGCTATGAAGGACTTGGAGGATCTTCATTACTTTCTTGGCATTCAGGTAGTGCGTACGTCCCAGGGTTTATTTTTGTCTCAGCAAAAATATATTCATGACTTGATTCGTAAGTTTCACTTACATACAACTAAACCCGTGCGCACTCTCCTTCCGTCCAGAACCACACTCTCCTTGACTGATGGTGACCTTCTTGCAGATCCGTCTGAGTTCAAACAAATGGTAGGAGCTTTGCAATACTTGACTATGACTTGACCTGATCTTACTTATGCTGTACATTTAGTATCTCAGTTTATGCATGCTCCTCGTACTACTCACTTGTCTGCTGTAAAGCGTATCTACATGTACTTGCTAGGTACTACAATTCATGTCCTATGGCTTCATCCATCGAAAGATGTCACCATCATCATTGCCTATTCTGATGTTGATTGGGCTGGTTGTCCGAATAGTTGTCGCTCTACTACGGGGTATGCTATTTTTTTGGGTGAGAATCTCATTTCCTGGCATTCAAAAAAACAACCTACTGTATCAAAATCATCCACTGAAGCTGAATATCGTGATGTTGCTTACACGGTCACTGATACATTACATATTCGTTCATTGTTACCTGAACTTGGGCTCATTGTTCGTCGCCCCGTTAAACTTATGTGTGATAATGTCTTTGCTACATATCTTACTGTGAATCCTGTTTAGCATGATCATAGCAAACACATTAAAATTGACTATCATTTTGTTCGTGAACGTGTTGCACATGGTGACCTGCTTGTCCGTTATATTCCCACTCAACTTCACTGCTTCAGCTTGCAGATATTTTTACAAAGGCTCTTTCGGGTCAACGTTTTGAATTTTTAAGGTCCAATCTGCACGTGGTTTCCCCTGCACAGATTGAGGGGGTGTAATAGATCATACCTACGGGTATTATTGTAATTCTACATTAGGTTGTAACACTCTTCCTATCATATAGCCGTATTCAATTTCACAATTTGAATGAGTAGTTGCTCATTTACCCTGTCGGTCGTAATTGATCTTCATATCCAAGTTTTGAGGTTTTTGAGGGTAGTCATTGTTTAATCATATATACATTTTTGCGCTAGGTAAGATAAATGGAAATCACTCTCCTTGAATTACTCGTTCAAGAGGATGGTAAAATGTATATTTTGAGTTTTGTTGACATACACCCTTTATCCTCAATGAAATGTCTCTAAATGACCTTTTGTGGTCTTTAAGGTAGAACTTTGACCAATGTTACTAGCATTTGATATGTATACAAGCCTGGTTTGAAAAAATATCATTGGCAAGGGCGGACCCACGTGGGGTCTTGGGTGGAACAGGCCTCACCATTATTTTTTATAAAAAAATTAGTTTATTTGAAAAAAAAAAATTAAACCATGAGTCAGCGTACTTTAGAACTGCTGTACTTCACTAGGTATCTAAAACACTACTCTGAGTTCCCAATTTCCATAAAGCAAAACCTAAAAATTGGAAAAGTGAGTAGAGTATTGTACTATTCTGATGCTTAAGAGAGTAAAGTGAGGCTGAAGTCAGACGTCAGTCCAATTGTATAGAGGAGACCGGTAGATAAATAGTCTTTGACACTTCATAGCCTCCCTGCCTAGTGCCCTCAAGTCAATATTTTTTTTTTCTTTTTCCCAAATTCACAATATTAATTTGGTTGTTTGTTCTTTTTTTTTGCAAATTTTCATTATTTGTTAATTGTTAGTCTAGTTCTTAGATAAGATTGTTTATTGCATTTTTTGAGAATTATTTGTGTTATTGTGAATTGTGGAGTATGAATCAAATACGCAATTTATCACTAAACTAAATTATATAATAGGAATTTTGAATCATCAATAAATACATATCAATGATGTTGATTTAATTGTATGATTTTATTTTTATATTTAAAAGAATTGTTATACTGTGATATAAATAAAATAAGTTTTTATGGGTAATGTAGACACATAATCGTGTCTCCCCATTTAGTACCATATGATGACTAATACCCCGCTCTAATTGGTCTGGATCGAGGAAAAAATAAAGAACGAATCTAAATTAAAATGTTTTAGGCCCAATATTCTAACTTTTTTATTAACTCATTTTCGAAAACCTTTTTTTTAACTAGTTTTACTAAGTTGACTTTCTAAAACGTTTTTTTAATTTTTTTTTATAAAGCCCATCTTCGAAAACCTTTTTCAAAACAGTTTTTATGAAAGCCCAATTTTTATAAAATCCCTTTTCTAGCCCAATTTAATTAATAGAATTAATTAATTTTATTGATTAGTTTGATTAATAAAAATAGCTTTTACAAAAATAATCTTTTCCCAAACTGTTGTTAACTATCTTTTATCCAACTCTTTTCTAAAATTTTTTATAATAAAAATCTTTTAGAATCCTATTATCTTTTAAAAACCTATTCCAACTCAACTACCTAAACTTACCTACACTTTATAATCTCCCACGCCATATCACACTAACGATAACCGCCTAACAAACTCGGCCTACACCTCCCTCCAATTCTCTCGACCTCACTCACACTCTCCACTGCCAATTGTTCTCTCGCCTAATACTTGTCACCCGAATTCTTCATCACACGCCAATCATCATTGGTATTCATCACACGCCAATCATCATTGGTATTCATCACCTACAAATCTACAATACACATCTATTATTTTAAACTAATACCCCAACATTCATCTAATCATAACATCTAGTAGTCCCCTACTGCTACTCTCCTTAAAAGTCCATTCATCACCATCATCGTGATATCACAACACCACCAAATATTATCATTCATTAATCATCACCATACTACACCGCACTAATCTACATCATACTACATACTACATACTACAATTATAAAATCTTGATCTATAAAATTGTTTTGGTTGGACGCAAGACGCAAACAACAAATCTTTTTCTTTTTTAACGACTTGTACAATTCAATTTTCCAGGATCCGTACAAATCATCGACCTCGGACGGTGGTATAATTTATGAGGGTAACTAAATTAATCACCTTTATTTTGTTTCTTTATTTATTTTTATTATTTTATTGAAGTTATTAGCATTATATTCATGATGTAGATTGTTAGCAAATTAATGCAATTGTAAGTATTGTATATTATACTAACTCCCTGCAATATTTTCTTTTCTTATTTTTATTTATTTTCATACATTATCAAATGCCTGCCTGATTGTTTTATACATATAATTATGATTGTCCCTGCTTTATTGCTTTTATCACCCACATGTTATAATTGCTAAACAAGACCTAAAGAAATATTCTAATTAATTCAGATAATTTGGACAACCTGCTAGGAACCTTGTAATTTGATTGCATAATAACTTGTCACTAAAAATATAGTCTTTTTATATGTTTCCTGAACCAACTTAGACTAAATATATTTAGGGTGCTTAAAACATTATTTGATTATTTATTGGCATAAAGTCTGTAATGAATCGATATTTAGTAGAGGCTAACTTTGGGCGAATGTGGTTCATTATGACTATATTTGTACCCTCACCCCCGAACTCAATCTTTGGTTCATTTTGACCATCTATGGAGTCATGACGGGGAAATCTACATTGAATAATTTGTCCCTAAGGTTTTCCCATATCCAATTAGGTTTATGATTCTTCCTAAAAAGAATTATTGGTGACTTCTTTCAATACAAAACAATTTTCAATAAAACCTTTACAGTGGGGTAGTCAAATCTAATACGCGATCACACCGCGTAGGCGAAATAAAAACACGCCTACAATTTGGCGACTTCACTGGGAAGGATTTTAAAAAAGGGAAAATTGTTTTAAATAAGTCAACATTTGCGCTATCTTCCCATTTTAAGTCTACCTTTTGGTTATCCCTGATTGAGTTAGGCTTGTATGTCTGTTTTCTTATATTGAGTTTTAACCTGTTTGTGACTTGTTTAGTAGGTTACTTATGATACGTGTTACAATGTCCCACCCCCACCCTCGCCTCCCTCGCCTATTTTAGAAGAAGGGACTTGTAACACGTATCATAAGTAACCTAATAAACAAGTCACAAATAGGTTAAAACTCAATAGAAGAAAACAGTCATACAAGCCTAACTCAATCAGGGATAATCAAAAGGTAGACTTAAAATGGGAAGATCGCGCAAAAGGTTGACTTATTTAAAATAATTTTTCCTTTAAAAAATTAATTTTTTAAATGAGTGGGTGAAACTTGAAAAATACGATTGATTCTCATTTTATGCCTTTGAATAATATACAGTTTTGCATATGCATGGCTATTGTTAAGCCACCATAAGGACAATCTAACTTGCCTCATTAGCACATGTTCTATGTGTGAGGTCACCCCCGGGGGGTTTGCGCTTTGTCCTTCCAAAAAGCTTCATGAGCGATAGTGTTGGATCTTAGTTATAAGCATACCTACTCAACCATGACATTGTTCTCTTGTTCCTGACTTAAGACTGGAGCGCGTCTTACACATGGCCACCTCTTTAAGCAGGGGTACGAAGCGTGGGATCAATCTCTTAGTCATGGACCCTTTTCAGCCTTAACCTAAACCTGACAAATAGTTGAATGTAGAACTGGACTTTAGGTTGAGAACTTTTGCATCCATGTTAGTTGACATTTGCCTGTGATTGCAATTTTTGCCTACTAATATGCTTTACTCCCGAAATTATTGCAAATCGCGTCTAAAATAAATCGTCGTTTTTACCCGAACCTTCGTCAATCTATCAATACGCGTGCCGCTGAGCATTGCGCCAAACGCATTAAGTTGCGCCTGGCGCAACGCTCCTGCGCCAGACGCATAGACTGCGCGCCGCGCGCACCAGTTGCGTGGCGCGCAGTCTATTCGTCCCATGCTTATTGGTCTTTTGACTGTTGTTCGAAGTCTAAGATAACAAGTTTGCCTTAGTATCACATTCAAAAAATCAGTCTTTTCATGTAAGGTCGAGTCCGTCCTAAAAAGTGCACCTAGGAAAAATGGTCATTGTAGAGTTAGAGTTATCATGCATGTCTACCTCTTCCATTTTCCCCCTCCTATTCAACTAATCTCCCCTGTCAATCCTACCTTACTATATTCACTCAATTTCAGAAACTTACATTTTTGAAAAGAAAAAAAAATCAATCATGCACCCTCTTCTATTCTACTCTTCTTCAAAAGCATTTACTAAACACCATCATACATGACATTTCAAAAAATATATTTTTCAAATCAATCCATCATCTTTTCCTAACAAAAGATTAAAACAAGGGGTTCCTTTCAAAAATGAAATTCGAAAAGTCTAAGCCCAGTCTAAACACCTTCAATCCAATCCAATTCAATCTAATCAACCAAATTCAATCCAATTCATTTGCATTCATTCTAGGCCCATACGCATTAGAATTCTAGGCCCATATGCGTTAGAATCCATTTTGCATTCATTCAGTCCCATGTGCATTTCAAGTCCATACATTCACTAGCATTGAGTCGATCTTAGGCCCATATTAAATCTAGTTCATCTCGAAATCTAGGCCCATTTGCATCTTTATGTGAAGTCCGGACCAAGTCTATCCCTAATTAATTCCAATCTAAGTCTAAGTCTATTTCAATCTAAATCTTAGGTCCATTTAGGCCTAATTCATATCCTAGGTCTAGTTTGCATCTCCATGTAGGCCCTAGTCAGTCTTCAAACTATAAAGATCCAGTCTTAGGACTATAAAAGTTCATCCCTTAATACCTGGCCTGCTTGCTCACCCGTAAGTTCAAGATCTAGCATTCCTTAAGTCTATAGGCAATTGTTGTGTCTAGCCTGCTTGCTCACCCGTAAGTTCAAGGGCTAGCATTCCTTAAGTCCATCGACAATTTTTGAGTCTAGCCTGCTTAATTTAATGTAAGTTCCGAAGTCTCTAGTTGTCTAAGCTTGCTTGCTCACCTGTAAGTTCAAAGTCTAGTTGCCTAGCCTGCTTGCTTTAAGTTAAGAGTTTGGGCCTTCCTAGTTGTCTAGCCTGCTTGCTCACCCGTAAGTTCAAAGTCTAGCATCCCATATGTCCATAGGCAATTTTTGAGTCTAGCCTGCTTAGTCTAATGGAAGTTCCGAAGTCTAGTTGTCTAGCCTGCTTGCTCACCCGTAAGTTCAAAGTCTAGGTGCCTAGCCTACTTGCTTTAAGTTAAGAGTCTAGTCTCCCTTATTGTCAAACCTTCCTTAAAGTCTAGCCTACTTGCTCACCTGTAAGCTCAAAGTCTAGTCTCTCCTAAACCCAATCGTAGAGTCCAGTCTGCTTGTACAATCCAGCCCAGTCCAGTCCATGTCTGCATTTGCATATAGTTAGGCCCGTGTCTCCATCATGGTCAAGCCCATACTAGTCCTAAACCCATAACCATTTCCATTTCCATTTCAAAATCACTTTCCATTTTCATTTCCCATTTTCATTTCCATTTCCACTTTCGTTCTCATTTCTCATCTCCATTTCTCATTTCGACAACATTAGCTCTTAAAATTTACGAGGTCCATTTGATTTCTGTTCAGGACAGGTCGCGAGATTATAACTTGGGAGCGTCCAACAAAGAGGCAACAAGGTCGACCTACTCGTATACTCGTCAAGAGCATCCTAACCTTCTCAGACGAATCCTCCGACTCTTCCAAATCGCCATCTGAAATGGGGGACACTAATCAACAGCTCAGTGCTATTATGGCACAACTCACACTGATGAACTCTCGCCTTGAGGAACAAGACAAAGAGATCAAGGCACTAAGGGAGAAGCTCACTGAGGAAGACGAGCAAGGCGACACTCCACCACCGATCAAAACCAACACATAACTGAGGTTTGGAAAACTCGAGCAATTGATCCAGTCAATTCCTGCGCTCGAGAGTCAGGCTCATTACCATGACATCATTGATCTTGAATTAAGGGAGAAACTCCCTAAAAAGGTAACAATGGGTGACCTCCCAAAATTCAAGGGAGTCGAAGACCCAGATGACCACTTGAGAGCGTTTTCCATCTCTATGGCTCTCAAGGGCATGAGCAAGGACTTGTTTGCTTATGTCTTTCCTTTAACCTTGGATGCACATCCATCCAAGTGGTTCAGGTCACTGAATAAGGCCAAGCTGAATGACTGGGACTACATCAGAGAAGAGTTCCATAAACAATACATCTACAATACTCAGCTTCCTATCGACCTTCATGAGTTGGAGTTAAATAAACAAAACTCCAATGAAGACTTCGTCACCTTCCTTAACAGATGGAGGGATAAAGCTGCACAAATGATTAACAGACCATCTGAGGAGGATCAAGTCCGACTGGTGATCCGTAACCTGCAGCCGAAGTATGGGGATCATATCAAGTTCCAACCTATAGAGTCTTTCACGAAGCTCTATAAGGTAAGCCTGCTGATTGAAGAAGATGTACAAGCCAACAAAAATAATGGTTCCAACAACATCTCTTTCAAGAAGAGTAACAATAGCCTTCTAGCTCCAAAAGCAATGAGGTCAATGCCATAGCTGCTGAAAAGAGAGGCCATCAAAAGCCTCAAAGAACATTCGCATCATTAGGCATGTCCTTAGAAGAAGCTTTCACTAGACTTCATGCAAGGGGGGCACTTCAGCCTATTGGCCCTACTCCGGATCCTGCACCCGAGAATAGGTCCAAGAGGTGGGATCCAAATGCCTACTGCAAGTACCACCAAGGGAATGGACCCGACATCTGCGTGCTGGACCTTAAAGAATCACCTGCAGGATATGGTTGAAGACGGTAGATTGCCAAATTCCACCTGCAGCAAAAGTTAGCAATAGCAGCAACCCCTTGGGCAGCACCTGAATAACGTCGGGGTCTAGTCATTTAACGTTAGTTTTCTAGGTTGAGTCAGAGAGTCCCTCCCCTAGGTCCTTCATTTCCCTTCTTGTCGAGTTTATGTCATTTAGGTTTTTATTTCCAACAAGCCTTGTTCTATTTATTTCTGATTAATAAAATAATTGCATTTTCATTGGCCTTCCATCATTTATATATGTTTCTAACTCAATGATGACACTCAAATCACCTAAACGAACTTGACTAACAATGATAACAAAAAAAAAAAAAAAATCTGAAAAAAAAAGAGAAAAAAAAGAGGACATACTTTGATCAGGAGTTATTCCCCTCTCCCTTCCATTACCTTTCATAAGCCATCCTCATACGACCAAGGAAAAACAAAAATCCGTTAAACCATCATCTAACTGATACTTAGCCAAAAAATCCCTCGACATCAAAGCTCCATAAATAACCTTCAAATCTTCACCGAACTTGTGTGCAAGCCTTACTACATCAAAATATATCAATGCCAGGCAAAAACAAAGAGTGAAAAAATCCAAAGTGCGAAAAAATGAAAAAAGCAAAAGAAAACGCACAAGACAAAATGAATAAAAATGCAAAAAAGAAAAAGCCAAAGGCAAAATAAAAAGTCAAGCTAGGGGGCTTGCACACAAGTCCCATCCCTCATTCAAATCCCTTCGATCCATCAGACCTTAACCCATATAATCCAAATCCACAATCCTTACCTTATCATGACCAATTCAACCTTCATCAAAATCTCAAGCCTTAAACTTTTCAACCTTTCATCGACCCTAACTCTTTTTCAAGGTATGTCCAAGCCCGCTAGGCTGAAAATCCGAAAGGATGGCCTAGGCAAAAATTAGGGCACAAAAAAATATATAAAGACATCAGATGCAGAACTACGAATGGTCTGATTCGGCAAGGATACGTAGAAATCCTCATCTCGATGTCCGACCGCTTCAATAAAATATAAATTAGTCTGGTCTAATGATTAAATTTTCTAGAGTTTAGGAGCATAATTTTTTTCTAGATCCCAACATAGACTCGAATCTGAAGCTAGCCTCGTTAAAGCCTTTTCCTACCTACATTCATTTGAGTCACAAATTCAAACTTTTTATTTTTCAATCCAAGCTCTCCTTTTCCCCGAAGGACTCTCCCATAATTCCATGATTTCTGGCGATATCTGACTTTGCGTATATAACCTTCCCAAAGAAGAATCCCCAGTACAATCCCTAGTGAAAACTTTCAACGCTCAAGGCAGATCAACTACATTTCGGTTAAGGCTCATGCTAAACTCAAGACAAGCTCACCCAAAGTGGGGGCTTCCTAAGTGTTGAGGTTCCTCCAATTCAAATCAAACTTCCGAAGAGTTGTAATCCGCAAACCTCGTTTACGTACCCCGATTATTTACTAAAAACGATTTTTGAAAATCTTTCTTTCCATTTCTGATCATTCTATATCATTCTACATATCCAGATCTTCTAGCCTTGCAAAATCCTGACCTTGCATTGCATTTTATACATTCTAGCCTTGCAAAACCCTGACCTTGCATTGCATTTCATACATTCTAGCCTTGCAAAACCCTGACCTTGCATTTCATACATTATAGTCTTGCATAATCCTGACCTTTCATGACGTGTCATCCCTTAGCTTTGCATAACCTTAATCCTTGCATAACGTCTTGTGCATCCTTAGAGAGTCTAAGTTTGCATTATTGCATCATTATGTGCTTTATCTAAGTTGTTTGCACCTATCTGTTAACATCTTCTTCTGCAGGTAATCAGATTGCTTGTAGTTGTATAAAGATCAGTTCCAAACTACAAAGCGTTTAGAATCGTTCTCCGTCCCGACACCGTATACTTTGACTTTCGGTTTCCTGAACCTCAGTCAAAGTGGGGGCTTCTGTAGACACATAATCGTGTCTCCCCATTTAGCACCCTATGATGACTAATAACCCGCTCTAATTGGTCCGGATCGAGGAAAGAATGAAGAACGAGTCTAAGTTAAAATGTTTTAGGCCCAATATTCTAACCTTTTTATTAACTCATTTCCGAAAACCTTTTTTATAACTAGTTTTACTAAGCCGACTTTCTAAAATGTTTTAAAATAACTTTTTTAAAAGCCCATCTTCGAAAACCCTTTTAAAAATAGTTTTTGTGAAAGCCCAATTTTTATAAATCCCCTTTTCTAGCCTAATTTAATTAATGGAATTAATTAATTTTATTGATTAGTTTTATTAATAAAAATATCTTATACAAAAATAATCTTTTCCCAAACTATTTTAACTATGTTTTATCCAACTCTTTTCTAATATCTTTTATAATAAAAATCTTTTAGAATCCTATTATCTTTTAAAAACCTAATGCAACTCAACTACCTAAACCTACCTACACTATATAATCTCCCACGGCAGATCACACTAACGATAACCGCCTAACAAACTCGGCCTACACCTCCCTCCAATTCTCTCGACCTCACTCACAATCTCCACTGCCAATTGTTCTCTTGCCTGATACTTGTCACCAGAATTCTTCATCACACGCCAATCATCATTGGTATTCATCACCTACAAATCTACAATACACATCTACTATAAACTAATACCCCAACATTCATCTGATCATAACATCCTACTGCTACTCTCCTTAAAAGTCCATTCATCACCATCATCGTGATATCACAGCACCACCAAATATTATCATTCATTAATCATCACCATACTACACCGCACTAATCTACATCATACTACATACTACAATTATAAAATCTTGATTCATAAAATTGTTTTGGTTGGACGCAAGACGCAAACAACCAAAATTTTCTTTTTTAACGACTCGTACAATTCAATTTTCCAAGATCCGTACAAATCAACGACCCCGGACGGTGGTATAATTTCTGAGGGTAACTAAATTAATCACCTTTATTTTGTTTCTTTATTTATTTTTATTATCTTATTGAAGTTACTAGCATTCTATTCATGATGTAGATTGTTAATAAATTCATGCGATTGTAAGTATTGTATATTATACTAACTCCCTGCAATATTTTCTTTTCTTATTTTTATTTATTTTCATACATTATCAAATGCCTGCCTGATTGTTTTATACATATAATTATGATTGTCCCTGCTTTATTGCTTTTATTACCCACATGTTATAATTGCTAAACAAGACCTAAAGAACTATTCTAATTAATTCAGATAATTTGGACAACCTGCTAGGAACCTTGTAATTTGATTGCATAATAACTTGTCACTAAAAATATAGTCTTTTTATGTGTTTCCTGAACCAACTTAGACTAAATATTTTTAGGGTGCTTAAAACATTATTTGATTATTCTTTGGCATAAAATCTGTAATGAATCGATATTTAGTAGAGGCTAACTTTGGGCGAATGTGGTTCATTATGACTATATTCGTACCCTCACCCCTGAACTCAATCTTTGGTTCATTTTGACTATCTATGGAGTCATGACGGGGAAATCTAAATTGGATAATTTGTCCCTACGGTTTTCCCATATCCAATTAGGTTTATGATTCTTCCTAAAAAGAATTATTGGTGACTTCTTTCAATAGAAAACAATTTTCAATAAAACCTTTACAGTCAAATCTAATACGCACTCACACCGCGTAGGCGAAATAAAAACACGCATACAGGTAACTTTATGCACTTTTTGTTTTTATTGGGATCATCGTATACTGTTAGGTGGTTATATCTGTGCCCCCAAATTAAAATCCTGAATCCACCCCTGATCATTGGAAACATTGCCAAAGAAACATTTTGTCTTCGTATACCTTATCTGTCAAAGCGTAAATACTGCACAAAATTAAATGGTCAAAATATTTAGATCATGTACCAAGGCCTACTTTTATGAAAGCTACCTTGTTAACTACACTTTTGCAAAAAATAAAAAGAATAGAAGGCACAAAAAATCACTGGGTTTTCCCAACAACTATCTAATATGACAATTTCTGCTAGAACACTACCTCTAAGATAGACAACAATCTAAATTATCCCTCAATTGATCTTATCCGACACTAATACGCAAAAAAGGGTAGTAAATCGACGTCATTTTGCCTTTGTTTGACAAACTGGTGAGAAAATGAGGATCATAATAGAGCATTATGTAGCTTAAAGGTAGGGCTCTACAGAGAAAATGTCATATTGAGTGGTTATTGGCAATTTTTTCTAAGTTTTAACTAGGTATGCAACGATGTAACTGCAGATTTTAGATCTGTAAATAATTATAGCTTGTTCTTTTCCTCTTAAAAAAATTAAGCTTAAAGTCTTATAAGTTCAAACGAGTTCAGCTTAGTTCTTGTAAGGGATAATATGAGTTTAGTAAGTGTACATAGGAGCTATATTCGTGATGAAATATAAGTTGAGCTGCAGCCCGTAGGTTTAGAAAAGTTCAAAAGGGATAAGTTCAGGAGTTTCAAGACAAAAGAACATAACCTAAGATTAAGTTTATGAACTTGACTCGGAAAACTTAATTTCGATAAGTCTAGACAGATTCAGTACTTTAAAAACAAAAATGAATATTTTGTGTGTCTATTGTATTAAGTTGCTACCATTTTATTGTCAAGTAGTGAATCTTTGCATATTTTTGGACTAGTTTTTCTTGCTGCCATTTTTAAGGGCCTTTTTATTTTTATATTAATTGTTTGGGTGGTAAGGGGCAAGAAAGGGGGGGATTATAAGTGAACAAGACAACTGATCCCGTGAATTTGAGGAAGAAGGAAAAAAGATCATGTTTGATATCTTGAATGATTATAGGTATATTTTGACATTGTGTGAAATTACTGAAAGCAGAGATCATCAATCCATCATAAGTTCTTGCAGTATGTGTATGTAGAGGTATTAAGTTATATAGAACAAGTAATTTATTCTTAAAGAGCTCAACATGACCTACATTACTCTAATCCCAAAAACTGATAGACCCCATGAGGTAACTCAATTCAGACCAATTAGTTTATGTAACAGCTCCTACAAAATCATCTCAAAAACACTAGCGGGGAGATTAAAATTGATCATGGAAGACTTACTTAGAGATTTCCAGAACGCTTTTGTTCCACGAAGGCAAATGACTGATAATTGTCTAATCGCATATGAGGTCCTCTCTTGGATTAAGAAAAGGAAAAAAGGTACATTGTACGCAGGAATTTTGAAAGTAAATCTTAGCAAAGCTTACGATAGAATAAGATGGGACTTCATAGAAGTTATGCTCAACATGATGAAATTCCCAAAAAAATGGATTCAGTGGATCATACAATGCATATCTACAGCTTCTTACTCAATCCTCATCAATGGTGAACCTACAAATTTCTTTAGTCCTTCAGCGGGACTTAGACAAGGTGACCCCCTTTCTTCCTACGTTTTTATTTTGTGTGTGGAAGTTCTTTCCACAAACCTGATTATGGCTCATAATAAAAAAGATGATCCATGGAATCGAAGTTGCTAGAAGCACCCCTAGCTTATCCCATCTTTTCTTCGCCGCTGATGCGCTTTTTTTCTTCAAAGCCATTCCAAAAGTCTGCTGGAACCTTGATGGGTTTTAAAATATATACCGCAAGTGCACGGTGTCTGTTGTTAGCAGAAACTGACAAATACGGGTCGATCCACATGAGAGAGGATTTCTATATATTAGAGTTCAATTATTTAACTACTTCAAGAGAGAAAATGATTGAATGATTAATAACTAAACTAGAATAAACTAGAACACAAATGGATGGAAGTTTATCAAATAATTAAAAACCTAAGACAATCGATCGGTCCACCATGCTTATACCAAATTTAACCACTACAATATAATTCAACAATACTTGGATTAAGGTTCAAGTAATTAGAGTATTTTGTTAATCCTACGGTCGGATCTTAACACTCTTAGATCAACATATGCTAGTACGGTCGCTCAACATAATCAGATCTACCAATTGTAACAAGCCTCTAATGAGTATGATCTTTCGATTCTAACTTCTATTTGCTAAGCCTCATGATATTGCGCAATTACATGAATTAAACAATTATAATAAATCAATAGGAATTACTCTAATTCAATCCAAATATTGAAGAACTTCAAACCATAATCAATTAGGTATAAACATGGCTTCCCTCACTAAACCATAGAAAAAGACTACTCAATCATGATATTAAATAACCCAATAAACATAATAAAAATATAAGAATTCATTAAATTAAACTAATATAAGAATTCATTAAATTAAACTAAGTAAGAGATAATACCGAATGATTGAAAAGCAGTGGAAACGAAATCAACGATCTTTATAATCTTCAAGAGCAAGAGTTAATACAAAGCTAGAGAGAGAAAAGCTAAGTGTTAAAACCTAAAAACGAGGAATAAGAGATAAACTAATCGAATTTACTAAGTGTTCAACTTTAACGAGCTTAGGAGAAATGTTGCGCGGTCCGATCTGGCGCGCAAGCGATTTTTGCCCCTATCTCGCCCAGTCAAACCGGGGAACATGCCTTAGACTCAGAAGAAATTTTTGGCTCGCCCGGTCCGGCCAAACCGCCTGGTTGGCCAAGCGAGCGCTGTTCCTTAGCTTCTTTCGTACATTCTTCGTCCAAATCTCTTGTACACCTTCTTGGATCTTCTATGGGCCACATGTGACCACTGGACTTTCGTTCCACAACTCAAATTAAAGCCCTAGATGCCTAATCTACACAAAAACATCTAACACACATAAACAAGTCCAAACATATCAAATCACACAAAAATCGAGCTCAAAGGAGCTCAAATTGGCTCTCAAAGCCAGGGGAATTGGGTTAAATATCCTATATAAAATAGACTCATCAAAATCCCCCAAGCTAACCTTTTGCTTGTCCCTAAGCAAAACCATGCAAATAAGTTACAACATGATTTGTTTCACCCCATATAAAATCTAGTTCATAGGTATCAGTGGACTCAAAATCAATCAAGAAGGCATGCATCATCATCAATCAATCATATCATTCCAACAACTAATCACCGAGAAAAACAATCAAGCAAGGTTACTATGCATATCATGCATATGCTAAGATGGTGCTCACCAAGGAAGATACTCTCTCTCTCTCTCATTTTTGTGGCAGGCAAAAGATGTGCCCGATCACTCTCCATTCTCACCATATGTCCCTTCCCAACTCATTACTCTCGTGTGTTTAGAAGCTAACATAAAGACATTCAACCTAGTTCAGTCGACTCAGAAATGACATTTACTCTTTCTTAGCAGGGTCAAGTAGAAGGATTGGGCATTGAACTAGGGGTGGATAAACTCCTTCTTAGCAATCAACCACCTAAATTTGTTTGCGGATTGGGCATTGATCCATTTAGCATTAGTCAAGTAATCAATGCAAATCTCTGCCGAACCAGCTACAACATTTTTTATATCCTAAACATACCCATAATGAACAGCAATAGCCGTAATGAGGCCACCTAAAACAATAGGTTGCCCCCTAACGCTACCATCATTAAATAGTGCAGGTAAAGAAGTGGCAGTCCGCTTGAGTTGAGACACCAAAGGATAGGGGAGGCACAAAGAATAGTCAAACTCAGGAAACAAATAACTGCCTATCAGAAAATTCTCCTGTTTTTGACAGGAGTGGGGCTCAGCCCACCCAAAAAGAGTAAATCCCAAAAATCATTGTAAGTAGCGGAGACTGGGAAAATGAAGATGGTCAGCAGTCATATGTTGAGTATTACACTCCTCGTCTCCTGTAAATGCCTTCCACAAAGGAGTAATGTGGACATGGGGAGGCGGCGATGATCATCTGTAATAGGTAGGCCAAATATAGCAGCTAGTTGGCCTAATGTTAGCTCCCGATCCTCACCCATAAGGCGGAATCGGATAACCTGATTTTTGTTCCCTACTTCCAATGAACTTAGAAATTCAAGGGTAAGATCCCTATAGGTCTAGAAGAACATGCCAAACATTAAGCCTAACCCCAATTTCTCAAACAATGTCTTAGTTTCTGCATAAATTCCCAAAGCATGCAAACAATTCGAATCAACAAAGCAGGTGGGGATAATATTTCTAAATTTCAGTTTTTGGAATCGTTGTTTTTGCTCTAAATTTTTCAAAATTACCTGCGGGAAGTCTGGATCTAACAGAATTTGATTGCTTGCTTTCTTCCCCCCCTTTCTCGTTGCCTTCTCTTATTTGGCCTTGACATGGTGCAAAAATGGAGATTTTTGTGAAGAAGTGAAGTGAGTGAAGATGAAGAAAAAAGTGGAGGTTTTGTGAATTTTGTGTGAGAAAGATGAAGAAATGTGATAGGAGATGAAGAAAATTAAGTGGTAAGAAGAAATTTTGGAAGGGGTGATGAAGAGTAGGAAGGTGTATGATTATGGAGGTTGGAGGAGATAGAGAGAGTGTGTTTGAGAGGATGAGGAGTGGAGAAGATCAATAAGGGAAGAAAGATGAAAAGGGGTCGGCGGATATAACAAGGAGCTCAAATTCGCTGAATCTGGAAACCACCTGATCGGACTGGCTCGCCCGGTCGACCGGGAGAAAATTTTTCCTCGTATATTTCTTCGCAGCGCAGCACAAGTAGAGTGGTGAGTGAAGTTCAGACGCCCAGTCGGGCGATTCCGTCCGGTTGACCAGGCGAATATCCTTTCACATTTTTTTCTCATGGTTCCGCTGCAAATTCATAGAAGGTGGCTGGCGAGCAAACTTTAGACACCCGGTGGGGAGAATTTTTCATTGTTAATTTTTTTCCAGCTGAAACAAAAAGCACTCATCCAAATTCAGAGGCTCGGTGGGGCAAATTCGCACAATTGACCGACGACTATGTTTTCAGCTTTTTCTCCGTCAAATTTTTCCCATGTTAAGATATTGACCCCCTGCACACACTAAGCTTGTCCAACAATCAGTACACTTCTCTCAACTCTCTAAAAAAAATAAGAAAAACAATCTAAACTAGTAAAGAAAAAGAAAAGAAAAGACGGGTTGCCTCCCACAAAGCGCTGGTTTAGAAAGGTCTCGCACGACCGTAGTACCTTAGATTTCAAAGTGTGGGAGCATGGAAGTGAATAACTTCCACTTGACCTATGAAAGCACCCTCATGGTACAATTTCAGACGCTGACCATTCACTTTAAACTTTGTCCCCACTGCATTTATAACACCCCTGAATTTCGAGTGCTTAATTTAATTAAATAATAGTAAAATCCTATAGAAAATTCGGCAGCGTTCCGTTTGAAATATGGACTACCTAAAATTTAATTTACGACTGACGTCCGAATTATTATAAACCTATTTCAACAAATCAGCAATTCATATTCCAAATTCTCAACAACTCCACCCAGCACAAATACCAACGAAATTCCTGTTTAATTACTCGAAATCCAAACGTGTTATTCCACGATTATTACGAGAATAATCACTAAGGAAGAACTACCTGCACCAAAACTAAATTAAAGCTTAATTCAAACTATTACAACCTAACCGAATAAAGATTTAGGTGGATTAATATTTACAACCCTAAGTCTTAAAATTATTGATTATCTATAAGAAATGCACCAGAAAAGAACTATTATAACTATATTTTATGCAAAACTAGTGGACGTTGCTCTCCACCCACACCCCGGCTCTAAGCCTTCATGTACCTGCATATATCAAGCATGTAGTATCAGCCAAACAGGCTGAGCAAGATTCAATACTATAAAGTCAAATACATATGCAGGTAGGATGCATTAATTATATCCTACAAATCATTTACTTTTGGAACCACAATACTAAATAAAAACATTATAAAACATTTTTCTTCATTTCTTTTCCAAACGAAATACTTTTCTATTTTCTTTGCTAAAACAATTTCTTTCAGAATCTTAGAATCATAAATCTATGGAATGGAACGAACTTTATTTCCCATTGGGCTAGCTTGGCCCGCCGGATAACTATTAGACAAAGACCCCTAGTGTGCATACCCCAAAAACGGTCAAACCGTAGCAACTATTTTGTAATGTCGAGACGATCCCGACAAGGTTCCAATTCCTTGAGACACCATAAAGGCAATCCCAACCAGTTTAAAAACATAAAACTATCCATAAATCTTTTTCTAGTAACTATTCTATAATTCAAGGTTTGAAAACAAATTAAACTATCTGTATTAGGAGGAACATCCTCCTATTCAAACCAATCTCAACTCAAGAGAGATACATACCTTTATAATCTTTTCTCGTAAATATGAAAGTTTTAGTTGAAATCTTATCTTTTGTAGACCTTTCTCGTAACTATTAAACATTTGAGTAAGGAACTTACCTTTTAAACTATATCAAACCAACTAGCTCAGTCAATAGGGCTTCTCAATGAAGCCGGGATCTATAATATAAACATACATGTACTTAATAAATATTAATAGATTTGTCTAATATAGTTAATGAGTTTTTATTAACTTTAGTTTTATAAAACATCAACCACTTTTTTTTTATATTCAAGTAAGTATAACTAATTCTCATAACTTATTTACTTAAACCGCCATTTACCTTTGATTATCAAAGTAATTAATACCAACAATACTAAAATCTCTCATTGTTTATACTAAATCAACATTAATATTCCTATTATACTTTAGACACTCAAAGTCCATTAGAAAAACATTCATAAGAAAACATTGAAACTTAAAACATTCGAAACTAACTATACTTTTTATCAATTTCAGCAGAAACTTAAAATGGACATAACTTCCTCATTAGAGATCCAAATCAAGCGTTTCTTGAGCCTATCTTGGATAAAATTTCAATACGAACAACTTTTGTGAAATAGTAATTTTGCTAAAAATACCCAGAAACTGCTTAAAACTGCATTTTACGAAACTGGCAGTAATTTATACGAATTACACCATAATTCTCTTTGAACAACAAGTTTACATAACATTCTATTAATCTAAACTAACTACTAAACAACTAAATAAACATTTTATTCATTCAATTCCACACCCAAACAATTAAAAATCAAAACCCCCAATTCAATTTCATAAACATAAACCCTAACTTCATAATTTTAAAAGAAAACTTAAATTAGTTGAGGAATTCATCTTACCCACTAATATAGAAGATTGGGGATGAAAAATAACTTGCAAACGCCCCTAATACGAGCCCTAGACGCTCCAAATTACAGCAGTGATGACCCCCTTTGCTTTCCCTTGCGCCGCCCACTTCTATGATGTCACTTCTAGTGGTGGTTGTGGTTGCGGTCGTCGGCAACGGTGGTGGTTGTGTGGTGGAGGAAGAATGTTGAAGAACTTGAGAGAAGAAGATGGTGAAGACTGAAGATGTTGAACGGTGAAGAAGAACGTAATGTGAAGATGTCGTTCTTTTTTTTTTCTTTCCTTTTTCTTTTCTTGTTTTATTTTTCCCTTTTCCCCCTTCTTACATATATGTGAGTATATTTCCTCTTATTACTATTATTAGTTAAATTACTTACTAAACTTGTCCCACTATAACAATTTAAATTATTTACAAAGTAATTCCTAAAGATAAATGAATTAAATTATTAAATAAACTAAAATATATAATATAGTTAATAAAATAAATAATAAACTGTTTCAAAAACCGGGGTGTTACAATCTACCCCCCTTAAAATAAGTTTCGTACTCGAAACTTGAAATAATTCTTAAACTCGTAGCGAAAATCCTATCACTTACTTTAGTTCATTAACTTTACATGTTTAGCCAACTATCTATTATTAAAGTACGAAAGATAATAACTATATAGTATCAAACTTGCACTATCACACTAGCATACTCTCAACATACCATTAACTTTCAAGTAGGATCAAACACTTAATACAAGTCAAAATTATCTTTAAATATTAAGAATTGAAATGAAATCATACTAATTCCACCCTCCCTTAAAAAAATTAGTTACATCCTAGTAAATGTAAGCGTACCTATTGAAATAGGTGGGGATATTGAGATCGCATCGCATCCTTGGATTCCCAACTAAGTTCATCGTCCTTGTGGTTCGACCACAATACTTTCACCAGTTTAACTTCTCCATTCCGAGTTGCTCGAACTTTACTATCAAGAATCTTCATAGGGACCTCAACATATGAAATGTTATCTTCTAGTTGCAATTCATCAGGTGTGAGTACATGTGAGGGGTCACTAATGTACCGACGAAGCTGAGAAATATGGAAATCATTGTGAACTCGAGCTATCTCTGGAGGTAATGTCAATCTATAGGCAACTTCACCTATCCTTTCTAGGATCTCATACGGCCCGATGAATTTAGGGCTTAACTTTCCCTTCATCTCGAATCGCATTACTTCCTTTATAGGAGAAACTTTCAAGAGTACTTTCTCACCGACTTCAAACTCTGCATGTCGTCGGTATTTATCAGCATAACTTTTCTGTCTATCGTGTGCCGCTTTCATTTTCTGTTGTATCAGTTTTACTTGTTCCACAGTTTCTTGGATCATTTCAGGACCAAGAACACAGGATTCACCAATATCACTCCAACAAAGAGCACTACGACACTTGCGGCCATACAAGGCTTCATATGGGGCCATTCCTATTGAAGAATGATAGCTGTTATTATACGAGAATTCTATCAAGTCTAGTCTATCTTCCCACGAGCCTTGAAATTCTAAGGCACATGCCCTCAACATGTCCTTGAGTGTTCGGATTGTGCGCTCTGTCTGACCATCAATAGCAGGATGAAACGATGTACTCATTTTCAACTGTGTCCCTAAGGCTTCTTGAAGCTTCTGCCAAAAATTAGATAAAAATCTATTATCTCTATCGGACACGATGTCCCTTGGCACACCATTAAGCGCAAAACATTCTTCCTATATGCATCGGCTAGCTTTTGATGTTTCCATGTATCTTTCATTGGTACGAAATGGGCAGACTTGGTGAGTCGGTCCACAATGACCCAAATCATGTTACCATTAGGTGTTCTTGGAAGTCTAGAGATAAAATCCATAGAAATTGAGTCCCACTTCCACACTGGAATCTCCAAAGGTTGAATCTCGCCTTGAGGTCTCTTGTGCTCAAACTTGACTTTTTGGCAAGTCAAGCACTTGGAAACATACTCGGCGACCTGTTGCTTCATATGAGGCCACCAAAAGGTGATTTTGAGGTCTTTATACAACTTGTCACCTCCTAGATGTACCGAATATGGAGTCAAATGAGCTTCATCTAAGATTTTCTTCTTCAGATCAGGTATGTCAGGAACACACCACCTACTCTTATAGCAAAGACTCCCATCTGCATGGATCTTAAAATAAGCATCTTCAGTATCTTGAACCTCTCCCATCTTTTTCTTCAGAAGTGCATCACTAGCTTGGTTCTCCTTAATCTCATCGTACACATCTGGTTGCAATGTAAGGGAGTTAAGCTGTGCCCCAACTCGGACAAGTTCGACACCAAAATTCTGAAATTCATCTCTAAGTAACCTTCTCGAAAGCGTCGTGTGCAATGAGTGAGAAGATTTCCTGCTAAGCGCATCAGCAACAACATTGTCCTTGCCTTCATGGTATTGAATCTCCATATCGTAATCCTTAATCAGCTCTAACCATCTTCTTTGTCTCATATTCAGCTCCTTTTGCGTAAAGATATACTTGAGGCTTTTATGATCAGAGTATATTTTGAATGAAGTACCAAGCAAATAGTATAACACCCTAGAATTTCAAAGCCGAAAAGAAAGAAATAATAATAGTATTAATAGGACGATGGCGGAAACATCGTCTTCTGGGAATGTCACTACTACAAGAAATGCGTTTAAATAACTAAGTGATAAAACCAATATAAATAAATAGTATAAATAAAATAAATTAATTAGATTAATATCCAAAAGAGAAAACTGACTTTCAAACTAATTAAAAGGCTAGGCCTAAAACATCTAGCTTTTTTTATGCTCACAACTCAACCCGAGCCCAAAACCAAAGAAGATTCCCATCAACATAATCCTGCAAAATATACAACAAACATCCACAATCAGTGAGGAGTAACTAGCTCTTCTCCCAGAACAAAAGAAATCAAAGCATGATTCAGACATAGATTAATAAGAAAAGAAAGCATAAAGTCAAGTCAACTACAATATGCATTCACTTCCATATAACGCAAATGAATAATAAATAGCAAGTGAGTTGGATAAAAATAAATAAATCATCTCAAGAGTACTTTTATAAAAATAAAATATAGGTAAAACAAGTTATTGAGTCAGAAATCGAACGCCAGTGAATCGCAATTCACTTCCTAAGGTTTGTCAGATCGCAATCTCCAGGTCAGTCTATGGGCTTACGTTCCCCACGCCTGTGTCTAAGAATGGCCAAACTCCCGATGCAGGGTAGAACACGCAGAACTCCCTGACCTCTCGGACGACAACAATAAACCCAGGTGTACCCCTAGTTTGCAAACCAGTTGGTTGGCATGTTCTTCACCTGGGACTACATCTATCCTACCGGATATTCTTATCTCAAAATAAAATCATAAATATCATCAAAGTATCATTTAGCTCAAAAATATTCGTCAAAAGGGATGCCACCCAGCCTTATACCCATAATTCATCAAAAGAAACAACTCTTCAAAATTCCTCAAAAATAGTAACTTACAAACATACAACAAATGTCTCCCACAATAAATACTTTGAACATCTCTAAGCATCAACAATGATATCAAACTAGTTTTTACAGCACTAACAGTTCAATAAAAAATGCATCACCAATTAACTCCAAGGCTTATTAAATAAATGAATAGTACACAATTAATCATTCTTACGTAAATCAAACATAAACTTAATGATACCCAATAATACTTACAGCAACCTACTAAACACCAGCATCCAAGAACATAAAAGATCACAAATTATTTCTGATTAAAAAGCTCTTAAGTAATTTAAAAAAATATCCTCAAATTCACAACAAAAATCCAATAATAATTATTAAACTAATAAGTACGATCAGTAAAATAACACAAAAATTATCATACGATCCTAATGGCTCTACTGACATGGTACAATTTCTATTTATAATTTTCTGACTCTAAAAGTATTTTTAAACGTTAATTTACAGAATACTCAATAAAGCCAATATAATGATTAAAAATAAAAATAAACGCCCAAAAATTACAAAAAAATTTACATAACATGTACAAACTCACGGTAATACATAATATACAAAAAAATTATTCAAAAATTATTCAAACTCACGAAAATCCAAAAATAGATAAATCAATTAAATAAACATGTAAACAGAAGGAAAAATTATTCCAAGGCATTAAATACATACTACACATATAACATGATTTATGAAAAATAATTTCAGCAATTTTAACATTCGTTTAATAATTATTATGCAAATAAGCCAAAAACACACAAAATACCAATTAAATCAAATAAATACTAAAAATCAGACTAAAATTATTTTTCTATATACAATATTCATACAGCATGTATCAAGTATATTCACGTCAAATTTTGTCAATAATTTCATTCAAAAAGTATTTTAAACAATTCCTAGCGTAATAATCTAATACCGAAAAATACTCTAATCTCTATCGTTCTAAGATAACTACTAGTTACCTGGAACGTCCGGAGGAGAGCTGAGTCTAAAGGGATTCGAAAAATATGCGAGCAATCCAATTCCTCCATGAACGATAATTGTAGCAACAAGTCACTAGGCATTTTCTTCTTGAACGTTGAAAACTCTTATTTCGCACTGCTCTGTTCCGACCATGATTCCCGGTGATCAAAAGCTCAAATTCTAAATCGCTCTAGTCAAAGTTAAGAACAAGATGTTGTAAACGTTCTGTCCAAATTTGGAGACGATCTAACGGTTAGATCTCCGGCTACAGTTATTTTCGTGAAGGTGTGACTAGAAAACCGGGGTGAACCTTTCTATTCTTTTCCTCTTCCTTTTCTCTCTTTCTTTTCTTGAAAACGGTGAGGGTTAAATGAGAATGATGCTGAACTTCTTTTAATAAAAAATAGATTTTTATGGCAAGGAAAAATGAAGGGTTTAGGAGAATGTTAATGAGGGATTAAATGAGCGGTTACAAGATATTCAAAGGTTAGCTTAATAAGCACCAAAACTCTTCATCCTCCACTCCATAATTGCTGATTTCTGGCCAGCATGACATGCCACACGTGATGTACCATTTCATCACTCAAATCGGTCCAACATTGTTACAAAAAAGGCTACGCGGCAAAACTGCATCCTAAACGCCTAAATAAATAACAAAACTAATATAACCTTTAAAATAAATAACTAAAAACTTCAAATAAATATATATACATATATCACATCATATAAATATATATACACATTTTCACAACACGTTCCAAAATAATCTAAATAATAAATTATTTATTTTTACGAAAAATATCATTTTAATGTAAACAAACACCAAAAATAAAGGGTGAAAATTACGGGGTGTTACAAATAGTGACGCCAAATTTTTAGAGCAAAGACTACTGCGGCTAATTCAAGATCATGTGTGGGGTAGTTTGTCTCATGAACTTTTAATTGTCTAGACGCATAAGCTACAACTTTCCGTTTTTGCATAAGCACATCCAAGGCCATTTCTCGAAGCATCTGTATACACCTCGTAGTCTTGATCCCCATTAGGTAAAGTTAAGACTGGAGCTGTAGTAAGACGCTCCTTCAACGTCTGAAAAGCCTTCTCACAATCATCATTCCATTCATACTTGGTGCACTTCTTCATCAAACTCGTCAATGGGCGAGCTATTGTTGAAAAATCTTTCACGAATCTCCTATAGTAGCCGGCTAGACCAAGGAAGCTGCGAATTTCAGTCACATTCTTCGGAGTAGACCATTCAGAAACCGCTTGAATTTTAGATGGATCAACTGAAACACCCTCCTTAGAAATGATATGACCCAGAAAAGCCACTTTCTCGAGCCAAAATTGACATTCAGAGAACTTTGCATACAAGTGATTTTCTCTTAGTATTTGCAAAACAGCACGGAGGTGCTCTTCATGTTCACTCGCATTCTTTGAATAAATCAATATATCATCAATAAACACAACAACGAATTTATCCAAATAAGCTCTGAATACCCTGTTCATTAAATCCATGAACACCGCTGGAGCATTAGTCAAGCCAAAGGGCATAACTGTAAACTCATAGTGTCCATAACGGGTACGGAAAGCTGTCTTTGGGATATCTTTTTCTGCAACACGAAGTTGATGGTAACCTGATCTCAAGTCGATCTTAGAGAATACTCCTGCACCGGCCAACTGATCAAACAAGTCATCTATCCTTGGCAACGGATACTTGTTTTTCACAGTGACGTTATTGAGTTCTCTGTAGTCAATACATAATCTTAGGGTACCATCCTTCTTCTTCACGAAAAGAACTGGTGCACCCCAAGGTGATACACTAGGCCGAATGTAGCCTTTATCTAACAACTCTTCTAATTGAGTTTTCAGTTCTCTCATCTCAGCAGGCGCCATCCGATAAGGTGGCTTAGATATAGGTCCCGTTCCAGGTACCAAATCGATGTTGAATTCCACATCACGCTTTGGAGGTATATTAAGAATATCATCTGGAAACACTTGAAACTCATTCACAACTGGGACATCTTCGAGCTGTGGTCTTTCCTTACTAGTATCATGAATATGGCAAAGGTACATAGGGCATCCCTTCCTTAAATAAGACTTCAATGTAAGAGCATAAATAATCTTTACCGGACGGCGACCCTAAAGCACATGGACACCCTTATAACTCTCTATTGTTACCTTTTGTTTCGGACAATCTATCTTGGCTTTATACTTTTCTAGCCAATCCATCCCTAGTAGTACATCAAAATCTTTCAAAGGAAAAACTATTAGGTCAGCGAATAAGTTAGTTTTACCATAAGTTATAGGGACATCTAAATACATCCTATTACACGTGACACTTAGACCAGAAGGAATGAAAATATCAGCCTCACAAGGTGTGACACTTTCTAAGTTTAACCTTTTTGCAAAAGTTTCAGATATAAATGAATGTGATGCACCTGAATCAAATAGTACGTAGGCAGGTGTAAAATGGATAAAGAAAGTACTGGTCACTGCATTCCCCTGGTTATCTGCATCTGCTTGCTTAAGATGATTAAGGTTGCCCGTGTTCTTCTTCTCGAGACCTCTCTTAGCCTGAGCAACATTAGCCGTTCCAGCGCTACGATTTGGAGCTGCAGAAGTAGTTGGGCGATTACTAGCTGTGCTAGCAGTGGGTGTCCTCAACATCTCATAATTGCGGCCAATCCTAGCATCAGGGTTAGTGAAACACTCATAAGCTCTATGCCCCTCTTTCTTGCAATAATTACATGTCACCTTATTGCCTTCACAATCCCTCCCTGGATGATTGTTTTCATATCTTTTGCAGAAATAACGACGAACAGGTCCTGGGTTGTTTTGGGATTGAGATTGGCTCTGGGCTTGGCTACGGGGCTGAAACGAACTCTGAGCACTCCTTGAGGCTTGTTGACTCTGACCTCCTCTATTGAAGTTACCCCTAGGACCCCGATTATCAATGTTTATGCTCTTGTTTTGACTAAAGTTATTACCCTTATCCAATTGTTGGGTACTCCCTCTGTATTTTTTTATCTTTCTCACTTAGAATCTTGACACTATTCACAACTAGAGAGAATTTTTTAATTTTTTCTCAATATATAAGAAAAAATATAGTCATGTGGGGTCTTGTTTGATTCGTCTAAATGAGTTGTTTATTAATATTCAATTATTATAATTTTTACTAATATGTAATGACAGATATTTAAGGTAGAATAAGTGTATTGGCAAACGTGCAAAGTCAAAGTAGGAAAGATAAAAAAATACAGAGGGAGTACTTTCTTTTGTAGGAGCTTTCATCTTTTCAGCGGCTTTCCTTCTCTCCTTGATTCTCTCGGCATTGCTAGCACGAGTATAAATTTCGTTCAAGGTCGTGAAGTCGGCCGCTCCCATGTTGCTAAGAAGTTCAAGATCAAGTTTTTCCTCGAACCTCAGAGCTCTTTCTTGTTCATTTGGGACCAATTCAGGCACGAAACGAGACAACTCAAGGTATTTAGTATAGAAGTCTTGGAAAGACATATCTCCTTGCTCCAGCTGTTCAAACTCATATCTCTTCCTTTTCCTCATATGAGGTGGGAAGAACTCAGCGCGTAGCGCCTTCTTGAACTCTTTCCAACCAAATTCCTTTGTCTCCACCTCCTCGAAACCATCCTCATCGTATGTGACTTTGGTGGTAAAATTATCTTTGTTGTTGGTCCACCAGATATCAGCATCTTCAGTGAGATGGTAGGCTGCGGAGTCTACTCTCATCTCTTCAGGGACCTGGAGAGTGACGAAGATCTTGTCAAACTCTCTAATCCAATTCTCCATCTTCACGGGGTCGCCTTTTTCATCATACTTAGGCGGCTTCTTCCCGTCAATTGCTTTATGCACAACAGCAACTTCAGTGATAGCTACTTTGCTAGTGGTAGTAGTAGCAGCTCGTGCTTCCGCTAGCAATTGCACAACCTCTGTCATGGCCTTATTATGACTAGGCCATCTGACGCATCAATGCGCGCATCTCTGACGATTTACTTCTTTCACGCTTATGCATCTTGTAAGCACTACACAAGGTAAAAGAACTTGAATCTCGATAAAACTCGAGTATAACACATTGATTGTCATAAAAGAATATTAACTCTCCAATCACTATATAAAAAAACATTCACATAATTAATATAAGCTTATAAACAACACAGAATATACACTTTCCGTGTATAACCCATCTCACTTTCTCACTTCGGCTTGTCAAAATTTTAGTTTTCTAATCTTTAACTTAACCCAGTCCTTTATTAACCTAGGCTCTGATACCAACTAAAACACCCCAGAATTTCGAGTGCTTAATTTAATTAAATAATAGTAAAATTCTATGGAAAATTCGGCAGAGTTTCGTTTGAATATGGAGTGCCTAAAATTTAATTTAGGACTGGTGTCCGAATTATTATAAGCCTGTTTCAACAAATCAGCAATCCATATTCCAAATTCTCAACAACTCCACCCAGCTCAAATACCAACGAAATTCCTGTTTAATTACTCGAAATCCAAACGTGTTATTCCACGATTATTACGAGAATAATCGCTAAGGAAGAACTACCTGCACCAAAACTATTTAAAGCTTAATTTAAACTATTACAACCTAACCGAATAAAGATTTAGGTGGATTAATATTTACAACCCTAAGTCTTAAAATTATTGATTATCTATAAGAAATGCACCAGAAAAGAACTATTATAACTATATTTTATGCAAAACTAGTGGACGTTGCTCTCCGCCCATACCCCGGCTCTAAGCCTTCATGTACCTGCATATATCAAGCATGTAGTATCAGCCAAACAGGTTGAGCAAGATTCAATACTGTAAAGCCAAATACATATGCAGGTAGGATGCAATAATTATATCCTACAAATCATTTACTTTTGGAACCACAATACTAAATAAAAACATTATAAAACATTTTTCTTCATTTCTTTTCCAAACCAAATACTTTTCTATTTTCTTTGCTAAAACAATTTCTTTCAGAATCTTAGAATCATAAATCTATGGAATGGAACGAACTTTATTTCTCATTGGGCTAGCTAGTCCCTCCGGATAACTATTAAACAAAGACCTGTGCACACCCCACAAACGGTCAAACCGTAGCAAAAGATCTAAGTCCGAGGTACTGATCAAGTAACCCCCAACTATTCTGTAATGTCGAGACGATCCCGACAAGGTTCCAATTCCTTGAGACACCATAAAGGCAATCCCAACCAGTTTAAAAACATAAAACTATCCATAAATCTTTTGCTGTAACTATTCTATAATTCAAGGTTTGAAAACAAACTATCTGTATTAGGAGGAACATCCTCCTATTCAAACCAATCTCAACTCAAGAGAGATACATACCTTTATAATCTTTTCTCGTAAATATGAAAGTTTTAGTTGAAATCTTATCTTTTGTAGACCTTTCTCGTAACTAGTAAACATTTGAGTAAGGAATCTTACCTTTTAAACTATATCAAACCAACTAGCTCAGTCAAATCAACCCCTTTTTTTTTTATATATTCAAGTAAGTATAACTAATTTTCATAACTTATTTACTTAAACCGCCATTTACCTTTGATTATCAAAGTAATTAATACCAACAATACTAAAATCTCTCTTTGTTTATACTAAATCAACATTAATATTCCTATTATACTTTAGACACTCAAAGTCCATTAGAAAAACATTCATAAGAAAACATTGAAACTTAAAACATTCGAAACTAACTATACTTTTTATCAATTTCAGCAGAAACTTAAAATGGACATAACTTACCCATTCGAGATCCAAATCAAGCGTTTCTTGAGCCTATCTTGGATAAAATTTCAATACGAACAACTTTTGTGAAATGGTAGTTTTGCTAAAAATGCCCAGAAACTGCTTAAAACTGCGTTTTATGAGACTGACAGTAATTTATACAAATTACACCACAATTCTCTTTGAACAACAAGTTTACTTAACATTCTATTGATCTAAACTAACTACTAAACAACTAAATAAACATTTTATTCATTTAATTCCACACCCAAACAATTAAAAATCAAAACCCCCAATTCAACTTCATAAACATAAACCCTAACTTCATAATTTTAAAAGAAAACTTAAATTAGTTGAGGAATTCATCTTACCCACTAATATAGAAGATTGGGGATGAAAAATAACTTGCAAACGCTCCTAATACGAGCCCTAGACGCTCCAAATTACAGCAGTGATGACCCCCTTTGCTCTTCCTTGCGCCGCCCACTTCTATGATGTCACTTCTAGTGGTGGTTGTGGTTGCGGTCGTCGGCAACGGTGGTGGTTGTGTGGTGGAGGAAGAATGTTGAAGAACTTGAGAGAAGAAGATAGTGAAGAATGAAGATGTTGAACGGTGAAGAAGAACGTAATGTGAAGATGTCGTAATTTTTTTTTTCTTTCCTTTTTCTTTTCTTGTTTTATTTTTCCCTTTTCCCCCTTCTTACGACTTACATATATGTGAGTATATTTCCTCTTATTACTATTATTAGTTAAATTACTTACTAAACTTGTCCCACTATAACCATATAAATTATTTACAAAATAATTCCTAAAGATAAATGAATTTAATTATTAAATAAACTAAAATATATAATATAGTTAATAAAATAAAATAATAAACTGTTTCAAAAACCGGGGTGTTACAGCATTAGCCACTTCAATGGCTCCGTGTGCCTTCACATCAGTGACATCAAAAGGTCCAGACCACCTTGACTTAAGCTTTCCAGGAAAAGCCTTAGTCTAGAATTGTACAAGAGGACCTTGTCACCAACATGAAATTATTGCTTCTCAATCATCTTGTCATGAAACTTCTTCGTTTGTTCCTTGTAGATCTTGTGATTCGCATATGCTTCCAGTCGAAGCTCATCTAACTCATTCAATTTAAGAAGTCTTGCCTCACCTGTAGCTTCTAAATCCACATTTATTTCTTTAATTGTCCAAGCTGAGAGATACTCCATTTCAACAGGTGAATGACAAGCCTTGCCATAGACCAACCGATATGGAATGGTTCCTAGAGGTGTCTTAAAAGCAGTTCGCAGTGCCCACAAAGTGTCATCCAACTTTTCTGACCAATCTTTCCTTGACTTGTTAACCACCTTCTCTAGGATGCGCTTGATCTGACGATTGGAGACTTCAACTTGGCCACTAGTCTGAGGATGATAAGCCAAGCCAACCTTATGAGTGACTCCATATTTCTTCAGTAGAGCTTTGAAGGTTCTCTGATGAAAATGAGACCCCCATCACTGATCAAGACTCTCGGGACTCCAAACCGAGGAAATATAATCTTCTTAAAGAGCTTCATGACCACCTTGGAATTAGTAGTAGGTGAAGCCACAACTTAAACCCACTTAGTCACATAATCCACAACTACTAAGATATACTTATTCCCACAAGAAGAATGGAAAGGTCCCATGAAATCAATGCACTGTACATCAAAGGGTTCAATCTCTAAAATTCCCATATGTTGCATCTCCTGTCTCTTTGAAATATTTCCCGTTCTTTAACACTAATTGCAGGAAAGGCAAAATGCACGGGCATCTTTGAAAATAGTAGGGCAGTAGAAACCACTATGAAGAACTCTATAAGCTGTGGTATGTGAACCAAGATGCCCACTACAGGGTATACTATGACAATGTTGTAGGACCCCAGCTATCTCCCAATCAGCAACACATCTTCGAAACAAACCATCTTAACATTTTGTGTGTAGGAGAGGGTCTTCCCAATAGTAGTGCTTAGCATCATGATGAAACTTCTTGCGCTGCTGGTAAGTCAAATCAGGAGGGTGAGAACCACCAACACAATAGTTAGCAAAATCTGCATACCATTAGGATTGAGTAGATACAGCAAAGAGATGATCATCAGGAAATGAATCATCTATGGGACCATCGGCACTTGACTCAAATCTCAATCTTGATAGATGATCTGCAACTACATTCTCATCACCCTTCTTGTCGCGAATCTCCAGATCAAACTCTTGTAATAATAGTATACATCGAATAAGACGCGACTTGGCTTCCTTCTTACCCAATGGATACATCAGTGCAGCATGGTCAGTGTGGACAATCACTTTCGAACCTATGAGATAGGTCCGAAACTTGTCAAGAGCATAAACAATGGCCAATAACTCCTTCTCTGTAGTAGCGTAGTTAACACTGGGCTTCATCCAATGTCTTGCTGGCATAGTAGATGGCATGGAGTACTTTGTTCTTCCGTTGGCCAAGCACAACACCAACAACATAATCACTAGCATCACACATAATCTCGAATGGAAGACTCCAATATGGAGGTTGTATGATAAGGGCAGTGATCAATGCTTCCTTTATCCTGTCAAAAAACTCCATACATGCATCAGTAAACTCAAAGGTGGCATCCTTGAGCAACAATTGAGTAAGGGGTTCCGCAATTTTTGAAAAGTCTTTTATGAATCTGCGATAGAAACCCGTATAACCAAGAAAAATCCTCACACTCTTGACATTCACGGGGGGAGGAAGTTTCTCAATCACCTCAATTTTTGCTCTGTCCACCTGGATGCCACGCTTAGATATCAGGTGTCCAAGTACCACTCCTTCATTCACCATGAAGTGGCACTTTTCCCAGTTTAAAACCAATTTCACTTCTGAACAACGTTTCAGAATTTTAGAAAGATTATGCAAACATACATCAAGGTCAGAACTATAAACACTAAAATAATCCATAAATACCTCCATGATATTCTTGATGAAATCAGAGAAAATGGCCATCATGCATCTCTGAAATGTAGCAGGGGAGTTGCCCAAACCAAATGGCATTATGCGATATGCAAAAATGCCATAGTGACAGGTGAACGTCGTCTTCTCCTGATCTTCTGGGTGAATGGGAATCTGAAAGAAACCTGAATATCCATCCAAATAACAAAAAAAACTATGTTTTGCTAATCTTTCTAACATCTGATCAATAAAAGGGAGGGGAGAGTGATCTTTTAAAGTGGCTGTGTTTAATTTGCGATAGTCAATACACAATGCGCCAACCTGTAACAGTACGAGTAGGAATTAGTTCATCCCTATCATTCTTAACAACAGTAGGAATTAGCTCACCCACTTGGAATCTGAGATGGGGTAGATGATGCCCGCGTCAAGTAGTTTCATTATTTCCTTCTTCACTACCTCTTGCATATTAGGATTCAAACGTCTTTGGGGTTGTATGCAAGGGCGGTGATTCTCTTTCAAATTTATTCTATGCATGCAAAAAATCGGGGATAATACCCTTTAGATCATCAATACTATACCCATTAGCTTTTTTGTGCATGCGAAGCACTGTAAGAAGCTGTGAACGTTGGCTATCTATGAGTTTAGTACTGACAATCACAAGGTATTCCTCATTATCATCAAGAAATGCATATTTAAGGTGAGAAGGTAAAGGCTTAAGTTCTAACTTCTTTATTTGTGGCTCGGAAGTAGAGCAAACAGTCTCCATTACCTTACACTCTGGTACCTCATCAGTGTCAAGGTCATCCTGATCAAGAGCTGTCTCCAACGGATCTGACAGATTGGTGAAAATCACCTCCATAAATCTCTTCTAGTACATCAAGAGCTGTCTCCAATGTGTGCTCAAGCATAGGAGACTTAATAGCATTGGTTAGCTTAAAAGTAACTGTATCATCACCAACACTCAAAGTTAAAGAGCCAGATTTAACATCAATAACAGCACTTGCAGTACACAAGAAAGGCCTACCCAAAATAATGGGGATCTGATTATCCTCCTCCATATCTAGCACTACGAAATCTACAGGAATGTAGAATTTCCCAACCCTGACAGGTACATCCTCTAATAAACCCAAAGGATATTTCACAGAACGATCTGCCATCTGCAAAGTAATATGGGTGCACTTTAAAACTACCAAGTTCAGTTTATTACAGATAGATAAAGGCATAACAGATACACTAGCTCCTAGATCACATAAAGCCTTATCAATAAACAATGCACCTACACGAAAGGGGATGGAAAAACTAACAGGATCCTTTAATTTTAGAGGGATTTTATTTTGCAGATCATCACTACACTCTTCAGTTGGAGCAACTCTATCTATACCACCAAAATCCTTTTTCTTAGTAATCATGTCTTTCAAAAACTTGGCATAAACATGCACTTGAGAAATTAAATCAGTGAAAGGAATTGTTTCCTCAAGGTTCTTGACCATAGACATAAACTTATCAGGTTGTTGATCAACCTTAGATTTTTGCATCCTATGGGGGGAAAGGTAGTGTTGGTGTAGGAGAATCAGTAACCTTCTCCTTTTGCTTCTTCGCTTCATCTAATTTCCCTTGCTCAATTTTAGCTATCTTCACCTTCATTTTCATCCACTACATCATTGTTGTCTGGAGGTGGTGAATCATCAGTAGGCATAGGTGGAGCATCATATTGTGTAGCGCTTCGAAGAGTGACAACATTAGTAGTCTCTTTGGGAATTGGTTGCCCCGGCAAATGACCTGGTTGCCTCTGTGCATTATTTTTTGGCCTCCTGAGCAAGTTGAGTCTTCAAATGTTTGGTAGTGTTCTTTAACTCTTTGATGCTCTCATCATGACTCTTCTGCATAGAAACCATCATCTTCATCAGATCAGACATAATGGGCTCTTGTGAGCCGGTATTCTGAGAAGGTTGCTGCTGATAGCCTTGGTGTGAAGGCCTATTGAAACCAGGAGGGATATTCTGAGGAGCCCCTTGGTAGTATTGTGGTCTAGCAACCTGTTGTGGTGGGTTTTGATGTGGTGGTTGGTAGGAGGCTTGTGACATAGGTTGAGGGTTCTAAACATTGTTGTTTTTGTATGAAAAATTAGGATGATCCCTCCAACCTGGGTTAAACGTATTGGAGTATGGGTTGTATTATGCTAAAAAGCATTTGCATGCTCCATCTGATTCGGGTCAGGTTGATTGTAGGAATAGTCATGACCAAAGTGGCCTTGAATACCACACACGTCACAGTAGGAAGAGGTAATAGGTGCCATAGAATACATCGCATTAATACTCATACGAGGAATACTAGACTGTGAAGTTTTCAGTGAATCCATCTTCATGCTCAACTGGGCAACTTGTGAGGATTATAGTGCATATGCATCAACATCCAGCTTTTTCTTTGTAGCACCCCTAGATGAGCTATGATCATTGGCTGCGAGGTTGGCCAGAAAATCGTACCCTTCATCCACCTCCTTATCTAGGAAAACAGCCCCTGCAAATAAATCAATTGTACTCTTGATATAAGGCTGCATACCATTGTAGAATGCTTGAGTAATGAACCACTTATCAAGGTGGTGGTGTGGGCACTCTCTCTGTAGGTCTTTGAACCTACTCCATGCTTCCTTCAATGTCTCATCAGGTTCTTGCACGAAGGTAGCAAGTTTAAGTCTGATTTCTGCAATTTTGGTAGGAGGGTAGTGCTCTTTCAGGAATGCTTCAGATATAGCACTCCACTCAGTTTCTTTAACATCGTTCATCCATTTCTCTACCTTGTCCTTTAATGAGAATTCGAAGACCATGACCTTCAACTGATCAGGAGTAATACCTTGGTGCTTAACGGTACGACAGAGTTGTTTAAACCATTGTAGATGATTGGCAGGGTCTTCAGATGGATGCCCCCCAAATTGGTTCTGCTGGATCATGTTGATGAGACCAGGCTTGATATCAAAGTTTGTCGCTTCTATGGTGGGCATAGTAGCACCTGTGGAAATGCCACTAGGAGAAGGTACCCCATAAGATTTCAATGACTTAGGAGGCATGATTGGCTTTGAAAGACCTTCTGTGGATTTGCCATGATTAGCATACTGCTTCTTCTTCTTTTGTTGCTTTTTAAGTTGCCGGGTGGTTTTCTCAAGATCAGGATCAGTTGGAACTCGAGTACGTGTTCTTTTAAACCTGGGCATAAAAGAAACAAAGAAAAACGTGCAGTGAGATTGCCTCAATTGGGCCTTGCAGTTCTAATGAGACAGTAAAAAGTGTTCAAATAATTAATCAAAAAGTTATAGAAATTAGCCGTCTCCCCGGCAACGGCGCCAAAAACTTGATGGGTTTTAAAATATATACTGTAAGTGCACGATGTCTGTTGTTAGCATAAACTGGCAAATATGGGTCGATCCACAGGGAGAGGATTTCTATATATTAGAGTTCAATTATTTAACTACTTCAAGAGAGAAAATGATTGAATGATTAATAACTAAACTAGAATAAACTAGAACACAAATGGATGGAAGTTTATCAAATAATTAAAAACCTATGGCAATCGATCGGTCCACCATTCTTATACCAAAATTTAACCACTACACTATAATTCAACAATACTTGGATTGAGGTTCGAGTAATTAGAGTATTTTGTTAATCCTACAGTCGGGTCTTAACACTCTTAAATCAACATATGATAGTACAGTCGCTCAACATAATCAGATCTACCAATTGTAACAAGCCTATAATGAGTATGATCTTCCGATTCTAACTCCTATTAGCTAAGCATAACTCATGATATTGTGCAATTACATGAATTAAACAATTATCATAAATCAATAGGAATTACTCTAATTTAATCCAAATATCGAAGAACTTTAAACCATAATCAAATAAGTATAAACATGGCTTCCCTTACTAAGCCCTAGAAAAAGACTACTCACTCATGATATTGAATAACACAATAAACATAATGAAAATATAAGAATTCATCAAATTAAACTAAGTAAGAGATGATACCGAATGATTAAAGAGCAGTGGAAACGAAATCAACAATCTTTATTATCTTCAAGAGCAAGAGTTAATACAAAGCTAGAGAGAGAAAAACTAAGTGTTTAAACCTTTTTTTTAAAAAGAACTAAGTGTTTAAACCTAAAAACCAGGATTAAGAGATAAACTAATCGAATTTACTAAAACCCTATTTATAGTTTTTACAAAACCAGCTAAAAAAGGTAAAAATTAAGGCTCCCGAAAAACCGCCGGGTCGGGCGACGTTGTTCAACTTTTACAAGCTTAGGAGAAATTTTGCACGGTCAACCGGGCAAGGCCGCCCGGTTGGGCGCGCAAGCGATTTTTGCCCCTATCTCGCCCTGTCAACCGGGCGAACGTGCTTTGGCTCTGAAGAAATTTTTGGCTCGCCCGGTCGATCGGGCGAGTGTTATTCCTTAGCTTCTTTCACACATTCTTCGTCCAAATCTCTTAAGCAACTTCTTGGATCTTTCTATGGACCACATGTGACCACTGGACTTTCGTTCCACAACTCAAATTAAGGCCCTAGATGCCTAATCTGCACAAAAACATCTAACATACGGAAACAAGTCCAAACATATCAAATCACACAAAAATCGAGCTCAAAGGAGCTCAAATTGGCTCTCAAAGCTAGGGGAATGGGGTTAAATACTCAATATAAAGTCGACTCATCAAACCTGAAAGATATTCTAAACAACTTTTGTGTCAAATTTGGTGAAATGATCAATTACGAATCTTCTGTCATCTTCATTCCAAACACACCGAGAAGATTTGTTTCACTAATGAGAAAAACCTCCAGGAGTTCAGAGTATAAATAGCATGGGAAGTTATTTAGGTTGCCCAATGGATGTAAACGGAAGATCTACCGCGACCTTTAACACCATAAACACAAAAGTCATGAACAAAATTCTTTCATGGAAATTTGCTCACCTTTCCCTTAGTGGGAAAGCAATTCTCTACAATTCCATCTGTACTCCCCCACAATTTTATGAATTTTATAAATATATTTTAATGTATATTTATATATATTTTAGTATTTAAATAATTAATTTCTTAAAGTGTTGACTATTTTAAAGTCAAAGGAATTATTTAATGTTTTTAAATAATCAAATATTTTATTTATTCATACTTTGAAAGTTATTTAATAGTTTAATTATTTTTGAGTTGTAGTATAAAATATTTTAAAGATGGGTTAGAGGAGCCCAATTCAACTCAAGCACCCAATCAACTAATTTAAAAAGTCCAAACACACTTCCCTAAGCCCACAAGGGTTAGTATGGCAAACCTATATAAACCCCATGAGAGCCCAAAAATCCCCACACTAAATTACTCACCCTAATTTTTCTCTCCTCTTTTCTTTCTCTCTCTCCTCCACCGGTTTTCTCCCCCTCCCCTTCGGTTTTTCTCTCCATCTCGGTCCTCCACGGCAGCCACCGGCCGGACCACCGCCACCGATCACCGGCAGCAGCCCGCAGCCCGCCAGCAGCCGCGCCTCCCTCCTTGTGCCGTCTTCCTCCTCCTTCCTCTTCTTCGGTTTATTTCTCTTCCTCCTCTATATTATTTTAATGTTAGGTTTATGTTTTAAGTATTGTTTTAATATTTTAATAATTAAAATTTGTAACTTTGATTACTTAAATATAGATTTCGATCATATGATTAGTATAGTAAAGTAATTAAATTTTAGATTTATTATATATGTTTAAGTTAGGGTTTTAAGCATCAAAACAAGGATTTTTAATGTTTAAGAGTTGGAAATTGTAGTACTATGTTATAGTTTATGAAAATTGGATACTTTAATATTTATAACTATGTTAGAGTGACTTTAAAAGGGTTTTAAACATGTTGTAAGTTGCTAAAATTTTTATTAGTAGTCTTATGACAAACTTTTAAATATCAAAGTATGGATTTTTAAGGGATTTTAATGACTAGTATGGTAGTACTATACTAGGGGACACTAATAGTGGAAGTTTTATTGGTTAAGAGGAATTTTAAACACTTTTTATGAGGGTTTAAAATATTTTAAAGTTGCTGGAAATTTATTAGAGTATTGATTCTTGGTTATGTTGGTATTTGGTAGGCGGAGAATATTCTTTAGGCGACTTCTAAGGTTGTGAAAGTGGCCTCTCGTTTTGTCTACACAAGGTACGTACATACCTATGTGTTATTAGATTAGCATCATGTCCTAAGATTAGGATTGATGTAGTATCATGTATAGGGAACTTTTTATAGTTCATATGTGGTTTATATTGAAGTGAAATTGCATGTTTTATGCTGTTTTGCGAAGCATGTTGCCTATGTTGGTTATAATATGTTTGTATGGATGATTGATGCAACCATGTGGGATCGGGAACTTTATTTTATCAATTCACATGAGGGAATAATATTTATATTGTTTATTGGATCATGTTGTTCCCTTTGGATTATTTATCCAGCTCGTCTTGCAAGAGACAGCCTAAAGTTACTAATAAAATTAGACGGAGCCCAAAACGGCCCAAACACCCATACCCACCCCACAAACCCAAAACCCAAAAACAACGCGCTGCTTCATTTGGAAACTCGATGACATAAATGTTTTTCACCTTACAGTTTCCTTTTCATCCTCACTTCTCTCTCTCGAACAAACACACTGAAATTCTTCCAATTTTCAACCAAAAAAAAAAATCAAAAATCTAAGGAAAACGATCAATTTTCATGCAACATCAACTTAGGTATGTGATTTCGAATCATATTTTCTTCAATTTCTGGTTCGTTTAAATGTAAATTTCTACTAATTTAATGAATTTTTTTTATCGATTTTTTTAGGCTTTTTCATACAATTAATCTGGTGTTGTCACACTTTCACACAAATTTGTTGTTCAATAGCGAAATATGGCAAGACGAAAGAAAAAATCGCCAAAAGCGCCAACAAAGAACGATTCTACTAAATTTCAGTGTAAAATTCAGTATTAGGTTATGCATGTGTTATTTAGAGCACTCAATTGAACTAACTTTCTAAATAAGATTTTGCTTAATTTTCTCCTGAATTTAGAGCACTCAATTGACCTAATCTCCTGAATTTCATTATAAACACCCTAATTTATAGCTTAATATTCTGTAAGATTTTGCTTGCTTTAATTTTTGTGTAATTTCATCCTTATTTGATCTTAATTTCAGCATTTCGGTGATTCTATGAACTCAAGCATTCGCATTTTGCATTTTGATTTCAAATTTCAAATTTTAGATATTAGATGTTTGTTTTTCATTGTTGAATTTAGGTTTAGCGTTGGGAATCTTCTTTCCATTGATTTGATGATTTTTATATGTGAATCGTGTAGATCTGCATAATGTGTAGGTCCTACAATTGAACTAATTACAATTGAACATTCATTTTCTACATCATTGAATTTAGTGACCAATAAACTTGTATAAGTAACCAGTTTATGTCATTTAGTGCCTTTGGATGATTCGATCGAGCTTTTGATTGATAGTTTACCTGAGTAAGGAATATTTCTTGATGCATTTTGTGTTTTTCGACATTTGTTTATCTTGTTGTGTTGTATTGTATTGGTGGTGCTTGTTGTTTTAATAGGTAATGAACATTATTGTTGCTTATACACCATTTATTTTATTGCTTGATTGTTGAATTGCTATACTTGTTGTGTGAGGTCATTGGTGGTTATTGTTAAATTGAAACACATTGGTGGTTAATTTCAATGTTTTTCGCATCTTAGTCTCCTCTTGTAGCTAAGTGTGATCGTATTTGTTATTCACCATCTTGCTCATTTACTTGCACTTGCTATAGAGGCTTCTTATAATCTCCAAAAGACATTGCCAATTAAGATTATCTTTTCCCATAATTCTACCTTTTATCTGATAATGATTATAGAACACTTATATCCAGATGATTCTAAAACAAACGGTTCTAGAAAAAAAGTAACCAAAAGACTTGGCTTTTGCTTCTGTTTACATAACTTCAAGAGTTTGGTACATTGATGTCTAGTGTATCTTGTAAATTACACTTTGTTTCATTTAGTAACCATTAAATTTGTATTTGTAACCAGTTTATGTCATTTAGTGACTAATTTAAATTATCACCACTTTTTACAGATACACAAAATGAAGACACAAAAAAAGCAAAACCATACAAGACTGTGGCAGAAACTCTAGCTGAGATGTAGAAAAAGGCAGCTAATGATAGGAAAGCTGCAGCAAAGGAAAAAAGACGCCAACCACCTAAAATACCAAAGAAAAGTGAGGCAAGAACATCTCCTCCCGTAACTGAAAAAGAACAAGCTGAAGGTGAGCCAAACAAGGGGCCAGATGAAGGAAATCCAACAAAACAACCTCAAGGAAAGGGAGGAAAAAGACGCAAACAACCTCTAATAAAGGAAGAAAAAGATCCAAAAGAGTTACCTCAAGGAAAAAGAATGAAACGGGGAAAACAAAGTACTCCAAAGGATTCACCACAGTCACCTCAAAGAAGAATCATAACAAGGGGAATGCAAACTCCTCCAGAGAATGAGAGGGACACTTCTCCAAAGGATGAGAGGGAAACTCGAGAGCAAACTCCTCCAGAGCCCGAGATAAGCATTTCTCCAAAGGGTTCAGCAGAGTCACATGAAGAAAAGGGAGGCAAAAGAAAGAAAAAACCTGCTAACAATGCTGAAAAAGTTCATACACCACAATCAGCTTGTGCAAAAGCAAAGAAAAAAGGAAAACAACCCGTGCAAGAAATTGACCAAGATGGTTCTCCAAAAAAATCCGTAAACCCAGGTTGACATTTCATTCATTTTTAAATTATGTCATTGATGTTTATTGTCCCTTTGCACAAATATATCATACATGTTTTATAATACAGTATTAGTTGACATTTTATGTCATTTAGTAACTAGTTTATGTCTATTAGTCACCACTTGTGGCACTAAATTGTATTTCTATGCTACTTATGGCTCATTCAACTTTTATGTTTAAATTATGTTTTTGTGTCCATTATTCAATTCTAAAACATCAACCTATTAGAAAAAATCAGTTGCAAAACAAAAATAGGGTTATCACTACATTAAGTCATTATGTTGTCAATATTGGTCATTTTGTATCCATTTTATCTCAATTAGTGACAATTTCTCTGATGATCACTATGGTTGTGATTTTTGTTATTGTTCCAAATTCTTTTATAGGGCTAAAGAAGTTATGATTTCAACATATTGTTCCCCTAGTGGACTTTTCAAGTTGAATGAGCAACTCACTACAGATCAAAGAGTGCATGTGGAATCTATGGGATTTGGAGGATTGCTTATGCAGAACATGAATGCATATTATCAAGGGATGGTGGACTGGCTGGTACAACAGTATAATGGGAGCAACCACTTGTTTACAATTGATGCAACTAGGGGATGCAATATAACTGAAGATGATGTTTATGACATCTTTCAACTGCCAAAAGAAGGAGATCCTGTTGTCCAAAACTCTCTTGCCAAAAGAGACAATCCAGATCTTTGGGCGCAAAATAATTGGCGTGAAGAATTAGGATGTACAGGCAATGCAGAAATAAAAGCATCCAAACTGGTTGAAGAGATTTTGAAACTACCAAATGGAGGTCGCAGATTCCAAAGCTATTATGCTATGTATGCACTCTCGACATTTCTCACTCCTACACCACACAACAACATAGAGATGGATATAACAAAAGCACTTTTGGATCCTGCTCAAATCCTAAGAATGAATTGGTGCAGTTATATGTTGGAGAGGTTGGACAAAGCTGTAACAAGTTGCAACAAAAAAGGATCAAAGAGTGTAGGTGGGTGCATCATCATACTCCAACTTGTTTACTTCCATCGTTTACTTTGGAAGAGAATGCAAACACCAACATCACTTCCACTAATTCAGCATTGGACATACGAAATAGTCCGTGAGCGTGTGCTAGAAGAGGTTGCAGCAAAGAACAGCAAAGGAGGCAAATTTGGTATGGGTGAGTGGGAAACGATAATGTTCCCAATCTGCCTCAATAAAAACAGGTATGAAACTATTATGTTTTTGGTGCTATTTTATGTGCGGTTTTATGTTTTAAATTCCTATTCACTGTAAATTTTTATATCATTCATGATTTAATACTAAGCTAGTTACATTTTAAGTACTTCTTTTTCATACATGAAAATTACAGACTACAAATCTGATTTCAGTAATTTCAATCACTTGAGGATCATTTAGATACATTAGTAGCTACTATAACTTGATTGGTGACCACTTTAAGTCATTTTGGAACCATTTTAAGTCATTTAACCTAAACTTGATTGGTCAATTATTCATGTTAGGTATATAATCTACTGATCCAATTTCTGTTGTTCCATGGTCAAATTAGTTTCAATATATTGGTCTTACTATCTTAGGAATATTGCTAAGGAATTCAGTTGGTCCATCAGAATAAGTGACTGCGAGCGGTTACATGGTGCTGAACATGATCATTTGTAGGTTTAGCTCTAATCCAGATATTGTAGCATGATCTACAATTGTTCTTCAGGATAATGTTTTCCTCTGTTTTTGTCTTTAGGGATTATACGGCTGATAGTGAAAAAAGTTCTAGATTTTTTGGCTTTTAGAAACTAGTTACTGATATGGCTTCTCGACCAAGTTGGTATCTATATAGTTATAGACGATTGCAAGTCCTTTACTTATGTTAGTTAGATTCCTCTTGGAGCCATTTCTTGAATTTTCTACAATAAATGTCCAAAATGTAGCTGTTTCATTAGAGTTTACATAAACCTAGTCAAATCCCATACCAGTAACCAAGAGCCCTGGCAGAATGCTCAAACATGTTTGTCAGGCATGACAGGATACAGAAGTTCTATGCTAATATGGTCATATGAGAGCCACCATATGGTAGTGCCTTTAGTTGTACGTGGCTCTCTATATTAAGGTTCCCAATCTTATAGAGATGCATAATGGTCTTTGTCTCTTTTGATCAACTCTTTGAATGGTTAGTGGTTTAGCTTGTCTTCTACCTTGATAAGCTTTGTATCATAATGTGCTAGTGGGGCTGACACTTTTCAGCAAGTAGTTCTTGCTTAATTTATCTTGTTACTTATTTTTGTATTAGAAGTGCAACATCCGACTTCTATTACTAGAGATGGCCTTATGTTGCGAACCTGTTCAGATGTTTGCCTCTTATTTAGATGTAGTTTGTAAACTAAAGCTATGCTCAAGAAGTTAGGCCAGATTGTCCTTGATTATGAGAATTGTTAGTATTCTGATGAATCTGAAAGTTTTATAATTGTTTTTGGTCAAGCTACCAAATGTACTTGCTTTGTATGTTAATTTTCTCCTTTGTGCAATTTGGGTACTTGTATTTCACTATTTTGTATTCAACTAGTTTTTGGTTCCGGGGATACTTTTTTCGTGATTCATCTTAGTAGTTCAAGACAATTAATGTTGTTTCAACGTTGGTTGTAGTTTGTCTGCAGTTTAATACTTTCAGTATTACTGATTGCAGTGCTTATTTTCTGTACATAATGCACTGGCCAATGTCGTCGGGATTATATTCATAATTGTGATGTTACTTTACCTGTGAAGTTGTGATGACCCAAGTCATATCCGTTATGCTAAAAAACTATTACCCTATTCTAAAACAGCCATAATTTCCCAGCATTTTCAAATTCAATTACTTACTGCTTTCCTAATTCTTCTATAAGGCTAAAAAAATACTTGTTCTTTCGTTTTCATTCATTTGTTGTTATTTTTGTGAAAAGATTATTTTAATTTTCCCAATCTGCCTCAATGGAAACAGGTATGAAACTGAGCATGAAGACATGAATGAAGATCCTCCATTGCATCATGATCGAAACCCTACAATGACGGTGCCGACGATGCCAAAGCCACAATCAATGGTGATCACAAATTCTACAGAGAGGGTAATAATAATCAAGCTTCCCAAAGGCACGATGACTGATGAAGAAATTGAACAAACTACAAAAGATGTAAGTTTAAATTTTAAATTATTACAACTAAAATTAAATTTGCTCTTAACATGCAGTATATTATTTTTGTTACCATTTTAATTACTTTAGTTACAGTTTTATTACTTTTGTCACTAGGTTAATTACAAAGTATTGTCATAATATTGTTGTGAGTATACATTAGTTCTACTAGGTTGATTGCATTAATATATTATTATTTCAATTATTTGCAATGATGATACTTGGAAATTTCACAGCCTATTAATTAAGCTCGCCTAAAATTGGGACGCAACCTAAAGGTTTGCTATAGCATGCACACGCGAAGGTTGGAGGAGTTTAAACAAAGGAAGGAAGATGTTCCACAGGATGGATCACCCACATTGGCTCAACTGTTAGAGAACCTGAAGTTCTTCAACAGATTGATGACATTAAGAAGCTCCTAACAACAACAAGGCAAGCAGTTGCAGACATGCCATCATTTGACTTGGGTATACCCAAATTAAAGCAACAAAAGCAACCCAAAAAACCCAAACAACAAGAAGATCAAAGCAAGCCTGTTCCCCAAGTCTTCACCAGACGATCAAAGAGACACCAAGAAGCACATGAAGCAGCAACTGAAGTACCACCAAAAGGCTCTCCCACCAGAAGAATGTCTCCTAGAAAACCAAAGAATGTCTCCTAGAAAGTTATATTGTGCATTCTGATCATATGGTTTTTTTGCACAAATGTTGATGCAACATTTTCCAATCTATTAGGTTATATTTTGATATGTCAACAACTTTGATATGGTATATTAGGTTATATTTTGAAATTTAAATATAATAACTATGGGCATAGTAGGCAGTAGGCAAAGTTCTATTTTGTGACCATTATAAGCCTTTTAGTCACCAGTTTATGTTAATTAGTAACCATGTATGGAAAAGTGTTTCGAAAGTTCTATTTTGTGACCACTATAATCTTTTAGTCACCAGTTAATTGTTAATTAGTAACCATGTATGGAGAAGTGTTTCGAAGTGTTTTGTTTGTTTGGCTCACCAGTTTATGTTACATACTAACATTTCAAGTTTATGTCATCAGTATTCTATTGTGGGTATTTTTAAATAATTAAAGAAAACCAATATTCTTAATTGTGACCACTATAATCCTATTAGTCACCAGTTTATCTTATTTAGTGACCTAGTATGCATAAGTAATTTTAAATCTTTGGAAAACATAACATTTGAAGTCTAACACTAGAAATCAGTATTGTATTGTGGGTATTCATAATTAATATATTAGCCATAAGCCTAAAACTAATATTCTTAATTGTCACCATTATAAGCCTATTAGTCAGTAGTTTATCTTAATTAGTGACCTAGCATGCATAAGTATTTTTAATAAGACAAAATTCCAGCTGAGAAGAAGTCATTGCTCAATGTTGTGGACCACTTATCCTTCAACTCATACAAACGAGCAAACCACTTGTCTCCTACTAGGCCATACTTCTCCATCATATAATCCCAACTTGCCTCAAACTCAACAATATCATAACAACCACGAAGGCATTTCTTAAAAGCATCGGAAAATGTGTCATTACTCTTCAAAGTCCCAAAGTGACTAACTGCATTATGATAAAGATGCCACTGGCATAGCCTCACCCTTGTGTTAGGAAACACCTACATACCACAATTTTGTTATAAACACATTTAAGAATTTCGTACCCAGATAAAACCATTAAATAACCATTTTATGTCATTTAGTGACCAACATAATCCCTAAACATTACATAATAATTTAAAGTCATTTAATGTTGATAGGGTGTCGTACACCTGTCAAAAATAATTCCTGCAAAACCTTCTAAAAATGTAGTAGGGTAAGTAGGGTCGAATCCACAGAGAGATGGTTGTTTTAATCTAGCTTCTAATGCATGGAGAAACTAAACAAGATCAGGAATAATGAATTAAAGTTCTAAACTAATCAAACTACGAAAATCAAGCTAAAAAGGATCTAGGGCAATGGTTCACCATGTTCATAACTATAATAATCAAAATATCATCAATGGTTCAATTAATCAGATATCTAGAGCACATGTTAATCCTACGGTCGGGCCTTAACGCTGTCAAATCAACATATGCTAGTACGGTCGCTCAACATAATCAGATTTGCTAATTGTAGGTTAGCCTCTAAAGAGTACTATCTCTCGATCTATGACTCGATATTAGCAATAATTAATCAGACAATTGATCAGATTGCAAGATTAACAATAAAAACACTAATCAATTAGAGATATCAATAACTAATCAAACCATTAATAAATATCAATCAAGAATCATAGCATATAAACATGGATTACCAAACCCTAGAATATAAACTACTCAATCATGAAATAAATAAAGAAATTTAAATCTACAAAGAAAAGCATGATCAAAGAAATCAATGAAAGAAAAGAGATGAAAATTATAATCTCATGAATTAATGAAGAAAAGAGAAACTAGGGTTTGCAATGAAAAACTAGAGAGAAAAGGAAGAAGGAATCTAAAGCTAAACCTAAGAATACAAAATATAACGTCCGAAAAGAGGTCTCGGGGGAGAGAGAGAGAAGACCTATTTATAGTCTTTACAAAACCGACTAAAAAAGGCAAAAATTAACCTTTCGGAAAAACCGCCCGGTAGGGCGACGTTGTTCTGAAACTACGACAAAAAATGGAATCCCGCCCGGTCGAACGCGCAAGCACTTTTGGAGCCACTTTCGCCCGGTTGACCGGGCAAACATGCCTTGTACTCTGAAGAAATTTTCGTCTCGCCCGGTCGGGCGGAAAAACTGTGATTTTGCGTCAACTTGCGAAGGCTGTATCTCTCGAATCATAAGTCCATTTGGGGCGTATGACCTATTGTTGGAAAGCTCTTGAAGTTTAGTTTCCAACCCAACTAGAATTGCTTGATTATAAATTTTCTATCAAAAGTTATGATCAAAATAGTAAACAGGTGTCAGTTTTGGCACTTCTTTGACTAACTCTTTGCTTCATTCTAACTCGAGATTGTCCCAAACGGATGCATTGTGATCCTTGTGCAAGCTATCTTCATCCTCAATGATTAAAAGGCTTGATCTTAGATAATCATAATCAATTTACATCAAAATAACCTGAAAATCATCGAAACACGCAAACAGGGAGTAGTAGAGCACAACTTACGTAATTCATGCCATTATGCACCTAAATGCTCTAAAAGGAGTTCTAAATGCAATCAAAATGCATCTAAAAACTATATATATAAAGTGACACATCAAATGTCAGTTCTCTATTCAGTACCCATTATACCTTTATAAGTTACCAGTTTAATTCATTCTGTGACCACTTTTACATATAAGATAAAAAGACTCAAAAATTTCAACAAAAATACCTGAGACAAAGCATTGCTGACAGCCTGATCCTGGTCTGTAAATATTGACACAGGACAAACTCCACCCATACATTTCTTGAAAACCTCAAAGAGCCAAACAAATGAATCAATTGTCTCGCCGACAAAAAGCAACACCCAAACATTACATTCTTCCAATGATTGTTTATACCCACAAATGCACCACATATCAAATTATACCTATTCGTACGATATGTGGTATCAAAAACAGTAACATCTCCATACAATTCATAATCATCCTTCATCATAGAATCACACTAAAACAGATTACACAACCTATCGATGCTATCCAATTTCACCCTATAAAAAAAGTCATCCTCATCAGCAGCCCTTTAGATAAGCTTATCGATGACAGCTTGTGCATCACCTCCCTCAATTGCCTTCATCTTAAGCTTATTCACAAAGTTGTTGTGGTCACGAGAAGTGTGACCAAGGGCCTCCGCACCACCATATTGGTGACATTCATATCGATATTGCACAGCAAGTCGCATTGATGCTTCTGTCATAATAGTAATTTCTTTCGCTTTGTCATCCCCAATGGCCCTCTCCGAACGGTGGTAATGTAGCCACTCAATATGGGTAAGCTCATGATTATGCACAAGCACATGACCTATCACTTCATACATTCCAGAATCATTTAAATTCACCCTCTTCATTGCATTACACCCCGTCTTTGTAACAATAACCTTCCGTTGCTTCTGCTTCCTCTCATTGCCATCCTCATCAGCAACAACATCAGGATCAGAAACAAAATTACTTCGACCATCCGGTTTTCCATGACACGAGCAAACAAAATACTTTTCCTTTGTTAAATACACATTTCCTTCAACCCTACCAATCCTAGATGTATACTTCCTAATGCTAAAACCCAATGCTCCAGAATGCAGACGATGCAATTCATACAATTCCTCAATTGTTTTCTTTTGTACACCAATAAGACTACCACTAACATCAAGATCATTTTATGCCACAAAACACAAAAAGACACCAGAAAACCTTAATCAGTGACCACTTTAGGCCATAAAGTCACTATTATAACAAAATACATAATGTCACTATCATTATGCACAATTGAATCAACACATATCTAACAAAATGTACTAGAAAATGAACACAAATACAAAAAATTGTGTTACCAGTGCATTCTTCAACAATGGAATCAACTACTTGTAGTTGATTATGAATCATTGCATCTAATGGTTCATTTTCATTATGTGTTGCATCAACTACTTGTAGTTGATTATGAATGATTGGATCTGCTGGTTCATTTTCATTATGTGCTGCATCCGCCAATAAAAATTCTTCAAAACCTTCATACATTTCATAATCCATTCTACAAAAAACAAGAAGTCAGCAATTTGAATTCGAAATTGAATTCGAAAATTCATTAACTGAAATTGAATTCGAAAATCTAACAAATATTTCAAACAATTTACTGATTTTGGACAGAGACTTGATTGAAGCATATAAATAAGTTTGATTGCAATCAATAATTACAAAGCAAACAAAAACAAAGTGTAGACGAAATTGAACAAAATCTTCTCCATATTGAACATAATACAAGCGAAATTATGAAGAAAGTACCTTAATCGAGCTGAAAATTGTAGCCGCAGCTATTTGTGAAGAAATTCGAAATTACATGCAGCAACTACTAGCTAAAAAATTCAGTGAAAAAAAAAGAAAATTTAGGAACAATTGATTACTCATTGTTTTCATCGAGAATTGATTGCGAAGCAGAAACAGAGAAGATTGATAATTGATTGCGAATAATTAATTGCGAAGAAAACGAAGAAGATTCATGGAATTAATTGCGAAGGCGTTCCGCCGTTTTCTGTAGAGAGAGGAAATGGAATTTCATTTTCTGGTTTAGGAACATAATAAATATGGCTGAATTTCATGGCTTACATAGCCTGACATGGCAAAAAAAAAATTCAGGGTTTGATTATGGGTTGGGGCGGAACAAATTATTGGGCTTGGGCTGCCTAATTTCAATGTTATAATTAGGCAGTCTAGCCTAATAATTTGTGTATTTTATTATATTTACTTTATGAGGACCGTGGGACTTATTTGGTAAGTTGGATATTCACCTATGGAAAGGTTGGTTGATTGTTGATCTAAGTCAACAAATAAATATTGGTTGTTATTAAAACTAAGTATTGGAATTATTCTTGGATTATTTGAGTTGTATGATCACAATACTTAATCATAAGATAAAAATGGAAGCTTTGTGTATCCATGTTATTTATTTATGTTGGTTATCTTACTTTGTGAGTCTCAACAAATAAATAATCTATTAATAACTTAAAGTGGAAAGTGAATAGCAATAAGCTTTAGACTTATGCACGTCTGAAGTGTTGGACTAGTATGAGTTGGAGTACATGGTGGTAGCCCATGGCTTTTCTTGGCACCGGATTGCTCACCGTGTTCTATTTTATTTAAATTAGTACCTCGATATTGTTGGACATGAAAGTATGTAGTCGCCCCCGTACTTCGTCTTCTAAGTTTAAGACTAGTTTGGTTTGGACAACTCTTTCCATTGCCTATTCAATCTAATTTTAATTAACCTATTGGTTGTGGAGTCAAGTGCAGTATAGTCAATCTGTTATTTTATTATATTTTATTTATCATTGAGTTAATGTTCATTAGTATCATGTTAGGGCTTATATTTGATTTATTATGTAGTACTCAGCTTTGCTGATTACGTGCTTTTGTATATGTCGATCTTGGATGTGCCTTATTGATCCTATGATGACCCATTTGGCGAGCAGTCTCTCAGGATCAATAAAGCATCGATCATTCCAGGTCTGAAGATGATGCATCATGGGTTCGGGTTTCGTGGAGAGCTTGTGTTTAGTTATTTAATACTTTTATGATTTGAATATAGTTGTGGTTTGACTAGTTGACTTTTAAGTTGGTTGACTTTTGGTTTGGTTTTGAAGTTGACTTATGGTTGACTAAGTTATTAAGTTTTCAAAGTTATTTATTTATTTCCGCTGCAAAATTCTGAATAAGCTGATACGTTATTACACGGGCGATAATGCTTTGATAATTCTCTAAGTTTTATATGAAAAAAGGTATTTTGGAAAATAGAGAATTGTCGGGGTGTTACACCATCCTAATCAGCTTAGCCTCTCACATTATCTCTATCTACCTTCGCCCAAAAAAATAGAAAGAGAGAGGGAAGATCTCTTCCTTTCTTTTGAAATTTTGGTGGGCATCTTCGTCCACCAAAAGACCCATCTATTGGAGGAAGAAAACAGTTCTTCAGATACACAAGAATAATGGAGGCTTGAGCCTTAAAAGTGTGGACTCCATAAACAAAGCTCTTCTACTAAATCAAGCTTGGAGAATAAATAATTGCCAATCTTCCCTTATTAGCAAAATATACAAGGCGAAATACAAAAATGATCCGTTAGAAGCAGTCTTGAAAGGAACCAAAAATTGTCCAACCAATGCCTCTTACGGTTATAGAAGTATGTTCAAAGCAGCCTTAGTCATGAAAGAAGGGTTTAGAAAAGTTATTAGTAATGGAAAAAGCACCAGTATCACTGAAGATATCTAGGCAGGGGACAAAAAGATCAACTTCAAGGTTAACTAAACCATCTCACATAATTTCTTGAAGGTCAACCAGCTTATTACAGATAATAGAAGGTAGAATTCTCCAATCATCTGGAACAACTTTAGTAGAGCAGATGTGGAAAAAATCCTTTCTGTGCTACTCCCCATAGAAAGCAAAGAGGATCAAACTTTATGGAATCACACTAAGAAAGGGGACTATACAGTCAAATTAGGATATTGGTTCCTCCAAGTAAGTAATGAAAGGGATACCTATGTCCCCTCCTCAGATAATCTATGGAAGTTCATTTGGTCACTTCCCACACCTCCGAAGTTCAAAATGTTTCTGTGGAAAATTCTCAATAATGTCATCCAACCTCTACCAATCTTATCAAAAGAAATATTCAAGTTCAAAGTACTTGCAGACTTTGCAACTCGAATCTGGAAACCTTGGAGCATCTCTTTCGAGATTGTCAATTCTCTAATAAAATTTGGCTAACAACGATAGGAATGCGCACTTCTTGAAGTAATGTAATTCCTTTGGGTCAATGCATAAAGAATTTTATTAAAGTTCTTCACAAGAATTCCAGGGATCAACCTGAAGAAGAGAAATATACGAGCATTGAAAGCTTTATCTGTACCCTGTGGGCCATTTGGATGCATAAAAACGAGATTATTTTTAGAAGCGCTCCCCCATAATCCGATGAGAATCATGCAGATTTTCCATGAGTACAAATCAAAGGTGGTAAAAATTTAGGGAAGGAAAGTGTCAAAGTTTAAAGCAAAACTACAATCTGGAGAACAATGGAATCAAAGACAAAAAAGCTTAGTCAAAGAAGAAAGGTGCTATAGGAGAACTAATCAGTATCCAAGTGGATGGCTCGTGGAAAAGATTTAAAGCTGATCAAGCAAGAAATATAGCTTTCACAGCTTAGGTCAATGAAACAAACCCGTCTCTGAGCAACTATCAAAAAGTATTCTCTATTTCACCAACTCAAACAGAAGCTTATGTCATCCTTCATGCTATTCCAGACCACCTCGGGAAAGAGTCAGCTCTCTCTATAAAAAGTGACTACATACAAGTCATTCAAGCTCTAAAAGATCAAGATCCAATGGACAAACATTTATTTCCAATAGTAGCAGAAATAAAGAAGTTAGGTGTTAATTTTTCTTTCTTAAGTTGTTCTTTTGCTTGCAGGAACGAAGTGGTGCAAGCTCACAATCTAGCCATCAAAGCTAGAAAAGAGAGCACCAACTAGTTCTTTGTTTTCTTCTTCCTTGTCAATAAAAAAATGTTAGATTAATTTACTTTGTTCGTCTCAAACTACAGGCATTAAGGTTGTAGCATGTAGACTAATGAACATTTATATCTGCAAAGAAGTTTAAGGCTTGTCAATTTCTATCCCTGCACCGTTGCACTAAATTATTATAAAATTGTAGAAAAGGGGCAATACTAAAATTTGGTATTAAATGGTCATTGGATTTGTCATATGACTTATACTAGGAAATAAATTTTTTTTGCCTTACATTTTTTAATAGAAGAAGTGCTTGTTGTTCTCCTGAACATATCTTGAATGGAAGTGCAAACTCATGACTCGTTGTTAGGCATTACTTCCATTGACATTTAATAGAAATAGGACGTTTTAAGAACAGAGCAAAATTCGCATCTCAAATAGAAGTTGAAACCTATTATTTATCTTATACTAAGTCTTATTAGTTATTTTTATACATAAATTATTATGATATTGCTAAAGAATTTTTATATATAAGTTATTTTTTAAAAAAAACTATACAACTGATATGGACCAAAAAATGAAACTTTAAAACCTTGGATCGAAGACCTATCAACTTTTTCAGTTAATTTTAGATTGATAAAGTGTCAAAATTAGAAGGGAGTGACATGAGATGGACAATTAGATGAGACATGTGATTTGTACTCGGAGGAGGAGACGTGCAATAGGGTGACAACCAATGTAAAATTCAATCATGACCATGCCATAAGTCTCGAAAATGGAACACTACCAAAAATATCTAATGTACCGACAAAACTATGAAATTGAAGTACTTCATTGATTTTGAGATATATTGGGAGTTCCCATGCAAAACAAGACCTTTGTAAGCTAAGGCAACTTTATGTAAACCGTGAGCGATAAACACAAAACCGGGATTGGATATATTACACCTCCAACAGGATCTTTTGGTAACTTCATGTATAATGTTTTAAGTCTTTTTCTATTCTTGTTGGTCTCATATGGACAACAAACTCAATCCAAGTGTAATACAAATGATACAACAAATAACCACAGAAACCTTTCATAGTTTTACCATAACCATGAGTAGTATAGTATTTTTAGCCTACGTTGTGTGAGCACGAATTTGACTACCTTATTATAAAGGTTTTAATTTTAAAAATCGTTTTGTAAAAGAAAACGCCAACGAGTCTTTAAAGAAAGACTCATAAACCTAATTGGATAGTTGGAAAATCAAAGGGACATTCGAAAGGGACTTATCCAATGTAGATTTTCCCGTCATGACTTCATAAATGGTCAATGTACCAAAATATAAGTTCGGGGGTGAGGATACAAACATGCTCATGAAACAAATCCGTCCATTGATGACCTCTAATAAATACGATTCATAGTCTAATTTTATGTAAATAACCAACCAAGCAATATAATATAATATATTTCAAACACCCTAAAGATTTATCTAAGTTGGTTTATTAAACACAAAGAAACTAATTTTGGTGACATGTTCATTAAGCAATCAAATTATTAGGTTCCTAAATTAATTGTTCAAATAATCTTATTAGGCATGAAAACATTTATTTAGGTCTTTGATTAGCAAAATAAACATGATGGACGTGATGAAAGCTAAAACAATCAAGCATGAATATATACAAAAGAGAGAAGAAAAGAGAGATTAAAATATACCAAAACATGCATTTTTCAAAGATCTACTTCATGAAAAGAAAGTTAGTAACTTCAAATAATCAAAGAGAAATTGAACAATATAGGAAAAATTAACATGAATAATGCTAACTTTCACCTATCTTCTCAAAACAATTCAAATTTTTTATTATTCTAGAATAATCCCAACTTCTAGGGGACCTTCTCAAAATAATCCACACTATCAATTTTCTTGTCTAAGCTAATCCATTTTTGGCCTATAATATATAGAAAATTAATTGTAATACCCCTCATGATTGCTTTAAAGGAATTTAGCAGGTCACTCATTCCAACAAGATGCATTTTTCTTTTAGGGAGCTTATTTCCATAGTTACTCCACATTTAAGCGTGCTTGGCTGGGAGTAGTCTTGGGATGGGTGACCTCTTGGGAAGTTCTCGATGTGTGCATGAGTGAGGACAAAATGCGCCGGAAGAACTTGTGTTGGTTATTGAGGACAGTTGTTGGCCCTGGATGCGCATTGGTGACGATAGGCTCGACTCCGGAAGGGTCGGGGTGTTACAAATGGTATCAGAGCAACCCTACGACCGCGTGTTGGGGCGACCCTAGGGCCGTAAGGCCGAATATTAGGAGTCCTCAGGCGCCTAGTTGGGGAGGATTATGGGGCTGCATTGTCATAAGGAGCGACCTAGAGGTTGTTAGACCGAATATCTGGAGTCTCCGGCAATCAGTTTCCAGGCTGGGGTGACCCACAGGTCGTTGTGGCCGAATATGTGGAGTCCTCAGGCGCAACGAGGGCGTTGCTGTCCTCAAGTGGGGGTGTATGTAATACTCCTCATGCTTGCTTTAAATGGATTTAGCAGGCTACTCATTCCAACAAGATGCATCTTTCTTTTAGGGAGCTTATTTCCTTAGTTACTCCACAGTTAAGCGTGCTTGGCTGGGAGTAGTCTTGGGATGGGTGACCTCCTGGGAAGTTTCTCGAGGTGTGCATGAGTGAGGACAAAATGCGCCGGAAGAACTTGTATTGGTTATTGAGGACAGTTGTTGGCCGTGGATGCGCATTGGTGACGATAGACTCGACTCCGGAAGGGTCGGGGTGTTACATCAATAGTTCAGATTATTTTGAGAAGAAGCCCTTTAAAGTTAGAATTATTTTAGAATAATCATAAGTTGTGATTATTTCTAGAAGATAGGTAAGTTGTGATTATTCATGTCAATTTTTCCATAATGAAAAGGACCTTGAGGAATATACCAGAATCGCCTTGGTCTTATGAATAACAACCTTCAGAGGAGCAATCCTTGGAGCTTTGAAAACAAAATTCACTGGAGATTAAGTGTATTGAAGTGTTTGAAGTATGTGGGAAGAGTGTATATGGAGTATATTTTAGAGAAAATATAACGAATAATAGGTGGAAAATTCGTGTTAAAAAATTAGGTATATTCGAGGTATTTATAGGCGAACCAAGAAGTTAGGATTCTGGGAATCACATTGCCGAACAAAAAAAAGTCGTGTGCTTGGCACAAAGGGAACGCGTGCCACGTGACATGGATGCATCTGGCGCAAAGAGAATGCGTGGCACGTGGCTTGCTTGCGTGTCGTGCAACATCTTCCTTGCCTCAGCGCAACATCTTTTGCGATTTTTTGTTTAGCTTATTGTTCGATGATGGCGTGTAAGCAAAATAGTGCGCAAAACGAAATACGGTTGTGCGAAGCGCAATTGCATATTTGACCCGATTTTATTTTTTATCCCAAACTAGAAGATTATTTTTATCCTTTATCATATACTATCATTTAAAACCAAAAATCATTTATCTAGAAGCTGATTTTCATGAAATCATTTAATAAAGAATATTTATTTGAAAAATAAATTAACTATCATGAATATTAATCGGGATCTTTAAAATTGGATTTGGAACCTTTTTATCTTAAAATGGCTTTGGGCATTTAATTAAAACGATATGAGGCTTTAGCTATTTGAATTGCTCTCTTTCAGATCAAACGGAGTAGGACGACAATATGTATCATTATTGGGTACTTAAATGGGGAGACAAATTTATGTGTGTACATGTACCACCAACAAACATTAAGTGTTGTACTATATGTATTATCCTAAAAGTACAACTGCACATGTTTAGAATTGTGAGGTTAACTAATATATTATCAAGGTAACACCAAATCATATATTGGTACCACCAAAATATTAGAAGATTCTAGTAAAATACGCAAGTGATACTTGTCAAACTCGTTGGAACATTTTTTAACCCCTAAATAGGAGTTATGTTGTTATATTTAAGTTTTATATGACACCAACTAAGAAAATAAAGTGATTTAAACTACTTATTTTTCTAAAAGTTTAATATTGCTATTTTTCCAATATTAGACACAAATGAGCTAATAACGTTTTTCTTTTTAAACAGAACGAGAGAGTACATTAATTTCCACGACTTTCGCAAAATCCATCCCTAAATACTTTGCCTTGACCCATCCCGTTTGTACACTTCCATACCCTTTCGGCCTTTCCTCCTCATCCATCCCCTCCATCCTAGTTGTCTCTTAATCCCTTCTACTCCTTTTCACTCTCATTTCATCTTCTTGTATTGGCATCTTTCTCACCCTTCCCACCATTGAAACAATGTTTCACCCTAACTACTATCAACCACCACCTTAGGAAATTTTTATGGACTTTTAAGTAGTATTTTTATTGTAACATTTCTAAACAAAATTTCATGGATATTGATGATGTTAAATTGTGTAATGTCATAAATATAAGAACGCATATATTTTTTTTCTTTGCTACATTATACGATTATTTCACCATATACCCCTGAAAATTGGAAAATTCACCATATACCCCCAATGTTTTAGATATTCACCATATACCCTTGAGTTTTTAAAAATGTGCACCAACTACCCTTTTTCTAATGGACGTTAAGTTGTTGTTTGCATTATTTACAACTTTGCCATTATTAACCTAATTAACCCTCCCTCCACCCTAACCTCCTAACCCTAATGCTCTAATTAACCTAACTCCCCAACCCTAATGCCCTTAACCGTAACTAATAAACCTTAATAAATGAAACTCTATATCTCACCGCCAAAACGACATTTTTTTTAAAAACAGACTCCATCGACGTCCCTATAAGGACACGGATTTCGAGAAGCCCATCAAAACGAGTACCAATATGACGGTATTCTGGGCACGCTTCCCGAGGAGATCTTGAACGCCCGATTTTGCCGCCAAAACGACTTTTTTCGAAAAACCAATGCGTGCCTTTGAATGGTCGTAGGTGGTGTCCGTTTTTTTGTTTTGCCGATGAAATCGGTCGTTTAAGATCGCCTCGGGAAGCGTTCCCAGAATATCGTCGTACTGGTACTCGTTTTGATGGGCTTGTCAAAATTCATGTCCTTAAAGGGTCGTAAGTGGCGTTCGTTTTTTCAAAAAAAGTCGTTTTGTTGGTGAAATCAGCCGTTTAAGATCGTATCGGGAAGCGTGTCTAGAATACTGTCATATTGGTACTTGTTTTAATGGGCTTCTCGAAATTCGTGCCCTTAAAGAGACGTCAGTGGCGTCTGTTTTTTCAAAAAAAGTCGTTTTGCCGGTGAATTCGGCCGTTTAAGATCGGCTCGGGAAGTGTGCCTTGAATAACGTCGTATTGGTACTCGTTTTGATGGGTTTCTCGAAATTCGTGCCCTTTAAGGGTCGTAGGTGGCATCCGTTTTTTCAGAAAAAATGGTTTTGTCGGTGAAATCGGTCGTTTAAGATCGTATCAGGAAGCGTGCCTAGAATATTGTCATATTGGTACTCGTTTTGATGGGCTTCTCGAAATTCATGCCCTTAAAGGGCCGTTGGTGGCGTCCGTTTTTTCAAAAAAAAGTAGTTTTGGCGGTGAGATATAGAGTTTCAATTATTAAGGTTAATTAGCTAGAGTTAAGGGCATTAGGTTAGGGGTTAGGCTAATTAGGGTTAGGAGGTTTGGGTGGAGGGAGGGTTAATTAGGTTAATAATGGCAAAGTTGTAAATAATGCAAACAGCTACTTAACGTCCGTTAGGAAAAAGGATAGTTGGTGCACATTTTTAAAAAACTCAGGGGTATATGGTGAATATCTGAAACATTGAGGATATATGGTGAATTTTTTTTGTCAGGGGTATATGATGAAAAAACTGTACATTATAATACTAAATGAGTGAAAAAATCATATAAATATCCAAAAATCGACGAAAAAACCAATTATATTTTTTCTTAACCATATGACCAAGCTCTAATGTAGGCTATTGACCATATGACGGGCCCTGGCAATATGGTTGGACATCTGTTTTAGGCGCTTAACTCCTTCAGATATTCTATTCACTTTTTGCTTTTCTGACAAAGTTTTCGGTGGCTAATTGCATAATTAACTCCTTCGTGAAGGTCAATGATAGATTGTGGCCAAGAAGTGGTGGTAGTCATCGCTAAGTAAATAGAATGGGGAAAGCTGACAGAAACATAGTCGATCATCTCAAGTGCCAAGCCATTTTCTTTTTGGTGAATTTTTTTTTTTGGTGAAATGTGCCAAGCCATTTAAAGCGCCAAATTCAAGACATCTTAACAATGGTCACTGTGAAAGTGATTTTGGAGTGACGAGAAAGTATAGGTGCGGCAAGTAAGGATTAATGTACGATGAAAAGAGTGGGATAAGGATTAGACAAAGAAAAGAAAAAAATACAAGACGACATTTTTTTGGGGGGCCCCCTTTCGGGAACCCCGTGGTAAAAAGAAATTCCTCTAGAAATTTTTTGCTTCCATAGGATTTGAACCTTGATCTCTCAGGTGGGAAGCCATATCATTGGACCCAAGACGACATTTAGCAGTTTATTTTCCTCACATACCATAATCATCTCCCTAACAATTTGATAATGACAATTAAATACTAATACTATTATGTGAAAGTGAGAATGGTTCCCAGTCAAGGCTGCTGAAATTTGCAGCAGACAAACTTTGACATTTGTATTGTTGTTGGATAAAATACTACGCATGGTTGTTGAAATTTCTGACTTAAAAATTGACACTGTTCTTTTTGGCGCCTACTAATTTTTCTCAGGGTGGGATCTCTTTGGGTCGACGAATAACCCCTTTTTTAACTCTCCAATTCCATTGTCTTTCTTTCTTTATGTATTTTGTATCTGCTCTCATTGGAAAATCAACCAATTCGCCCCCTGTTCATTCATATTGTCTCTTTTTCTTTCTTTTATATCTCTTTTTCCAACTGGGTACAGTCGTTTCTCAATTATTGGAGGTAAAATCTTTATCTTTCCTGCACCTAGTAAATTTTCTAGCACACGGGTTTTGCTAATTGCATGATTTCCTGTTGATTAGTGTTTCTGGGTCATTGTGGGTGTTTGTAATTTTATCTGGGTAGTGATTAATTGAAGAGGATTTGCAAAGTTTGAAACTTAGTTCTCATCTTAATAACAAGTAATTTTTTTTTTGTCTTTTGCTTAATGACCGATCTGTAGTGTAGAAATTATTTTTTAAGCTTGATGAGATGTGGGTTTTGTAATTAAATGCTAAAAAAAGTTGGATTCTAATGCTATTTTATTATAAAATGTTAATAATCACTATATTTTCCTTATCATTCTTGATTTTGTTTTTGTGATTTCTATCATTGTTTTTCTCCTTGGCTTAGTTTAAGTTTGGTTGTGTACAGTGGTTTAGGTGACTGGGTTTCAGTAATTATGCTGGCTGAGTGAATCTTATAAGTTTATCTCTCATCTTTCTTTTGACAGCAATCTGTTTATCTGCTTTGAGGAATATGCTGCTAAATTTATTAGGATTGAAACTTTAGACGTGGAGTGGTGGGCATTTGCCTCTACTCGTGGGCGGTTATCATGGGAATTCTGTGTTCAAAGAGTTCAAATTTTGAGAAAGTGAATGTAGATGCTGGTCCATGTGTAGTGGGTGGGGGTATCCAGTCCAGTAACGTATGGACCTCTGAACAACCTGATTTGGTTGTAGAATCAAAGCGCCGAAGCCTGGAGAAGCAGTTACTTGGTCTAGATGACCAGCAACCTGAAGATCACTATTTGAATAATGTTCATTACGACAACTTAAGGGTATATAACCATGATGATTATTATGATGGAATCCCTCGAGTTCCAACAACTTTATCAAATAAGTCAAGATCAATGAGGTCTACTCAAGCTGCCGTTGCAAAGGTTTGGTGCTTGCACTTTGTCACTCGCCATCATTTTTTTACCTTCATTGTGTAATTTGTAACATGATTAATTTCCTGTTCCCATTTTAGTATGATATTGAATATGGTCTTTATCACCTAGTAATCAGGGTTATTTGGTTTTTATTGATTTGAACGAGTAGTTGCTCATTTACCCTGTCGGTCCTAATTGATCTTCATATGTTGAAGTTTTGGGGTTTTTGAGGGTAGTCATTGATCATATATATTGCGCTAAGTAAGATAAATGAAAATCACTCTCCTTGAATTACTCTTCCAAGAGGATTGTAGAATGTATATTTTGAGTTCCATTGACATATACCCTTTATCCTGAATGAAATGTCTCTAAATGACCTTTTGTGGTCTTTAGAGTAGAACTTTGACCAATGTTACCAGCATTTGATATGTATGCAAGCCTGGGTTTGAAAATTATCATTGGAAACATTGCCAAAGAGACATTTTGTCTCCGTATACCTTATCTATCAAAGCGTCAAGTAATGCACAAAATTAAATGGTCAAAATATTAAGATCATATACCAAAGCCTTCTTTTGTGAAAGCTACCTTGTTAAATACACATTTTGCAAAAAATAAAAAGAACATAATACAAAAAATCACTGGCTTTTCATATTTTTCCCAACAACTATCTAATATGACAATTTCTGCTAGAACATTACCTCTAAGATAGACAACAATCTAAATTGTCCCTCAATTGAATCTTATATGACACTAATACGCAAAAAAGGGTAGTAATCAAAGTCATTTTGCCTTTGATTCACAAACTGGTCAGAAAATGAGGATCATAATAAATCATTATGTAGCTTAAAGGTAGGGCTCTGCAGAGAAGATGTCATATTAGGTGGTTATTGGCAATTTTTTTTTTTTAGTTTTAACTAGGTATGCAATGATGTAATTGCAGATTTTAGATCAGTAAATAATTATGGATTGTTCTTTTCCCCTTAAAAAAAATTAAGCTTAAAGTCTTATAAGTTCAAATGCATTCAACTTAATTCTCTTAAGGGATAATATTAGTTTAGTAAGTGTATATAGTAGCTACTTCTATTCACGATGAAATATAAGTTGATGCAGCCCGTAGGTTCAGAAAAGTTCAAAAGGGATAAGTTCAGGAGTTTCAGGACAAAAGAACATAGCCTAAGATTAAGTTTATGAACTTGACTCGGGAAACTTAATTATGATAAGTCTAGCTGAGAGAGTACTTTAAAGACAAAAATGAACATTTTGTGTGTCTGCCGTATTAAGTTGTCGCTAATTTCTTGTCAAGTAGTGAATCTTTGCATATTGTTGCACTAGTTTTTCTTGCTGCTAATTTTAGGGCCCTCTTTATCTTTATATTAATTGTTTGGGTGATAAGGGGCAGGAAGGGGGGAATAGAAGTGAAATCCAGTGAATTTGAGGAAGAAGAAAAAAAACTCATGTTTGATGCTGAATGGTTACAGGTATTTTCTGACATTATGTGAAATTATTGAAATCATCGATCATCAATCCATCATAAGTTCTTGCAATATGTGTATGTGGAGGTATTGAGTTATACTACCTCCGTTTTCTTTTAATTGTTACAGTTTGACATTTTGCACTATTCACAAATTTCACTTTGACCATCGTTTGTGATTTATACGTGAATAAAAACATCATGTGAGATCTTGTTAGATCCGTCTTAACATGTACTTTTTATTAATTTGTACAAATACGAAACTAAAGATACATGAACTCAAAGTTTTGCATTAGCATGCGTGAAAAGTGTAAGTGTGACAATTAAAAGAAAACGGAGGGAGTATAACATTAGTATTGTTAGATTAAATTACTTTGTTCGTTTCAAACTGCAAGCATTAAGGTTGTAGCACGTAGACTAACGAACATTTATGTCTGCGAAGAAGTTCAAGGCTCTTCAATTTCTATCCCTGCACGGCTGCACCATTGCACTAAATTACCATAAAAGTGAATAAAAAGGGGCACGCTAAAATCTGGTATTAAATGATCATCGGATTTGTCAAATGACTTATACTATGAAAGAATTTTTTTTTGCCTTACATTCTTTAATAGAAAAAGTGCTTGTTGTTCTCCAGAACATATCTTGAATGGAAGTGCAGATTCATGACTCGTTACGCATTACATCCGTAGACATTTGTAGAAATAGGACAATCTAAGAACAGAGCAACATTCTCATCTAAAACAGACGCTGGAACCCATTATTTATCTTATACTAAGTTATACATGCGTAAGAGTAAAGAGAACTGAATTGAGATACACAATGGATTGAGATGGCTTTTGCTTCGATTGTTATGCTGGAGTGCATGTCTTTCGCTATATGATTATGCTACTTATAGCACTTGGTAGAATGATATGAAGAAATTAGGTTTGTGGGAGCATATAGCACTTGATAGAAGAGAATGGTGGCAGTGGATCTATTTGGATATCAGTTATCGGATGGGGAGAGTATTTAAATATTTGTTTATTGCAATTGAAGGTGTCAGACTAGTTTCACATGACAAAGGAGCTAGGTAAAGATAATTAAAGAGGTGTTAAAGAAAAGCCTTGCAAAATAATTTGTTATGTGTTAATGTGGTAGAGACAGTTGAATCAACGGTTTACAGTTTACTTACTAATGATTTCCTTTTCTATATGGGTAAAAATCTGTGTATCATCCATGACTACAATTGATCTCAATACCAACATCAACACTATCCCAATGCTGCTAAAGAGACTCAACATTTTCCCATACTTAGACTTGGTAAACAGTCCTACTCCTGTGATAATGATGGAGAGGCTGTTTTAACCCTTGATTTGGTATGCAATGACCATATGCTGCTACGCCATAGCAGATAAGCAGCACATACATTTTAATGTAGGTCACAATGATCCAAAAGTAGGAGAATAATGAATACTTGACTCCATTAGTTAATGGTCATATATGATTACATCCTATATCCCCATACCCTCGAGTCTCTTCATTTTAGGCTACATTCTACGTACAAGTCGCATTGAAGACTAAAATGGCATATTATGACCGTGTCTCTGACGGACTGTTGAACGAGCGTGTTTATCCCAAATCAGGAAAGAACAAAAAGTACAGAGCAATACATATGGGGGGAGAATGTACCTTACCTCCTCGTGCTACCTCTCCTTTCATTCTCTGTACTTATCTTCTGGTGGCTTTCCAGGGGTAATTCTTCAGTAGGTTCCAGCCTTCTGAGAAAGTGGAGCACTGATGAAATATACCAGCTTCCAAACATTTGCATTTGCACTGGCTACTGACCAAAATGGTAATATGTGGCCTTTCTTTCACTTGAATTAAAGGAACTCTTCTATCTATCAGTGAACTAGCTATGAAACTATGCATTGTTGTACCTCATTCTACAGATGTAAAATGATTCATATGCTTTAACTTTCTTAAGTCTTTTATATGTTGGCAAACTCTATCAGCTTGTGTATCATTTATCTGGGTTGTTCCTGTTTAATGTGTAATTGACCTCTTTACTTTGTGCTGCTTTAGACCTTGCGGTCATTTAGTGCATATTGATTCTTAGAGTATTCCTTTTCACCTTAGTTGTGTACATCATGTTATGTTCCCTAAACATACTCCAAGATTTTGTAAATGTAGGTGTCTGAAGTGAGCATACGTTTGGGCAGGGCTGGCACTATGGGGATTGAGAAGGCAGTACAGGTCTTAGATGTGCTTGGGAGTAGTGTTACGGACTTGAATTCAAGAAGTGGATTTGCTTCTGGAGTTATATCAAAAGGAACTAAAATCGCCATTTTAGCTTTTGAAGTTGCGAATACCATCATGAAGGGTGCTTGTCTTATGCATTCCCTGTCAGACTCACGTATATGCCAGTTAAAAGAAGTGGTTCTTCCTTCAGAAGCTGTGCAAAAATTAGTATCAAAAGATATGGATGAACTTCTTAGCATTGTTGCTTGTGACAAGAGGTGGTAGAATGTTCCATGTAATTTATATATATTTGCTTTTCTTATTATATCCCATTTTTTTGAACTTATACTTTTTTGCTTTCTTTGATAGGGAAGAACTAATCATATTTTCAGGAGAAGTCATCCGCTTTGGGAATCGCTGTAAAGATCCTCAGTGGCATAACTTGGACCGTTACTTTTTGAAGTAATGATACAAACGATAGCATTTCCTGATGACGTACTTGTTACAGCATGGTTTTTATGACCGTTACTTTATGTTTGCTCACTGTATTATCAGACAAAGCAGGGAAGTTGGCACTCATAAGCAAGTGACGGAAGATGCAGAGTCAGTGACGCAGCAGTTGTTAATTTTGGTTCAGTATACCGCTGTGAGTACATCATGTTCATTTGTTTTTAGATCGGAGATCTAGTTTGGCATATTATATACTTTTGGGTTTGGTACAAATTCTAATATTTGCTTAAGTGGAGTTGGTGCAAAACTGAAATAGTGGACCATATGTAATTTATGTGAGAATAAGGTAATGGGACCTGTGACCAAATAAGAAATGGAACATTCTTTTGGGGAAACCCCAAAAAGAAAAATGGTGCATGATGGAGGGAGTAGTGTATAACCTGTAGGGAGAATGGGTAACACGAGTTCTAGCAGCACAACAAAAAATAATTACAAAATACAAATTGAATCCATTTGGAACTTTATAGCTACTCGGGCTCATAATCTTGCAATGATTGTTAATGAACAAGCGTTCAGAGTGGACCTTTGGCCTCTGTAATTATGAAGTGGTCTCATAATCTTCGGATGTCAACTGTGGTAGAACAGGCTGTTATTGTTTTCTACTTCTCCATAAGATTATTGAATTAGATTCATATACTAAATAAGAGCAGAGAAAGGCAACATGAGAATCAGCCTTCTCTGACTTGGTGGAATTCTCTTTGCTACGGCAATAATATTTTCCTCCCTTGAGTCCCTCTACCAGAAATTATGTATGATTGTATCTTATTGATACATATTTTCTGGATTGCAGGAACTGTACCATGAGTTGCATGCCTTGCATAGATTTGAGCAAGACTTTCAAGGAAAATCCAGGGCAGAGGGTATGTGTAAGACCATCTTTTATGGTTTAAACTTCTGATTCCCTTTATATTTGCTAGATGCGAGTAACTGGTTCACCATTTAGCCAAATCGTAAACACCTGATGGTCTTATTTTGAGTATGATGAATGTTTTTTGAGATGTTTATTCGTCTTGTTGATGGTATTGAGACTTGAGATTGAGAAATCCATGAGAATGCATAGCCCTTAGACCTAGCTAACTCTAGGTCACTTGTCCAGCAAGCATGGGACAAAGGTAATGGGATTATTACACTTCGTCGAAAGGAGAACGTCTAACAATGATATTGTTTCATACAGTGTTGTCAGAAGCTGTCTGTGAATGGGCAGCTCTTTGGGTAGTTGTTGCTCCTTTAAATTGTTTTGAACAACTGCTAACCACAAGTGAACTAGTGGAATCTCTTTGAGTTGTAAATGATTTTGATCTGAACTAGATTAAAATGTGACTCTTAACCCCCCTGACTATGTAAGAGGAGAATTCCCTATCATTTCCTTCCTTGTATCTTCTCTTGCTTTTTTCAAAAAGGCTACATTGATCAGGGGTCATTTTTGAGAAACTAAGACAAAATATTATAATGATCCTTTATGCTTTAATATTTTACACATCCAGTATTTTCCACCATATAAAAGTTCAAACTTTACCATAATAACTGTATAAGTGTTTATTACTTTTAGGATGTCCTAAAAAGACATGTGGCCTATTAGGCTATTACTTAGTTTCAGAGGGAGTTTCTGCTTTTAGCAACTAAGTCAATGGCCCAACAAGAACACCTATCAATCCCCTTTGATAGCTTCTCCTTCTGCATCCTCCAACCAGACTGGGTGGCTTATCTAATTTTTATTGTGTCCTCTATGTTTCTAATTGTATTTTCATTTTGAGTCTGAACTTTCTTAATATTTGAAATATTTTCATTGTGAGGATTTGGAAGCGCAACGGGTTGTGGAAGGATTTAGAAACATTAATGTGGACTGAAGATCTAGGATGAAGTGTCGTCTGCAATTCTTTCCCATACATATTGTATTTTGTAAGGTCTTTGCCTCTTTTGGATATGGAACTGAAGATCTAGGATGAAGTGTGTCTGCAATATTGCCTTTTCTGCCTCCTTATGAAAGCAGATGTTCCATGAAAGCATTTATTTCCCTAAGGAAAAGTAATCGACCTTACCCCAGAGATCATGTGGAAGGATGAAGCAGCCACTGGACTATAGGGAGTTCAGATCTTTGCATCTTTAGGAATTCCTTAAATAGACAAGGAGTTGCTAGACAAGTTAACATTTACACGCTGATGCATTTCATGTACTATAGATTATACTTCTACAATTGAAGTATTTATTCTGGCTACTTGATGGTCCAAGCTCATATTTATATTCTTATTTTGATAACTTAAAAGTATGAATTTTTTCTGCAAAATATTATTAACAATCAACACTTACTTCACAAATAAAAAAAACTACACTCTTCTTGCATAGCTGACAGTATTGCGATTTTTGTATAAAGAACTTAAAAAGCAGAAGAAACTAGTCATGAAACTGAAGAAAAGATCACTCTGGAGCAGGAGTTTGGAAGAGGTATCACATCTGCTTTGAATTGTAAAGGCATTTGTTGCATCAAAGTTCTGGAATGTTTTCTCAACATTTTGCATGTAATTAAGAATGCTCTCTAAGTTTCTTTCAAAAAAAAATTAAGAATGTTCTCTAAGCAATGGATATCTGTTGTTGCAGATAATGGAGAAACTTGTGGATGTTGTCCTTTTTCTGCATATGGAGATTCGTAAAAACTTTGAAAGTGATGGTATGTTAATACTATATGATATTGACCTGATAAATTCTCACCCTTTATCTTAGCTTTTCATGTGTCAGTACCTGATCCATCATTTGGCTTGTACTTTTTATTCTGTCTTTTGCTTCTTTTCTTTTCTTTTCTTCCTGAGATAGACTGACTGATAATTGTAAGTCAACTCAAAGAATGTATTTGGAGATGGTGAAGTTATTAAGTACCTAGGCAAATCTCTGAATGATAGTAATACTTTCCTGAAAGTTATTAGGTTTTGTGAGGGATAAGAGAAACTTCTCTGATTAGTGGTATAAGTTTCTTCCATAAGAAAATTGTCAAAATGCAGTATTTATGGGAGGCATGGTAAGACGATATTGAATGCCTGTTAAATAACTTAAGCGAAAAAAGAAAGGCCAAAAGGGCACAGTAGGTACAGCTAGTTTTTTAGAGCTACATTTATCCCTAGTCCATTCATAAGAAATCACTACTACTATCTATATAAATTTCCACATTCGTTTTGCTATATATATCTTGATAGCACCTACATTTTTTTAAATAGCAGTAACTTGTAAGAATATTTTTTTGTTGTGGCTTTTTTATATTATCCCTAATACTTTCACATTTTTAATGCATCCAAAGGGCAACGTGAAGATGCTACTGGGACAGTTGAAGATCCTGTAAGTAAATCCCAACGGCTCGGACCAGCTGGTCTTGCATTGCATTACGCCAACGTTATTTTGCAAATTGATGGAATTGTGAGTATTATAGCTTTAGCTGTCTCTAGTTTATTATTTGTTTTACCAGCTCTAGATTATTAAACAAGTATTCCTAGTCCTTTCTCTGTTGTTTAAAAGTGGTTCAGATATCTATATTTCGATTCCTTAAGTTTACATGTAATGGTCTTTAGATAGGTGTCTAAAGCATCTATATATATCTCCCCATACAATTAAACTTATTCAGTAGAATGAAAGTACTGCTCAGAGGACAAGGGATTCTGTTAAATCGTGTGGTAAGAAGAGAAAGAAAGGTTGAAAATCAACTGAACAAATAGGTGCAAGGAAACTCCTCGAACATAATTGATATTTATAATAGAGGTTCCATGAAACTATGAGATCAATGAGATGGTCATCAATGAAAACCAGATATCTTTTCATCTAAACGTATCCAGATAGCACCATCTGCTTTTTAATAAGTTCTACCTTTATAGTTTATACCCCAGTTAAAGGGCTCTATATATTTCTAAGCACTCTTGACCTCAGATAGTTGTGGACATTACATTTTCATTTCCCCACAATATTTATAATGTGCTGTCTCTGAGAATAAAACTGGGTCTCTTTTTCACTCAGATGGCTAGATCAAGTTCCATGCCTGCTAATGCTCGGGAGTCGTTGTACCAAAGCCTGCCGCCAAGTGTCAAAGCATCTTTGCGCTCCAAGCTGCAATCATTGCAGGTTAAAGAAGAGGTATATTTCATTTTAAGCTATCATCGTACAATCAGTTTATCAATGTTTACTTTGTTCTTCCTCTATCTTCACATGTCTCAAAGTATCAATTCATTTCTCAAATGAGAAGAGATAACCTTGCAATGTTAATAGCACTTTAATTCGTAACCCTTTCCGTTAGTGCTGGTAAAATGTTGAGCGGGTTTGAGTTTAGATTTTTAACCCAATTAGTTGAAAAGGATTCATATGACCTGTTTGATTAAAAGGTAGGTTAAGGTTGATATTTTCAACCCAAATATAATACTTCCTCTGCTATTAAAGGTTGCAACATCTTGACTTTTGCACTATTCATGTATCTACTTTGTCCGGAATTTTTTGACTAATATATTCGAGAAAATTAAGTATCTAAGATGCTGAATTGTCTTAATGTATATTTACAAATTATCATTTTTCTATAATTTAAACTAGTAGATAATTAAAGATATTGATGATCAAAGTTACGCATTGGCAAGCATGTATGTGAAAATGTTGCATCCTTCAAAAAACAGAGGGAGTATGTTGTAACAATTCCATTTGTTTATCAACACTCAAAGCAATTAAGCAAATGGTGAATGTGAACATGGGCTAAACAAAGAAGAAACTTTTAAAATGGAACACATGCTTATAGAAAACTCTGAACATAAGCAGATCAACTTGTTTATATAAATTTATATTATGCGCAGCTCAGCTTGCCAGATATTAAAGCTGAAATGGAGAAAACTCTGGAGTGGCTTGTTCCAATTGCTTCCAACACTGTCAAGTTAGATGACTTTTCTTCCAATAGTTTACCTTTCTATTGATCACAGTATGTATATGGGCTTCATCCTTCTAATCTCTTTTTCCCTTTTCTGACCTGATTGCGATTAGGTCCCATCACGGTTTTGGTTGGGTTGGTGAATGGGCGAATTCCGGGTAATCTGATTGCTTATTTTTCTCTATTTGACAGTCATTACAGCCCACCCCTCCCCATCTCCACGACTTCACCTCATATGTTTTGCTTTTTTATTTGTACGATATTTCTAATAGAAACCATTAATATATGCATTTTTAGGTTTGAGGCAAGTGATACATCTGCAGAAAAAGCTGATGTGATCCGCATTGAGACATTGTATCATGCTGACAAGGTGAAGACAGAAGCTTACATTACTGATCAATTGGTTTGGCTTCATTACTTGGTTACCCAATCAAGAATGGCGAGCATAAGTTTTAGTATCAAGTCAGTTACAAAACCCCCTGCTCTCTTTCCCCAACAAAAAAAACCGGTCTCAGAAGTGAAGATTAACGAACCATCTAATTTGCTGACAGCAGAAGAGCATCAAACGTCTAATATCAGTGCAGAAAATCAGACCCAAGGAATCAGCAAAATTCAGGAACTTGATGCTGTTAATGATGATGTCAAAGAACAAGGATTTCATGTAATAAACCAAGTGAAGTTCATCGGATAATGTGCCATGTTTACGAATTCACAGAATGCAATTTGGTGCTACAAGCAACTACACAATTTTTTTACTTGCTGAATTTTTCGCATGGTTGAGGATGTAGTATAGTTAAATAATATGTTTTTATATAGTTTTGAGGAGATGAAGCTTATTGTTTTACTAGTAGTTTATTTATGATTTTATATTAATAGAGTACATAGATGGTATTTAGTGAATTCTTTGCTATTAGGTGTAAAGTTGCAAATTTTATATTATGTCATAAAAGGTATATGAATCGAGAATATCCTGAAATGACTGTAAATCTATTTCTTATCGATGTCATCTGTTCGAGTAGTGATTTAAGCAGGCAGAATTACAGAAAGTTTATTTAGCACTCCACTAGTGTGTGCGTACGCGCGTGTGTGTATATGTGACTGTTTTGAGAGCAACGGGGAATGTGTAGTTGGTTGGAGCCTTGGTGGTAATCCCAGAATCCACTGTTAAAAATATAGATTTATGGTCCCTTTTAAGCTGTTAATCATGTTGATAAAGAGCTATAAGGAATCTAGCACACTTGGTTTGACAAAATTATCAGAGGTATGCAAGCTGCATAAATCCAATAGTATGATTATGATTGTAAGATTCGAAAACCACCGGTATCGAAGATCAGAGTAAACGCGTGAGATATGGCTATACAATTAGGTGTTGGTTACAACCAGTCAACCACTATAGCAAAGGGCAGAGTAGAGATGGCCACTGGTGCGGGCTGGTTCGTGGGCCCTAGTGGGCCGGGCTGAGATTTCACGGCCCAGGACCAGACCGTGAAATTCACGGTTTGGGCGGGCTGGTCCACGGGCTGAAAAATCTTGGCCCACACCGGTCTGTTACCGGTTTTCACGGTTCGGAAAGTGGTTCTGGCGGTTCGTGGGCCTAGCGGGCCGGCGTGCCGGCATGAGAATTTTTTATTTTCAAAATTATTTAATCATTGGAATCATTTATTATTGTTACATAAAATCTTTAAAATTAATTAAAATATATACAATTATTAATATTAATGAATAATTTCATGATTTTTGAATTTGATTGAATTATAATATATGCAATTTGATTAAAATATATACAATTTGATTAAAATATACACGATTTGATTGTAATTACTTGGGATGGGCTGGTCCGGTTCATGGGCCGGACTGGACCGGTTTCGTGGACCGGGTTGGGCGGTTTTAGTAGCGAGCTTTCGTGGGTTGGGCTCAAAAAATCTGGCCCACGGCCCACCCACCAATTTCACGGTTCGAGCTGGGTTGGACCGGGCTTTTCGCGGGCTCAGCCCACACGGCCCAAGAGGCGGGCTAGGCTGGATGGGCTGGATTGGCCCGCACTGTTGGCCATCTTTAGGGCAGAGGCTATGTTGTCTGTAGATTCTTCTAAGCATTTTAGGGATGAAATCCTTGAGAGATATGGCAGCCAAATACACCTCATATAGAAATAGTACATGTTAAAGAAAGATTTGAGTGACCAATAAAATAAGCTCGAACGGGTTTGCTAAGTGTACATATGGGGTTTTGAAAACATGCACTTGTTATGTGGGCATGATAACCTGAAGGGAATATTTTGTCCATTGATGGCAGGCCTGTATTTGGGGCAGGGTCAAAGGGGCGCATGCCCTGGGCCCATAGTTTATTGAGGATTAGGGATTTATGTGTTTGTTGGTACAGTATCGGACCGAGGATCTAAAAAGTCGATATTCCTAAAATGAAAACTGGACTAGTAAAGTTGGTCTGATACTGGTTTTTTGGATCTATTTATTTTTTTCATTTAAAAATATTTATCTTTTATTGGTTCATAAATCATGATCATACATTATTTAGTATTTGAAAAATATAGCTAATATATAATAATAATTTTTGGATATATGATCTAAAAAAATTAGATTATAATATATAGTAAAATTAAGTTATATATATAATTTATATTAAAAAAAACTAAACAATTAGTCTCGACCAAAAAAGAAACTTTAAAAACCTTGGACCGAAGACCGATCAACTTTTTCAGTTCAAATTTGTGATAGAATCAAGCAGGGCTCTACTAAGGTTTGTTTACACTAGGCGCAAAAAAATGGGGAGGGCAGGAGATCCACCATAGTGCCGTTATTTTGGCAACATGTGACAAATCAGCAGAGTAGTGGGCTGGCACAAATGAAAGAGAGAATGAGAGGAATAATCCAGAGAAGAGAATGTGACGTGTGTATCACAGTAAGTAGTATAAATAGTAATCCTAGGGAAATGGGAAAGGTATTTAGAAAAATGAGAGTCATATATCCTTGTATTAGGAGTGTGGAGCCACTCAAAAGCTTCCTTTATTTTTAATACAATATCTCTCTATTCTCTTCTGTTTCTTATTCTTCTTGTTATTTACTTCATATTATTGTGCTGTTGCTATGAGGTCTGTGACAGTGCTATCAGAGCAGAAATCTCATGGCCCCCACTACAGCGCAACGTGTAGAACAGTTGGAGGAACAATACGTAGCTCTCAGAACAACCAGTTCTGAGGAAATAAGCGCTGCCGTAAATCTTGTCGTTGGGCAGATGCCAGAAACCCTCTCCACCCAGCTCGCCACCAGCCTTGACCAAGTCACCAAAAAGTTTGGGATGACCGGAGCTCTCTAGATTGGAAGGAAGGATCGGGTGTGCAAAGTGAACCATGTTGAGATGATAAATGCCGCTTAGGCGGGACATCTTAAGTTCCACCGTGAGATTCAAACGGCCATTGACGAAATCAAGAATAGTATCCTCAACTAGGAGGTTTTCCGACCACCGGAAAGGAATCCGGTTTCCTGGTGAGAGACAAGGAGCATGAGCAAGAGTTAGGTGGTGTACAAAACACTCCTGGGCAGGAGGACATTTTCGAGATCGGGGAGGGGGTTCTGGAGGATGGAGTGGTGGAAATCACGACGGAGCAAATGGGAAGGGCAACTGGAAGTATAGAAAGTTGGATATGCCCCTGTTTGAGGACCGGTGTAGATCTAGAGGGTTGGGTGTTAAGGGCAGAGAGATATTTTACCTTCTATAGCTTGAACGAGGCGGAAAAGCTAGAAGCGGTGGTTGTGGGTATGGATGGCGATGCGTTGCTCTGGTATCAATGGGAGCACCGTCGAAAATCAATCTGCAGGTGGGAAGAGCTAAAGACCCTTATGCTTCATCACTTTAGACCTACGAACTCAAGTTCACTCTATGAACAGTAGATGGCCGGAAAACAGTCGGGGACGGTGATTGAATACCGGTGGAATTTCATTGAGTTGGTTGTTCCACTCACCGATATTGCAGAAGACGTAGCCATGAATGTGTTTTACAATGGACTAAGAGAGGAGATTAAATCTGAACTTAGGGTTATGGATCCTATGGGATTGGACCACGCCATGGATGTGGCAGCCCACATTGAGGAGAAGGTCAGAACTGGGCCACAAGGAAAATCATATGAGAATGAGCCTCCAAACAAAACCCCTAACCGTAATGTATCTGTCACCTCATACACGACCCAGTCCAACTTCTATAACCTTACTCTGACCACAAAAATCCCAAACATATTCAACCCAGCAACCAACGTACGAAACCCAGCCAAAACCCCACACTTAACCCATCAGCCACCAAAACTCACCTTATCACGTACTAACCCACCCACTCTCAAACTACCACCCACCCCACCGGAGTAGTACGTAGATTGACGGAAAAAGCTGCAGTATAAGCGAGAATGCGGGATGTGCTTCCAGTGTGACGACAAGTGGTCCGTCGGACACCGGTGCCGGCGTAAGGATTTGAGTGTTCTGTTAGCCAATGAAGAGGAGGACAGAGCTGCGGAGGAAGGGCCAGACCTAGTGGAGTCCAAAGCGGTGAAAGCAGACTCAGGTGTGCCGAAAATCTTCCTTAACTGGGTGGTGGGGATCACCAACCCGAAACGATGAAGTTGGTCGGCACCATCAACGGGGAACCGGTGGTTGTTATGGTTGACACCAGAGCCACCCATAATTGTATTTCACTGGCCACGTTGAAGAAATTAAAAATTCCGGTCACTTCCACCAAAGGTTTCGGAGTTTCCTTTGGTAATGGTGATGCCATCCAAGGAGTAGGAATTTGCACAGTGATGCTCGAAATACAAGGGGTTTAAATTCTTGAAGACTACCTCCCTCTGCAACTTGTGATGTTATCCTAGGGGTACCATGGCTGGAACAACTAGGTATAATTTTGACTAACTAGACGTAGCAATGTATGGAATTTCAACTGGGTGGCAACAAGGTGACTCTAAGGGGGATCCCTCTTTGGATCTTTCCAAAATCTCCCTAAAAAGCAATGATGCGGGTACTTCAAAAGGAAGGCAGAGGGTTGTGGATAGAGTTCAACCAGCTTACCGGGGGCGAGGAGAAAGCCGTAGACATTCTACCGTTCCTCAAAGACACCATCTCTAAATATGAGCAGGTGTTCCACCTTCCTAGTAGGCTGCCTCCAAAACGAAACAAGGAGCATGCTATCTTGCTGAAACAAGGTCAGGACCCCATCTCAATCAGACCATACAAGTATCTCAAAGCCAAAAACATGAAATTGAACATCTTATCCATGATATGATGCAAGCCGGAATTATAAGACCATCAGTGATCCCCTTTTCCAGCCCTGTGTTGCTAGTCAAGAAGTAAGACGGCTGTAGGCGTGTTTTTATTTCGCCTACGCGGTGTGAGCACGTATTATATTTGACTACCCCACTGTAATGGTTTTATTGAAAATTGTTTTGAAAGAAGTCGAAGAATCATAAACTAATTGGATATGGGAAAACCATAGGGACAAATTATCCAATGTAGATTTCCCCGTCATGACTCCATATATGGTCAAAATGAACCAGAGATTGAGTTCGGGGGTGAGGGTACGAATATAGTCATAATGAACCACATTCGCCCAAAGTTGGCCTCTATGAAATATCGATTCATAACAGATTTTATGCCAAAGAATAATCAAATAACGTTTTAAGCATCCTAAAAATATTTAGTCTAAATTGGTTCAGGAAACACATAGAAAGACTAATTTTTAGTGACAAGTTATTATGCAATCAATATTACAGGGAACCTAGCAAGTTGCCCAAATTAATCTGATTAATATTATAACAGTTCTTTAGGTCTTTGATTAGAACAGTTCTTTAGGTCTTTGATTAGCAAAAATAACATGTGGGGTGATAAAAGCAATAAAGCAGGGACAATCATATAATATGAACAGAATAATCAGGCAAGTATAATAATGTATAAAAATAAATAAAAAGAAAAGAAAAAGGTTTAGAATATACAGTAGAGCGATTTTATATTAAAGATCTACATCAGGAAAGAAAACTGTTAGTAACTTCAATATAAAAATAATTTATTTAAGGACCCTCAGGATTATACCGTGGCTTGGGTCTGCGAGATTGACAACCTTCGGGACGAGCAATCGTGAAGCCTAAAAATCTGAATGTATGAGAGTATGTAGATTGAATGTGTTTTGTGTTTGAAAGTATGAATTTTGTAGGGAAGTTTTGTAGTTTGTAGAAAGGTTCGTAAAGTATTCGTCGAGTTCGAAGTGTGTTAATGTGAAAAATCCGTTTTTGAAATCTGTTCGGAAATCAGGCCTATTTATAGGGAAAACGACATTGCGCCTCGCGCGCCACCTGACGTGGCAAGTGTATGACGCGGCACGACCAATAAAAAGTGTACACGTGGTACGCGCTTTTAAAAAAGATAAGAAAGAAAATTCGCGTCTCAAGTAGAGAGCCGCGCTTGACGCAGGAATCTACATGAAACAGAAGTCTACGTGGCAATTCTGGTGCGCTTAGCACAGCCTGTGCGCTTGGCGCAGCCTACGTGGAAGTCCACGTGGCAAGACACGTGCGCTCAGCACAATCAGCTGCGCTCAGCGCACCACCTTGTTTTTGATAGTTTTTTTATATAAACGAGTTTTAAAGATTCTTTTTTATCTTTTAACTCCGGAAATCTGATTTTACGGGATGAAATCTGATTTTGACTTAAAAAATATATCTTTTGAAAATATTTATTCATTAAAATAAATCAATTAATTATCAATTAATTAGGCTTTTCAAATAATTGGGCTCAAATACAATTAATTATCATGAATAATTAATTGGGCTTTAAACTAGGACTTTAACACTTTTAGAAATGGTTTTGAATGACTTTTCAGACTGCTCTGCCCTTGGATCGGACCAATTAAGACCACGGTATGTTTCATCATCGGATCCTTAAATGGGGAGACACGATTATGTGTCTACAGAAGCCCCCACTTTGACTGAGGTTCAGGAAACCGATAGTCAAAGTATACGGTGTCGGGACGGAGAACGATTCTAAACGCTCTGCAGTTTAGAACTGATAAATAACCGCCGATCTCTGCAAAACAAAGTTAGTATGCAGGACAATAATTACAAGCAATCTAATTACCTGCATGGAAAGATGTTAGCAGATAGGTGTAAACAACTCACATAAGTACATAGTGATGCAAATGATGCCAACTTAGACTTTCTAAGGATGCACAAGACGTTATGCAAGGATTGAGGTTATGCAAAGCTAAAGGATGACACGTCATGCAAGGTCAGGATTATGCAAGACTAGAATGTATGAAATGCAAGGTCAGGGTTTTGCAAGGCTAGAATGCAATGCAAGGTCAGGATTTTGCAAGGCTAGGATGATGTGGATATGTAGAATGATAGAATGATCAGAAATAGATAGAATGATTTTCGAAAATCGTTTTTAGTAAATAAACGGGGTTCGTAAACGAGGTCCGCGGATTACAACTCTTCGGGAGTTTGATTTGAATTGGAGGAACCATCACACTTAGGAAGCCCCCACTTTGGGTGAGCTTGCCGTGAATTAGGCATTATGAGCCTTAATCGAAATGTACTTGATCTGATATTGAAACGTAGTTGATCTGCATTGATTGTTGAAAGTTGTCACCGGGGATTGTACTGGGGATTCTTCTTTGGGAAGTTGATATAGGCAAAGTCAAATATCGCCAAAAACCATGATATTATCGGAGAGTCCTTCAAGGAAAAGGAGAGCTTGGATTGAAAAAACAAAAAGTTAAAATTTATGACTCAAATGAATGCAGGTGGGAAAAGGCTTTGACGAGACTAGGTGCAGACTCGAGTCTATGTCGGGATCTAGAAAGAGTATGCTCCTGAATTCTAGAAAGTCAAATCATTAGACCAAGACTAATTTTATTTTATTGAAGCGGTCGGACCTCGAGATGAGGATTCCTACGTATCCTTGCGGAATCAGACCATTCGTAGTTCTGGATCTGAATTTCCTTTTTTATTTTTTTATATTTTTTGTTGTGCCCTAACTTTTAGCTAGGTCGCCCTTTCGGTTTTTCAACTTAGCGAGCTTGGACATACCTTCAAGAAGGATTTATGGTTGATGAAAGGTTGAAAGGTTTAAGGCTTGAGGTTAAGATGAATGTTTAATTGATTGGAATAAGGTAAGGATCATGAATTTTGGTTATATGGGTTAAAGTTTGATGGGGTTGAAGGATTTGAATGAGGGGTAGAACTTGTGTGCAATCCCCCTAGCTTGACTTTTTATTTCTTTGCCTTTGGCTTTTTCTTTTTGTCTTGTGCGTTTTCTTTTGCTTTTTTTATTTTTTCGCACTTTGAATTTTTTCACTTTTTCTATTTGTGCCTGGCATTGATCTTTTTTATGTAGTAAGACTTGCACACCAGTTTGGTTTAGGGTTTTGGAAGGCTTGAAGGCTATTTGTGGAGCTTTGATGTTGAAGGGATTGTTTGGCTAATGGAGATGATGGTTTAAAGGATTTTTGTTTTTTTTCTTGGTTGTATAAGGATGGCTTATGAAAGATAATGGAAGGGAGAGGGGAATAACTCTTGATCCAAAGTATATCCTCTTTTTCATTTTTCTCTTTTTTATTATTTTTTATTTCAGATCTTTTTTATTAGTCCACTTTATTAGGTGATTCGAGTTTCATCATTGAATTAGAAGCACAAATGATGGTGAAAGACCAATGAAAATAAAAAGAAAAATAAAATGAAATGAAAATGGAAAGGCTATAATCGACGAAGTCTTATAATGACATAGACTCGATGGGAAATGACAGAAATGGCTCATGGTAAGGACTCTCAGATCATCCTAGGAAACCAGAAATAAAAGACTAAGCCTGTTGAATTGTTGATGCACTGCGCAGAAGGGTTTGTTGGTGACGCTGATTCTCGTTGGAGCAAGTATTAGTAGTCTATCGTCATCAACTATGTTTAGCAGTGCATTTGTAGGATCTAACACAAGATGTCAGATGTTCATTGTTCTGTTGGAATTCACGGTAGAAATGTAGGTTGCGTCTTTTGAATTATTTTTAGGTGCAGGGTTCATAGTACACCATACGGAAGTGATCGCGCCTCTAATGTGAAGGCGGTAGACCCTATGGAAGTGATCGCGCCTCTGTCGTGAAGGCGGTCAAAAGTAATCTTTATGACTCCAAATGAAGTCGGGGTGGTGATAGTGCAATTGATGAGCTTTAGAGTAGGCTCACATTTTGTTTCTCCTTTAGTCATTCCTAAGTTGTAATTTCTCGACTGGTCATGAACAGAATCGAGTGGACCTCATAAATTTTAAGAAATGATGCTTTCGAAATGAGAAATGGAAATGAGGGATGGGGAAATGGAAATGGAAATGAGACATGAGAAATGAAGATGAAAGTGGAAATGGGAATGGAAAATGATTAGAAATGGGTATGATTATGGTTATGATGGCGACATGGGCCTAATTATATGCATATGCAGATGGGGACTGGACTGGATTGGACTGGACTGGACTGGACTATGCAAGCAGACTGGACTGAATGATTGGGTTGTTATGCTAGTTTCACTAGACTTAATGGATTGCCTTTATGGACTTATGGAATGCTAGCTTCGCTAGACTTAGGAAGGAATTGGCTTCGCCAGACTTGATGATCTGGGGATTGTTATAGATGTAAGATAAGAGTAGCTTCGCTAAACGCGGAGGGTGCCTTTATGGTCTTAGAGGTGACTAGCTTCACTAGGTCAATGGGTGCCGTTAGGGTCTTAAAGGGATGACTAGCTTAGCTAAATCAAGGGGTGTCGTTATGGTCTTACAGGGATGACTAGCTTAGCTAAGTCAAAGGGGTGCCGTTATGGTCTTACAGGGATGACTAGCTTAGCTAAGTCAAGGTGGTGCCGTTATGGTCTTACAGGGATGACTAGCTTAGCTAAGTCAAAGGGGTGTCGTCATGGTCTCACAGGGATGATTAGCTTAGCTAAGTCAAAGGGGTGTCGTTATGGTCTTACAGGGATGACTAGCTTAGCTAGGTCAAAGGAGTGTCGTTATGGTCTTACAGGGTTGACTAGCTTAGCTAGGTCAAAGGGGTGTCGTTATGGTCTTATAGGGATACTAGCTTCGCTATACTTAATGGTTTGGACTTCGTCCTATATGGATTTGGAATTGGACTGGATTGCCTTTGGAATTTTGTTGGGCCTTATGTGGACCTAATTCTGGACTTAGTCCTATATTGGTTTGAAGTTATACTTGAAAATGCACATGGGCTTGACATTGGATTGGAATAGAGTTTGATTAGACTTGGACTGGGATTGACATAGACTAGGGTTCACATAAAGATGCAAATGGGACTAGGTTTTGACAGGAGCTAGACTTATATGGGCCTAAGATGGACTCTAATGCTAGCGGGCCTAATATGAATGCATGGACTCGAATTAGATGGACTCTATATGAATGCAAAATAGACTCTAATGCATATGGGACTAGAATGAATGCAAGTGAAATGGCTCGGTTGGATTGAATTGGATTGAAGATGTTTGGAATGGGCTTAGAATTTTTTGAAATTCATTTTTGAAAGGAACCCCTTTTTTTATTTTTTGTTAGGAAAAAATGATGAATTAATTGTGAAAATAGTTTTTTTTTTTTTTTTTGAAATGTCGTGGTATGATGATTAATAAATGTTTTTGAAAAAGGTAGAATAGAATATGGTGTAGGATTGATTTTGAAAAATGTAAGTTTTTTGAAATTGGTGAATATGGAAAGGTAGGATCGACAGGGAAGATTAGTTGAACAACAGGGAGGAAATGGGAAGAGGTAGATATGCATGACAATTCTAACTCTACAATGACCCTTTTGATGCATTTTTTTTAGGACAGACTTGACCTTGCATGAAAGGACTGATTTTACATGTTGAATTAGGTGACAAGCCTAAATGACCAAATTACGCGAATGCAGACAAATAGACGCACATAGGACTGAACGTAGGATCGACAATTACGACGGCTAAATCAAGGAAAAACATGCGATGTACAGACTGCGTGCCGCGCAGCATTGCTGCGCGCGGCGCACGGTTGTGCGACTGGCGCAGGAGTGGTGCGCCAGGCGCAACCTAATGCGCTTGGCGCACTACTCCCCGACACGTTTTTCGGGGATTTAGGCGACAAATTGGCCGATTGACGAATTTTTTCTTGTTTGTTAGACGCGATTTTAGGCATGACGCATAATAATGACAATTTGACAAAATAATAGCAGGCAAGAATTGCAATCACAGGCAAATGTCATATAACATGGATGCAAAAGTTCCAACCTAAAGTCCAGTTCTATGTTTGAAACTATTGGTCAGGTTTAGGTTCAGTCTGAAAGGGTCCATGACTAAGAGATTGATCCCACACTTCATACCCCTGCTTAAAGAGGTGGCCACGTGTAAGACGCACTCCAGTCTCAAGTCAGGAACAAGAGAACAATGCCATGGTTGGGTAGGTTTGCTTATGACTAAGGTCCAACACTATCGCTCAGGAAGCTTTTTGGAAGGACAAAGCGCAAACCCCCCGGGGGTGACCTCACACATAGAACATGTGCTAATGAGGCAAGGTAGATTGTCCTTATGGTGGCTGAACAATAGCCATGCATATGCAAAACAGTATATTATTCAAAGGCATACAAATAAGAATGAATCATAATTTTCAAGTTTCACCCACTCATTTAAAAAAATTAATTTTTTTTACAATCCTCCCCAGTGGAGTCGCCAAATTGTAGGCGTGTTTTTATTTCGCCTACGCGGTGTGAGCGCGTATTATATTTGACTACCCCACTGTAAAGGTTTTATTGAAAATTGTTTTGAAAGAAGTCGCCAACAATTCTTTTTAGGAAGAATCATAAACCTAATTGGATATGGGAAAACCATAGGGACAAATTATCCAATGTAGATTTCCCCGTCATGACTCCATATATGGTCAAAATGAACCAGAGATTAAGTTCGGGGGTGAGGGTACGAATATAGTCATAATGAACCACATTCGCCCAAAGTTGGCCTCTACTAAATATCAATTCATAAAGATTTTATGACAAAGAACAATCAAATAATGCTTTAAGCACCCTAAAAATATTTAATCTAAATTGGTTCAGGAAACACATAGAAAGACTAATTTTTAGTGACAAGTTATTATGCAATCAATATTACAGGGAACCTAGCAAGTTGCCCAATTTAATCTGATTAATATTAGAACAGTTCTTTAGGTCTTTGATTAGCAAAAATAAAATGTGGGGTGACAAAAGCAATAAAGCAGGGACAATCATATAATATGAACAGAATAATCAGGCAAGTATAATAATGTACAAAAATAAATAAAAAGAAAAGAAAAGGGTTTAGGATATATAGTAGAGCGATTTTATATTAAAGATCTACATCAGGAAAGAAAACTGTTAGTAACTTCAATATAAAAATAATTTATTTAAGGACCCTCAGGATTTTAACGTGGCTTGGGTCTGCGAGATTGACAACCTTCGGGACGAGCAATCGTGAAGCCTGAAAATCTGAATGTATGAAAGTATGTAGATTGAATGTGTTTTGTGTTTGAAAGTATGAATTTTGTAGGGAAGTTTTGTAGTTTGTAGAGAGGATCGTAAAGTAATCGTCGAGTTCGAAGTGTGTTAATGTGAAAAATCCGTTTTTGAAATCTGTTCAGAAATCAGGCCTATTTATAGGGAAAACGACATTGCGCCTCACGCGCTCGCTGCGTCTGGCGCAGCTGACATGGCAAGCTTATGACGCGGCATGACCAATAAAAAGTGTACACGTGGTACGCGCTTTTAAAAAAGATAAGAAAGAAAATCCGCGTCTCAAGCAGAGAGTCGCGCTTGACGCAGGACTCTACATGAAACAGAAGTCTACGTGGCAATTTTGGTGCGCTTGGCGCAGCCTACGTGGAAGTCCACGTGGCAGGACATGTGTCCTCAGCACAGTCAGCTGCGCTCCGCGCACCACCTTGTTTTTTATAGTTTTTTTATATAAACGCGTTTTAAAAATTCTCTTTTATCTTTTAACTCCGCAAATCTTATTTTATGGGATACAATCTGATTTTGACTTAAAAAATATATCTTTTGAAAATATTTATTTATTAAAATAAATCAATTAATTATCAATTAATTGGGCTTTTCAAAGAATTGGGCTCAAATACAATTAATTATCATGAATAATTAATTGGGCTTTAAAATAGGACTTTAACACTTTTCGAAATGGTTTTGAATTGCTATTCAGACTGCTCTGCCCTTGGATCGGACCAATTAAGACCACAGTATGTTTTATCATCGGATCCTTAAATGGGGAGACACGATTATGTGTCTACAATGGGTCTTAGCAGTTTTATGTAGACTACCGTACCTTGAACCGCGCTACTGTTCCCGACAAGTATCCCATGCCAATGATCTCACGAGTCTTCAAAATCGGACATCAAGTCAGGGTACCATCAAATTCGTGTGAAGGAGGAATATGTGCCAAAAACAGCCTTCCGCACCCATGAAGGCTACTACGAGTTTCTTGTCATGCCATTTGGACTCACCAACGCTCCGGCCACCTTCCAATCTCTCATGAACGAGATATTTAAACCCTACCTACTAAGTTTGTTTTGGTATTTTTCGATGACATACTTGTGTACAGTGGTGATGAGGTTGCCATTGTGAACACCTTGAAGTGGTGTTGTAAACACTTGCTGCATATGAGTTGTATGTGAATGCAGGGAAGTGCAAAATGGGGAGGAGTAAAGTGGTCTACTTGGGGAATTTAATATCGGCCGAAGGAGTGGCCATGGATTGGGAAAAAGTTCAGGCAATGTTAGATTGGCCAATCCCCAAGACATTGAGGGAGCTCAAAGGGTTCTTAGGGCTCACGGGGTATTATAGGAAATTTGTGGCTAATTACGCGAAAATAGCACTACCCTTGACTTCACAATTGAAGAAAGATAGTTTCCATTGGGGTGATGAGGCTCATCAAGCCTTTACACGGTTGAAACACGCCATGAGTATCACCCCCTTGTTGGCAATGCCTAATTTTTAGCAACCTTTTACCTTGGAAACAGACGCTTCAGGGCATGGTTTAGGTGTTGTCCTATTACAAAACCAACACCCAGTAGCCTATTTCAGTCATACTTTGGGAGCTCGAGCTCGCCTTAAGCCTATATATGAGAAAGAGTTAATGCCGATTGTCCTTGCGGTGCAATCCGTGCAAAAGTGGCGCCACTACCTCATAGATAGGAGGTTCATTATTCGCACCGATCAACGGAGTTTACAATTCCTTATGGAGCAAAGAATGGTGGGAGTGGAGTATCAATGGTGGATGAGTAAACTAAAAGTTCGAAATTCAATTCAACTCAGGGGCCTCCAACAAAGTAGCTGATGCCTTGTCGTACAAAAGCACCGGGGCTAAATTAAGCAACCTGGAAAGTGTGTGTGGAGTCCTGTGGCATCAAGTCTAAGCAGATGTAGACCAAGATGGATTTATACAGAGACTTAAGAAGGAAATTGTGGCGGAAGACATCAATCACTATGGGTTTTTGGTGGTGGAAGATTAGTTGCTCTACAAGGTACGCATTATGGTCCCACCTGATTCTATCATCATCTGTAGGTTGCTAGTAGTGATGTCAGTGGGTAATGGACCCTACCCATATCCATGGATCCAGATCCGTTTTTAGCGGATCTAGATCCTCAAGTTTTAGACCTAACGGATCCGGATAGGATATGAATCCTAGTTGTTAGAAACGGATCTGGACCGGATCCGTAATCTATTACCCAGATCCGGATCCGTTTACCCCTTTTTTAAAAGTTATTTTAAGATATATAATTAAAAGGGTAAAGCTTAATGTTAAACTCTTAATGTTATTTATGATTGGATTTGTTATATTAAGGTTGAATGTTTGTTTACTTCAACATCGACAAATGAAATGCCAAATAGCGTTGGTTTGTTCTTTGAAATCTATAATTATAGTGAAAATTAGGGTCGTTTGAAGAATATAGATTAGGATCCGTTTTAAACCCAAATTCGTAGGATCCATTGGATCTAGATCCGCAATCTTATTACCCAGCAGATTTGGGTCGGATCTGGATCCTTGCCTAAAAAACGGATCTGGATCTGGATCCTAGAGAATCCGGTCCAAATCCTACCTATTGACATCCCTAGTTGCTAGTTGAGTATCATGACTCACCGGTGGGAGGTCACGCGGAGAACTCAAGACCTACCTTCGTTTGGCCGGGGAGTAGGATTAGGTCGACATACAAAAGGAGGTGGCTAAGCACATCCGGGCATGTATTACCTGCCAGCAGCAAAAGGCCCTCAATTGCAGCCCATTAGGCCTCCTTCAGCCACTTCCATTATCCGTCCCAAGTATGGGATGGAATCACCATGGACTTTATGGAGGGACTACCACGGTCTCAAGGGTGGACTCCGTTTTGGTGGTTGTCGATCGCCTCACGCAATACGCTCATTTTATTGGGTTGAAGCACCTGCACCCTTTCACAACCCACTCCCTAGCTGCAATTTTTGTTGAGGAAGTGGTACGTCTCCATGGATTCCCTAGCTCTATATTCTCCGATCGTGATAAAATATTTCTAAGCCTATTTTGGAAAGATATATTTCGTTTACAAGGCACTCACCTCTATAAATCCACCGCTTATCACCCTCAAAGAGATGGACAAACCGAGAAAGTTAACAAGAGCCTTGAGACGTATCTACGGTGCTTTATTAATGGCCAACCACGCCAATTGGCCAAGTGGCTAGGGTGGGCCGAATTACTCTTACAACACTTCCCCCCACATCTCCACCCTGGTTATACCCTTCAAAGCCCTCTTCGGGAGAGATCCTCCACCCTTGTTGCGGGTGGGGAAGGGGCGGACACCAGTGGGCTCATTGGATGAAGAGTTACAACTAAGAGATCTCATGTTGGATGACCTTAGGATGAACTTGTTGCATGCTCAGCAGAGACAAAAAGAAATGGGCAGATCTGAAGAGAACGGAGGAGAATTTCAGGTGGGAGATTGGGTTTTATTGAAGCTCCAACCTTACCGCCAACAATCTTTGGCCAAGCGAGCATGTGAGAAGCTTTCCCCTTGTTACTATGCTCCCTATAAGATTATTCACAAGGTCGGAAAGGTAGCCTACAAGATGGCCTTACCCCCTCAAGCCAAAATACACCCGGTTTTCCATGTATCTCAATTGAAAAGAGTCAAGGAACTGATCCCACCTCCTAACCATATCCCAATGGAGTTAACAGCTGACTTGGAGTTGCAAGCTCAACCGGAAGCGGTATTGAAACTCATGAGCAACACTTATCTGAAAGTATTGATCAAGTGGCAGAACCTTCCATTGGAAGAAGCTACCTGGGAAGACTTCGAAGTTCTAGACCTTCAGTTCCATCCTTCCACCTTGAGGACAGGGTGAATCTATGGGCGGCGGGTAATGTGATAGAATCAATCAGGACTCCACTAAGGTTTGTTTACACTAGGCGCAAGAAAATGGGGAGGGTAGGAGATCCACCATAGTGCCGTTATTTCGGCAGCATGTGACAAATCAGCAGAGTAGTGGGCTGTTACAAATGAAAGAGAGAATTAGAGGAATAATCCAGACAAAAGAATGTGACGTGTGTATCACAGTAAGTTGTATAAATAGTAATCCTAGGAAAATGGGAAAGGTATTTAGAAAAATGAGAATCATCTAGCCTTGTATTGGGAGTGTGGAGCCACTCGAAAGCTTCCTTTATTTTAATACAATATCTCTCTCTTCTCTTATATTTCTTATTCTTCTTGTTATTTACTTCATATTGTTGTGCTGATGCTATAAGGTCTGTGACAGAATCGAAAGATGAACACCCTAATTAGGGACCCATTTGTATGTTCACCCTTAGGCATCCAAAATCTCATATCCGGGGCTAGAACCAGATTGTTGTTTACTCATTCGAGGATTTTGATACTGCTAAAGAAATTTCATAAATAAGTTATTTTTACAAAAAAAAACTTATATAATTGGTTCGGATCAAAAAATGAAACTTTAAAAACCTTGGACCGAAGACCGATCAACTTTTTCTGTTCGAATCAAAAGATGAACACCTTGATTATGGCCCCATTTGTATGTTCTTTCCTAGGCCTCCAAAGTCTTGGATCCGGGGTTGATCATCAGTGCACAAGGCTTACAGCAGATTATTATTGGTATGCTTGAGATAGGAGAAGTAAGGCCCTGTTCTTTTGAACTTATTTTCAGTTAATTTCAGTTCAGTTAATTTAATTCCAGTTTATTTCAGTTCAATTAATTTAATTTCCGTTCAGTTAATTTAATTTTAGTTAATTTAATTTAATTTAATTCGTTCGCTTAATTTAATTTCGGTTCGATTAAATTTAATTTCGGTTTAGTTCGGTTAATTTCAGTTAATTTCAGTTTAGTTCATCTTATGTAATGTTTTAATTATTATTATTTATTTATTATGATTATTATTATTATTATTATTATTATTATTATTATTATTATTATTATTATTTATGATAATAATAAAAATTAATATTATTATTTAATATTTATTATGATTATTATTATTACTATTATTATTTATGATAATAATAATAATTATTATTATTATTTATTTTTATTATTTTTATTATTATTATTTATTATTTATTTTTTATGATAATTGTTTATTATTACTATTATTATTATTATTATTATTATTTATTATTATTTATTATTTATTATTATTTATCATTTATTATTATTATTATTATAATTATTATTATTATTTATTATTTTTTTATTTATTATTATTATTATATATTATTATTATTTAATATTATTATTTATTATTATTATTATGTTAGCATTATTTATTTATTTATTATTATTATTATCATTATTATTTATTATTATTATTTTTATTATTTATTATTTGTTATTTAATATTTATTATTTATTATTATCATTTATTATTTATTTATAATAATAATTATTATAATTATTATTATTTATTACGCATTATTTTTATTTATTATTTATTATTATTATTATTTAATATTATTATTATTTATTTATTTTATTATTATTTATTTATTTAGTATTATTGTAATTATTATTATATTTACTATTATTGTTATCATTATTTATTCACTATTTGTTATTTATTATTTATTATTATTAGTATTATTTATTATTATTATTATTATTATTATTATTATTTATTGTTATTATTTATTATTTATTATTTAGTATTAATTATTTATTATTTATTATTTATTATTTATTATTTATTATTTATTATTTATTATTTATTATTATTTATTATGATTATGATTTATTATTTATAATTTATTTATTATTATTATTTATTATTTATAATTATTTATTATTTATTATTTATTATTTATTATTTATTATTTATTATTTATTAGATTATTTATTATTTATTATTTATTATTTATTATTTATTATTTATTATTTATTATTTATTATTTATTATTTATTATTTATTATTTATTATTTATTATTTATTATTTATTATTATTTATTATTTATTATTTATAATTTATTTATTATTATTGTCTTTATTATTATTATTATTATTATTATTATTATTATTATTAATATTTTAAAGTTGACCTTAACTGAGCTTAAATTAAATAATAAATAATAATTATAATTATAATAATAATAAATAATAATAATAATAACAATAATAATAATAATAAATAAATTATAAATAATAATAAAAATAATAATAATAATAATAATAATAATAATAATAATAATAATAATAATAATAATAATAATAATAATAATAATAAATATTGATAATATTATGTTAATACTTATTGATTATTATCGATAATTATTATTTTATAAAATTAAATATACAATTCAGTTCAGTTTCTCTCAGTTAATTTAATTTAATTTAATTTAATTTCAGTTCAGTTAATTTAATTTCAGTTCAGTTCAGTTAATTTCAGTTCAGTTAATTTAATTTCATTTTAGTTAATTTAATTTCAATTTAATTCATTTAATTTAATTTAATTTCAGTCAAAATAAGTTCAAAAGAACGGGCCTAAGTGCTCTGGCAGCAAACATGCAGAATAACCATTACCCTCATAATAGTAACATTAAACTGAACAACAACATCAATGTTTGAATCCACAACCTCATGTTCAATAAAGTAACATCTTTACCATCACTTCACTGACGCAATAAAAGTAACAATTTTACCATCACTTCAATGACGCAACTAATGACGACAAAGTAACCACATAAGAGAAAAGACATGCTTATACCTTTTCTTTAGTACTACTCCATCCGTTTCTTTTTAATCTATACATTTTTCTTTTTGATCTGTTTCTTTTTAATCTACACATTGTTGTTTTTTCTATTTTTGGTAACATGTCTCATCTACTTTCTCCTTTTTTCTCACCCATATGGTCCACTTTTTAATATAATAACCCACCTTATAATTTCTCTCTCACACTTTTCAGTTTCTCTCATAGAAAAAAAAAATTCCACTTATTGTTGGTTGACCAATTTTACCAGTTCAATTATGCAGTTGATTCAGATTAGTAACATAAATTTGAGATGATACTTTAATCAACTTGCAATCTCAAACTAGATGCAGCAAATTTTAATATCAAACCATATAAAATAGATTATGATTTCACATTATTAAAATTTATGTTATTTTCGTTTCTAAATAATGGTTACACTTTAACTTTTGACGCGTGCCGATGCAAAACAATGAGCACTAGTATCTCTAATTTTGTATTTGTAAAAAAAAATTGATATTCTAAAATAGTAAAATTACATATCGAGACAAATGAAACAAGATCCTGCAAGACTATATTTTCCCTTACCCATAAATCACAAATAATAGTCAAATTGAAACCATTATTTAGAAAAGGAGGTAGTAATCAAATTTGATATGCCTCTTAAACCAAATTTGAAGCCCGTCACGAAGTTAACATAAAAACTACATAAAATAAAATGAATATTCAATAAAATTTAATCTCAAATTACATGCAACGACATGGAGAATCACTCGGACTATAACTTGTAATATTCATAAGTGTAAAATTTGACACAACGACACATATACAATTGCCAAGTCAACTATGGCCCCGTTCTTTTGAACTTATTTTGACTGAAATTAAATTAAATTAACTGAAATTAACTGAACTGAAATTAAATTAACTGAAATTAAATTAAATTAAATTAACAGAAATTAAATTAACTGAACTGAAATTAACTGAACTAAACTGAAATTAAATTAACTGAACTGAAATTAAATTAATTGAACTGAAATTAAATTAAATTAACTGAAATTAACTGAAATGAGAGAAACTGAACTGAATTGTATATTTAATTTTCTAAAATAATAATTATCGATAATAATCAATAAGTATTAACATAATATTAACATAATATTATTATTATTATTATTATTATTATTATTATTATTATTATTATTATTATTATTATTATTATTATTATTATTATTATTATTATTATTATTATTATTATTATTATTATTATTATTATTTTTATTTATTATTATTATTATTATTATTATTATTTATTTATTTTAAGTTCAGCTAAGTTCAACTTAATAATAATAATTATAATTATTATAAAAACAATAATAATAAATAATAATAATAATAAATAATAATAATAAATAAATAATAAATAATAATAAATATTAAATAATAATAAATATTAAATAATAATAAATAATAAATAATAAATAATAAATAATAAATAATAAATAATAAATAATAAATAATAAATAATAAATAATAAATAATAAATAATAAATAATAAATAATAAATAATAAATAATAAATAATAAATAATAAATAATAAATAATAAAAATAATATAATAAATAGTAATAATAATAATAATAATAAATAAATAATAAATAATAAATAATAAATAATGAATAATGAATAAATAATGATAATAATAATACTAAATAATAATAATTATAATAATACTAAATAATAAATAATAATAATAATAAATAATAAATAATAAATAATAAATAATAATAAGAATAATAATAATAAATAATAAATAATAAATAATAATAATAATAATAATAATAATAAATAAAAATAATAATAATAATAAAATAATAAAAAATAATAATCATAATAATAATAATAAATAATAATAATAATAATAAATAATATAATAATAATAATAAAAATAAATAAATAAATAATAATATAATAATAATAAAGAATAATAATAAAAAATAATAATAATAAAAAAAATAATAAATAATAATAATAAATAATAAAAATAATCATAATAAATAATAATAATAAAATAATAAATAATAAAAATAATAATAATAATAATAATAATAATAAATAATAATAAATTGATAATAATAATAAATAATAGTAATATTAATAATAAACAATAATAATAATGATAAAGATAATAATAATAAATAATAAATAATAATAATAAAAATAATCATAATAAATAATATTATCATAAATAATAATAATAATAATCATAATAAATATTAAATAATAATAATTATTATTATTATCATTAATAATAATAAAATAATAATCATAATCATAATAAATAAAAAATAATAATTAAAACATTAGATAAGATTGAACTAAACTGGAATTAACTGAACTAAAATGAAATTAAATTAACTGAACTGAAATTAGATTAACTGAACTGAAATTAAATTAACTGAAATTAAATTAACTGAAATGAAATGAAATTAAATTAACTGAACTGAAATTAACTGAAATGATCTGAAATTAAATTAACTGAATTGAAATTAACTGAAAATAAGTTCAAAATAACAGGGCCTAAATTATTGTGTCACGGATTCCACCTCAACATGGGCATATCGAATCATACATTGATACAAGAATTTGCTGATTGATCTGAACGTTACCCAAAGTTGAAGCTAACCCGATCTAAACTAAAATCTAGAGCAATTATACAAGAATTGGGTAATTGATTAAGTAAAATCTAATTTATGATGCGATACTGTGGTGTCTTGTTAAATGCCTGATAATAGGCCTGCTTGCTTTTCTATTGTAATATACTTCCTTCGTTACATCATTTTTGTAACTTTTGTAATTTTGCATTCTCGAATGCATTACTTTGACCAATAATATATTTATTTAATTAGTAAAATTAGTATGAAAAATCACAAATTAAGATAGATCTAACAAGATCCTACCTGACTAATTTTCTAACCATATAATGGTGATAATTCGTTATCAAAGTTTATAAAATTTGACCTTAAAAGCACAAGTGTTGCATGAATTAAGTTTTGATGATTTTAGGTAGGAATTCTAAGAGGGAAAACCTAAAATTTTGACTTCTGTTAGGAGAGCTGAAGGTGGATGGGGCTTCAAATTCCAAACAATCTCTACATGTGCTGTCTTTTAACAAATGCCAGACTGGCTGCTAGAAGTTTATTCCTTCCATCCTAAATTCCTAACCGTTTAATGACACAATAACAGTCTGCCTTCTTGTCTGTGCTTCCTTCCTTGGCATCTTAGTTATCCATGGAAATTCAGATAGGCATTGGAAAACCAAAGCCAAAGATACAAGATAAGCAACCATACAGATGAATTTGAAATTGCAAACTTAGGGTCATTTAGATAGCCGATATCTAGTAGTTATACAAGCATCAAATCGTCATGCAACATAAAGACACTGACGAAAAAGGTTTCAGAACATAGCTGAACATTACAAACACTGAACTAGACATAATACCCTGGTAACTATTTCAAGAATCAGCAGCCTTTGAATCTTTGGCTTTCTTATCTCCTCTAGCGGAGGATTTCCTCTCAACATCCTTTGGTATAGTCTCCTCGACCACCTTTGGCACCGTAAAGCTAAATTCACTCACAGACACACCTTTTATATCAGGATTTTCTTCCAAGTACTTAGCCACTTCGGTACCTGACCTAACTTTCTTCCCCGTTGGAGTAACATAATGAGCGTCCAATTTAGAGAAGTCCCTTCTAAGAACCAGCTTTCTCTTAAAACCAACTGGGGTCCTTGGGATGTTAGGCTTGTCAATCACCCAAGTCCTGGTGGCATCTTTTTCGATATCAGCAAGATCATTGCATGAGGTATTAGGCTTCTTACTGCATGTAAAAGGTTCCTCCAACAATTTACTTCTGATAACTTCATACTCTTCTTCGTTGGGTATCAGTCTCCATTTAAAGCACTCTCCACATTGTACAGCATAAAGTCCAATTGTGTTAGCCCCTGCCTGTGTTTTCTGCAATAACGTATTAGTTTGGTGAGGTAGTAGAAGGGTACCGATCTGTTTAACTTTAATTTATTTGTTAACTTGAGTAATATCACCCCATCTTTCTTTTCTATTACAGTGGGTTGGGAAGTCCAACATTATGGGAAGAGGAAACCTCAAAAATCTCTAAAGTCTAAACCCACCTAGCATAATTTTAAAGAGATGCTACCATGGCAACAGAAAGAAAGTTTCTGGACAAGAAAGGAACGCCCTGTAACCAGGCAAAGGCTTTCGAAAGCTAAGCCAAAGGGACTGCCGGCCAGCTACAATTGGTCTAATGTGTGAATGCTTATGGTAGTACACTGAGAGCACTTTTTGCAACATTACTCCGTGTGTGTGTAAATATATATGTGCGTGTGTGTGTGTGTAAATATATATGTGTGTGCGTGCGTGCGTGCGCGTGTGTAAATATATATGTGCGAGTGTGTGTGTAAATATATATGTGTGAGTGTGTGTGTGTGTGTGTGTTTAAATATGTATGTGCGCATGTGTGTATGAGAGAGAGTACATATGTAACAAAGTTTTAAAATTACTTCATGCAACTTTTACTGTTAAATTTTCTAAATCACTTTATGTGAATAATACTTCCCCTGTTAAAAAAATTATAAAATTGGACTCCTAACAATTGATCAGCTGTGTATCAAGATATACTTGAGATGGGAATTTCCCAATACATAGTTGGAATCACATTAGAAAAGGAGAAGCAGTTGGAATCACATTAGAAAAGGAGAAGCAAAAAGCTCACCCAAATTGCTGATTGAGCTTGAGTAGCTCACAAGTAGGCTCAACTCGCTATAACTTATAATAAAACATCGATATCTTCACTCACTCAAACACTTTATCCAAGAATAACAAGAGAACAATATCATCGTTGATGAACAAAATTCTAGTCAAAACCATTGCATCGCGAAAAATATACTTATATGTCTTGTGAGCAAGGTTTAATTTTACTTCTTATTAGTACTTCCCCCGTCCCACATTACTCCTAACACTAATCTGGCATGTAATTTTAGATGATAACTTGTTCTTTTGTCATCAATTTTTATGTTATTAAAAAGGAAAATTCGATAAGAGTTAGTGGGGGAATATTATATTTGGAAGAGAGAGTGGTGGACCATGCTTAAGTAGAAAGATTAAATGATAATAGGTCATGTCCAAAGATCAGAGGGTAAAGAGTAATGTGGGACTAAAAAAAATGCAAAGTGTAAAAAGTAACATGGGACGAAGGGACTATAAGATAAGAATATCTAACATTTGGCAAAATGGCAAAAGTTTGTTACCCTCCATGGCTCCTTGAAAAGTCTCTCAAGATTACTTTATTCTCAATCAAGTAAACATAATAGAACAGCATTTATCTTTGAATATATATATATATATATATATATATATATATATATATATATATATATATATATATATATATATATATATATATATATAGGATCAGGATCCGGTGAGAATGGGTCCTTATATGATAACATATAACATATGTGAGAACATATTTATGTTTAGAATATACGCAACACTTTTTAGAACATATGCAATACTTTTTAGAACATACTTAAATTTTTGTTTTTAGAACATATTCAACACTTTTTAGAACAATAACTTATAGAACATATGCTATGATTTTTAGAACATGAACACATCTTTTTACGTAAGAACCTAATCAACACATATACATATATTGATTTATACATGTTTTAAATTTTCAAGCTTATGTCCTAAATTATTTCAAGTATGTTCTAAAATATTTTAAGTGTGTTCCAAATTATTTTAAGTATGTTCTAAATTATTTTTAACATGTTCCAAAGAGGAAAGTAAGTAATTATCAAATAATTCAGCGAAATTTCAGTGTGTTTTTGGTAATTTTCAATTGATTTTTTTTAATTCCAAGAATGCAGAGATAAAGGATACAATACTATTCATATTTATTTTTTCATTTATTTATAAATTAGGAACATCAAAACTCTAGTGCGACTATTTAGAACATGACAAGAACTATATAGAACATGACAAGAACTATTTAGAACATAACAAGAACTATTTGGAACATAATAAGAACTATTTGGAACATAATAAGAACTATTTAGAACATAACAAGGACTATTTAGAACACTAGAAGAACTATTAAAAACATATGTTTTACTATATTTAGAGCATAAGAACAACCACGTAGAACATCCTTTTTTATTATCAACAAAATAATCACAAAATTAACATGGGAGAAAAATATGTTATGGAACATATGCTCTAAAATTTAAGTATATACTTCCTCAAAAAAAAATATCCTAAAAAAAAAAAGTTTGATATAAGTATGTTCTTCTAAAAAGTGTTGCGTATGTTCTAAAAATTAAAAATTGTTTCCTTAAAATTAAGTATGTTTCCTAAAAAAAATTAAGTATGTTGTTCTAAAAAGTGTTGCATATGTTCTAAAAAGTGTTGCATATGTTCAAATTAAATATATTTCCTAAAAAAAGGTTAAGTATGTTGTTCTAAAACATGTTTGCATATGTTCTAAAAAGTAAAAAGTGTTACATATGTTCTAAAAAGTGTTACATATGTTCTAAACATAAACCTGTTCTAAACATAAATCTGTGTTCTCACATAAAAGATGTGTTCTCACAAGAACCTTCCCCTGTGTATATATATATAGAGAGAGAGAGAGTGGAGGAAGTTGGAAAACTAAAGTACTCAGCCAAAACAAATACCACAAAGATCTAGCAAATATGTAACCCAGGACTAAAAAGGAATAATTAGACACAACCAAAGTTGACTTATTGATCCTCCAAAAGAACCCAAGTAGAGAAAGCTTCAACCAAGTTTCACATCATCAGCTGGTTGCCAAGTGCAACACGCTCACATGAGTACATACAAAGTAAAGGAAACTAAAAGAAAATCTAATGCGGCATCGCATGTGTAATATCATCCTTCAACAGTGGTTTATACTCTCAAATAGTCCCTGATTACTTATTTCATGCAGAAAACTCAAAACAGATGTCACATAGAGTATGTTGTTCTCACCTTATTTTCGGTCCTTATAAGAAAAAATAAGTTCAGATAAGTTTAAATAGGAACTAATAAGGTCTAATAAGTTCAAATAAGCAAAAATAAGTTTTGACACGCTCACAAATAAAATCTGCTATAATGAAAATAAGTTAGATAAATTCTGATAAGGTCTAATAAGTTAAGGTAAGTTGAAAAGAACGGACCCATAAGGTGACGAGTCGATCCATATTCCAATAGTAGTCCGTTAATCACCACTTATGGAGAACGGAACCTTTAGGACCTAAGGTTTCCTGTTTACGGAACATTTCCCTTCACGAGAGTCCAAGACCCCAAACATTTCCCTGCTAATGAGTAATAAACCCTAAAAAAGCAGGGCTTGAGCAACCCCCGTTTCAAAGACCCCAACAATTTCCGTGCTACCTAGGTCACCACATATCTCATTAAAAATTTACCGTTCTCTACAAGGTCCACAAAATCACTTCATTTCCATAAACAGCCACTCCCATTTTACATATTGAATTTCCCTATCAAAATCACCAACAATATGAAAATTCTAAAACATTTAGATACTGAAAGATTATATTTATCTCAGATGTTGGGAAAAACTTTGTAATAGCCAGAGAATATATAAACTCTCTTCAGCCTGGAAAAAAAATGTCACCACTTGCTTCTCCAAACCCTCCAAAAACAAAACAAAAACAAAAACAAAAACAAACTATTAACCTTTCTTATATTCACCACTACAATTACATTGAAAATATTTCCTCAGGTTACATGTGAATTAATTGCATATAATCACTTTAAAAATTAAAACTTTCAATTGAAAAAATATTCCTTGTAATAAGCCTCAAACTTTAACACAATTAAACATGCACACAAATCCAAAGTCATATCAATTGTACACAGAATGACAGAATCATGCAAATGAATTTTCATCATAGTAATTGCATAAACATTTGTGCATTTCTTCGTGATTTATCTTAATTTTCTCTAATCCTTAATCAAATAAGACAGACATGCATAATTTTAAAAGAAACCCAATTGCTAATTAATAAAACCCAAATCATGAAATCAAAAATTAAATTCAGATGACAAAATGCAACAAAATGAACCCTAATCGCAGCATAAAAGAAACCATAAAGGGCATCGATCGACCATACGATTATCAAATTCTCAAATTAGGGTTTCGGAAAGTAATGAGAGAGAGAAGAAAACCTTGGTAGAAGCAGGAGTTGACGGAGTTGCCGGAGTCCGTGAAGTAACGGAAACTTCGGTCGTCGGAGACTGATTTGTAACAACCGACGGCTGAGACATCGGAGATGACGGCGAATTGAATGGGACCCACAAATAGAGAAGAGAGAGATAGCGCTAAGATGAAGTGAACAGTGTTTGTTTTACTTCCGTTAAAGGTTCAAACGTTCTGAAAAAAGAGCATTTTTATTGCAGATCTCGAAGGCTGGCTTTCCAAACTAGTTTTGTTTAGGTGAAACAGAAATTCCTAATAACTATAGATAGCAGGTAAAAGCAAATGGGTCGACACGACTTATCCGTTTAATTAAAGGGTCAGGTTAAGGTTGACATTTCTAATATGAAATTAACCTGCTTTGACCCATTTGACTAATTGACATATACAAATCTTAAAAACCAATGTTGAAATTAGTGAAAATTTAAGAAATACTAGTTGTGGAATACATATTTAAAAAAAAACTCTAATCATGTACACTTTTAGGTAAATTTATTGTTGAAAAATAATTAACCTTGATTAAATTTAATAGTAAGAAAATAGATTGGTCAAATGGGTTAATTGAGTTTTTAACACATTTAATAAAAAAAAGTTAGGTTTGGGTTGAGATATATTGAGCCCGTTTATTATCAATCCGGACACGAACCCACACCAACCTGATTTGTTAACCAGCCTTGGTCCTAGTTGTGTTCATCTTATGGTGTTTTTGTAAATAAATGGAGTACGTTTTTAAAGAAAATAAAGATCAAAGAAAAATAAAACATAATGTTGATTTTTAAATATATTAATGAATATTTAAATGAAAAATGTTGTATATGAAATTATTAATATTGTATAATAAAGGACAAACAATGTATAAAAAATTACCATTTTTGTATAGAAAGTGATTGAATTTTGTTTATAGTATGAACAATAGGAGGAATCAGGGAAACCTTGTGTAAAAGCTCTAGGTAAACATAGGAGTATTTTTCATATATATAATTGATAAGGGCAACGATTTTTTGATGATATTTCATATTAGCCGATTTCTAATTTTTTTAAGGTGAGTTGGAATTATTTAGGGTTTGTTATATTCAAGTTGCCTTCTTGAACTTAAAGTAATTATTCATAATTATCCTTTTTTTTTACTTTCTTATCTTTGCACAACTTTTATTATTTTTCTCAACCTTTTAATATTTTGTACAAACTTTTACATATATCTTTTTGAATTTTATTAAAGTATTCTTAATTTTCATAATCTAATCAAAAAATTTAAACCTTTTCTAAATTTTTCATTAACTATTTTAAAATATTTAATCTTCGCATAACTTATTTTATTGTTTGTTGTAGAATGACGCGATCTCATGACAATTTTTGTCATGAATGGGATGATTTTTTTTCTTTTGGCTCATGACCATATCCATGACAAAAGAAGTCATGTTCTTAACTTCATATTTTGTACATGCATTTACATATTCTATTTTTTCTTTTAAAATGCTCGCTTTTCACATGAAACAAATATAGGCCAGATTTTCATCTCTTTTTTGGAAAACTACCCTCAGCCCCTGACACACCACCAAGACTTCAACAATCAAGTGAGATATTGTTATTTTTTAAAATTAAATCGCATGATTTATTACCTTATTTTTAGATTTCGTTACCTAACTTTTGTATGATTTAGGTCTTGATTAACAATAATATCATATGAGGTGATGAAAGCATTAAAACAGGACAATCATAATAACATGCATGTATATGAAAATAAATAAAAAGAAAGAAAAGGGATTAGAATGTACAATAGAACGATTTTATATTAAAAATCTACATCATGAAAGAAATAGTTAGTAGCTTCAATATAAAAATAAAGAATATATTCAACGACCCTCATGATTATACCGCGGCTTGGGTTTGAGAGATTGACAATCTTCGGGACGAGCAATCGTGAGTCCTGAAAATATGAACGTGTATGTAGATCTGAAAGTGTTTGCGTTTGTAAGTATGAGTTTTTAGAGAGATTTTGTAAAGGTTCATAAGGTATTCGTAAGTGTCGAAGTCGATGTGTTAAAGTGTTGAAGTATATTGAAGTCGTATGAAATCAAGACCTATTTATAGGGAAAACGAAATTGCGTGTCACGCGCTAGGTGCACCAGGCGCAGCACCCTGTGTGACGCACAATCACAACTATCAGGCGCACATTAGTGCGTCTAACGCAACATGCCCAATCAGCTTCATACACGTGGTACACACTTTAAACAAGATAGAATTGACAGCCTGCGTGTCGCACAGAGTTGTGCACTAGGTGCACAACTCTGTGTGACACATAATGCCACGTGTCAGGCAAACATTGGTGTGCTTGACACAGTTGGACAATGGTGCGCCTAACGCACGATGGTGCGCCAGGCGCACCGCCTTGCTTTTTGACACGCTTTGACAGCTTTTTTATAAAACGTGTTTTAAAGATTTTCTTTTATCTTTTTACTCCGGAAATCTGAATTTACAGGATAAAATCCGATTTTAATTATAAAAATATCTTTGAAAATATTTATTTTATTTAAATAAAACAATTAATTATTATTAAATAATTAATTGGGCTTTTCCATAGAGTTGGGCTCAAAATACAATTAATTATCAGGAATAATTAAGTAGGCTTTAAAATAGGATTTTAACACTTTAAAAAATAGTTTTGGGTTGACTTTTCATCCCCTTGGGTCGGACCAATTAAGACAGTGGTATGTTTCATCATCGGATTTTTAAATGGGGAGACACGATTATGTGTCTACAATAGCTATTGCTTTAAGTTAGATTATATGTAAGTTATAATCATGAAAATATCAGCGTACCACCCCTTGGAACATGAAATGATTTTCTTGTATGGATGAAGTAATATTCTTTTCAAATATCTTGAAATAAGGTCACACAAATTTATTTATGGTTTAAAAGATATATGAGAATGAAACTTCATCGAATCTAGTCATTAGAATTAATCATATATATCTTTCTTACTTTTTTTATGTAAACAACTCTAAAACCTGTCTTAAAATTCTATTTCTTTTGTTATTGTCCATGCACTTATGAGCATATGATCCTCATATTTGACTTGTTCCTATATTGATGGCTAACCATATATATATTTTCTTCTTTAATTTCCTATTGCCTTGATTTTTGGTAGAATCTCTTCTTTATCCTTTCAGCATTACTATGATCACAATTTTCCTAGAATCAACTTAACTCATTATTTAGCATGCTTCAATCACATTGCTGTAATTATTTGGTCATCAATCAAGTTTGTTTATGATTTTATAATGGAGAATTTTTCTACATTGAAAAGAAGATGGTAGGATCATATGATTATGGAAAATACATTTTGGAGCAGAGGTTATATTGGGCAAGTACCATTGGTATGTCAATACTTGAAATTAGATGGAAACGTTGTGAACAGCAAAATTGGCCCATTAAATCACACAACGTCAACGGTATTGGTTCAATTTATCTTCTTTTTCTTCATTTCAAGAGTGACTTACGCTATTTTACGACATCTGCAACAAAATATATTCGCCGCTCAAATCATAGTAAGATTTTTCCCAATTTCAATTATGTTGTAGCTATTTCTCCGCTCATTTTTTAAATAATTAATTACATGATAATGTAACATATAATTGTGATCCACATTAGTGAACAGTTACATGCTCACCAAAATCTATTGTACATACATGCAATCAAATTCCAATGATTGGTAAATTTATATTTGATTGAAAATATTATATTATGACATGAAGCTTTTAAATCACCTAATAATTTATCTGTCAATATTGTAATATCTAAGAACCTAAGAGCTATCTAATTTGTTAGCTGAAAAGTGGATGAAAAACACTTCATGGTTATGAAATTTTTCTTGTCTAGACTGCCTAGAGTTTTATCTAAATGATTTTGTAACATATAATTTAGCCTTTGGCGTGCATAGATACACATATGACATATGACATATGACATATGACATATGAGTATGTCTTAGAAATCCATTTACCTTACGTATCTTTTTCCATGAGCTACAGAATAAAATATGAGGAATGAGAAGAAGAAATACTACAACCATCATTTATCTAGATTATCTATAAATGATGCTATATTTGTATGCTAAAACTACAACATATAACTTTTTTTTGAACTAGAGAAAATAAACCTATTAACTGACACACAACATCTACGATTGAAATCAGGTTCAACCATAAATATGCCTACTATAGAATCTCACTATCAGGAATCCTGATTTGGAATTCATATGCCCTAATTAAAGTTTTCCTTTGTTTGTTCATACATCCTTGATGCAAGGGGGTGTGACAATCTCTAGTAGGAAAAGTGATGCCCATTATAAAACCGTGAGAACACCAATCAACAAACATATTCCATCGTTATAGACTAATTAAGAGCAAACTTGGACAACCATTGAAAAACGATATAAAATTAACAAATCAAAGAAAAACAACAAAAATCTAGGCTTACTAATTACCATTATTAGTTAGATCGACGGGAGCCTCTATAATAAACAACTAGTATTTTTTGCACGCGATGCGTGCGCGAACATCGCGGTGATATTGAACATGTTTCTTTTGTTTTCCAAAAATATGAAAGTTATTTTAACTAAAAAAAAATTGGTAGTTTTTTTTGGGGGGAAATCTGGTAGTTACATTAGAGTTTTTTTTTTAAAAAAAGTTCTATGACTTTTTTGCCCTCATAAGTTATCCTAAAGAATAAAAACATAAAGGGTATTTTAGGGAACTCAAGTGGACACCAAAGTCCTCAAGAGTTCCCATATATAATAGAGATAATAGAGGCTTTTGCTTAAGAGAGTGTGGAAAGGGAGAAAAAGAAGTAAGATCTTGGAGAACTCATCACAAATAGACAATTGAACACACAAGCAAATGGACTAACATTTTCAACTTTTATATAGAACTTTTTGTTGGAAAAGACCTATTAAAATAGTTATTTTGTTAGGAAAGACCTAATAAAAATATTTTTGTTGAAAAAGACCTATTATAATACTTTTCTTTGTTACTTAGACCACTCCAACTTTTTCCGGCCAAAAAGTCAATTTTATGGCATTGACTTTTCTTCCTATCTCATTCTCATTAAATGGGACCAATCTCTTTTTTTTTCAATTCTAATCCCTTAAGATGGGAAGCAAGACGAAGGCGTTTGATAGCGTTAAGGGATTAGGATACAAAAAAATAGGTTGGTCCCATTTAATAAGAATGGGATGGGAAGAAAAGTCAATGCCATAAAATTGACTTTTTGGCCGGAAAAAGTTGAAGTGGTCTTAAGTAACAAAGAAAAGTATTATAATAGGTTTTTTTCAACAAAAAAGTTTTTATTAGGTCTTTCCCAATAAAATGGCTATTTTAATAGGTCTTTGACAACAAAAAGTTCTTTTATATATGATTCACAAACAAGAAAAGGCTGTTATTTGGTATGTAGTTTTCTAAGTATTTGCTATGTATTTCATAAACAAGAAAAGGCCATTATTTTGATTCGATTTACTTATAACTGTTTTACCTTAATAATTTGTTCCCAATATTCCTAAAAATAACCAAATTTCATAATCATGGATACTACAGAGATAATGCAAATCAAAATATGATTTACGTAATTATATTACTTTGTAAGCAGAAAACTAAGATTGAATTAGGAAAAGTTGCAAAAAAAACCTTCTAAAAATTCAATTTTGCGAAAAATATCTTTTAAAGCATTCTTTGTAGAAAAAACCACAAACTTAATTTTTTTTGCAAGATGAAACCTATTCCCAATTTCCAGTGTGGTTTTTCAGATGCATAGAGGTGGCCCTTTTATCTTCCTTTAACCCCTATTTCCATTAACTGCAGCACCACCCATATGCATCTCAAAAACCACACCAGAAAATGTGTATAGGTTTCATCTTGCAAAATAAATTAGGTTTGTGGTTTTTTTTCTGCAAAGAATGCTTTAAAAGGTTTTTTTTTCGCAAAATTGAACTTTTAAAAGGTTTTTTTGGGCAAATTTTCCATTGAATTACTAGACGTACCGTGTCACGTGAGTAGAGTTGGGTATGAGACAGGTCGATTTATTGCTGGCTTGATTTGGCACGAGTTTGAGACTATTTCTACAACCAAGCAATGACATACTTTAAGCAATAGCTAATACTATAGCCTAAATTAATACGTGTAGTGGATTTTTGAAATATAAGTGATGCCTACTTAGGTACTACTACAAACATATATAAGTATTTCAAACTTGAATGGGTCCGGTACACAATAACTTATTGTATACCAGATTTCGTATGATTTAGTCAGTTTTGATTTGATATAGTCAGTTTTTATATGATATAACCATTTTTCTCTGTTACAACCAATTTTTATGTGATACAATCAGTTTGGATTCACAGTTTACTGTGAACTCGGTCCATCCAAGACTTATTGTTCGAGTACTTTTCTTTTCACTTTGCCTATAAATTTTACTTTACTTATACCTTAATGCTTTCTTTCCAATTGCAGGCTGGCATCCTTATTGGACCATCGTTTTTGACCCATGGTCGAGAAGTCCATGATAAGTTGTTTCCACCGGGTGGCACATTAATACTTAAAACCTTTGGATATTTAGGTTTCATAATCCATCTATTTGCATTAGGTGTAAATGCTAGTACAAACATTATAAAAGATGTAGGAAGAAAAGTTATAATTTTAGGACTTAGTAGCTTCATTTGTGGCGTAGGTACTAGCTTCACAACTCTTAAAATAGCCAAACTTACTTCTTCTAATATTCCAGAGCACCATCTTACATCATTAGGACTTCCTATGGTTCTTACATTTAACTCAGTATCACCATTTGTTGTTGTGACCTCTTTCCTCATAGAATTGAACATGATTAACTCGGAATTAGGAAATTTAGTTTCTTCAGTATCGATAATCACTGATTTTGTTGGATGGTTCTTAGTAGGATTCATGGGAAATATAGCACGAACAATACTAAATAAAGATATTAAGCAATCATCATTAATTATCCTTTGTATATTAGCCTACTACCTTACCATATTTTTCATTTTACGACCCTTAGTTATATACATATCAAGGCGTACCCCAGAAGGAAAACCAATGAGGGAAAGCCATTTTTTTGTGATCATTATTATGGTTCTAGGGGTTGCATTTGTTGGAGATCTTCTTGGGCATAGTGCTGGATTTGGTGCATTCTTATTTGGGTTAGTGTTACCAGATGGACCACCATTAGGAATGACGTTAATTGAAAAGTTTGACACTATAAGTTCTGGTATACTACTTCCTATTTTCTGTATTGTGAGTGGACTAAGGACAAATATATACTCCTTAAGTCTTCCATCATCGATGATCATTGAACTAATCTTACTTATGGGATATTTGGGAAAGTTTTTGGGTACCTTAATATCAGCTATGTTGATTGGGAAAATGACTCTCAATGTTGCCTTACCATTTGCTCTCCTCTTGTGTTGCAAAGGAGTTGCCGAACTTGCTGTATATGGAAATTTTAGGGATACACAGGTATGTATAATAACGCATTTTCATCAATCGTTATGAAGAGAAATAAAAAAAATAGGATCATTTTTACACACCACAATGTGTACCAATATAAGTACACAAATTCTTGGATGTGCATGATTGTTACACCATAATTTATGATATAACAACCAACAAACCACCGTACCGATTCTTTTGTAAAAAAGATCAAATGACATGAGATTCATGTCATTATCTCGTATAAATCCATGCCATCCTTGTTAGAGTCTATATCGTGTTACACGATAAGTTATGGTGTAACATGTTACACCCAAGACACACTCATATTAATATATGATGTGGCACATTCACATTGGTGTGCATAAAAGTGGGATAAAGAATCTCATTATCTCTTTAAGTAGATATTTTCATAGCTCATAAAACTATTTCCATGGAACCATCGTTCTTTATTGGAATAGAGTAAGAATGAGTCATGAAATTATCACTAGGTTCTTTACTTCTTTATGCATGGTCTTGATTCATTTAACATTGATATTATTTCCCATATTAACAATAGTCATTATTTTCGTTGCAGCTAATATCAGATGAATTATTTGCTCTTTGTATAATCACTATGTTGATTATAACTGGAATTTGTGTACCACTAGTGAAGTATCTTTACGACCCTTCATCACAATATATCAATACCAAAAGACAATCAATTCTAGAAAAGGGACACAAAGGAATTCTCAAGATGTTAGTTTGCATTCACAAAGAAGATAATGTCCCTTCCATCATCCATTTACTTCAAGTTGCTAAACCAAGAAAACAAAGCCCATTATGTGTATTAGTTATCCAACTCTTTGAACTTATTGGTAATAAGAAAGCCATTCTTGCACCATATGACGAAGTAAATAAGAAGACATCAAAGGGAAGAAATTCAGAACATGTAGCTACTGCTTTTACACTATTTCAGAAACAAATACGCGAAAATTTGAGAATCCAACACTTCACTGCAGTTACGCCTTATGCTTCTATGGACAATGATATATGCACCCTTGCATATGATAGAGGAGTAGATATTATAATTCTCCCTTTCCACCAAAACTATAAGGGTATTGATAAAATTGTTGCGGATTCTTATAGTATCAATATAAGAAATGTTAATCGTAGAGTCCTAAGGAAGGCTCCTTGTTCAATAGGAATATTAATTGATCAAGGAACACTAGAGGACGGCTACCATACAATCAGCGAATGTCGATTGTTTTATATAGTTGTTGTGCTATTCCTTGGTGGTGCAGATGACCATGAAGCACTAGCATACAGTAGACGTTTGGTAGAGAATCCAAATGTTCAACTTAACGTCCTCAGGATTAAGTCATTGCTTAACAACGACACAACTAGTACTGATGAAGGAAATGTCATTGACAATATGATTGTAAATGACTTTGTTGTAAATACTAAGAATAAGAAAAATGTCACGTTTAAGGATATCTTTGTAAATGATGCAGTAGGAACTACGAAGATTATTCGTTCGATAGAAGGCAATGTGGACTTAGTTTTGGTGGGACGGTACCACGATCCACAACTCTCAGCTATATCAGGACTAATGGATTGGAGTCAGTGGTCTGAACTTGGTGCAATTGGTGCTGTGCTTGCTACTTGGGATTTTCAATTTTCAGTGTTGGTTATACAACAACATCAAAACGATTACCATCAACCGGAGGGACAAAAAATGGTACAAAAGCAACGAAAACAAGCCAAATCAATGCAAACAAGACAGAATTCTAATGCATCTTTAGCATCTATAAGAGATGGAAATGAAATTACGTCATATGATTCATTTAGGGATGAGTATAAATTTGATACTAAAGATTCACATGCATACTCTAATCGTGTGGTAAATCAATAGCTGAAATAATAGTTACTTGTTGAATGATGTACATATATATAAAACAAACATAATGATACCCAACTTGATATATATCACTTTTTGTTCCTTCTTCTATGGAGTATAAGTTATCACAAGTCTCTCTTATTATATACTTCCTCCGTTTCTAAATAAGTGCAACAATTCCCATTTTAGGAAATGTCATAATAAGTGCAACATAGCTCAAAATAGAAAGTTTTCTTTTTTCTATTTACAGATATGCCATTACTTAATTACCCAACAACTTAATTAGCTCATCATCTACCAACCTAAGCAAAACTAATAATCAACCCCCTACCCACCCCCCCCAACTCCCTCACTCATATCAGCCACCCCCACTATCTCTCTCCTCAACTCAACCCCAGCCAACCCCCTCTTCTCAACCCAACCCACCAACCTAACACTACCAGCGCCAACCGGACACCACCTTCGGCACCACCAATCCGACACCACTACCAGCGCAACTCCACCACCAGCCGACACCATTACCCCACTAGTACCGCATATCTCCTCCTCTCCTTCTATTCATCCAACGCCTCCTTGTCTTCTTCTATCGCCTTTCTCCAGATCTGAATTTTGGAAATGGTGTTTGGTAAATTTCTAAAATGGGAAATGTTGGTGAATTTTGGTTTTCTCCAGATCTGGTGGTGGTGAATTTTAGAAATGGTGGGGAATATGAGAAATCGTGATTTTTGAACAGTGGTGATGTTGGCTGGTGGTGGAATAGCGTTGGTAGCGGTGTGTTGCTGCTATGGTGGTAGTGGGGAAAGAGAGCGGATGCCAGTGGTGGTGGTGATTGACGCGATTCTGCAGGGGAAAGAAGTTTTCCGGTGGTGGAGGTGGTCGGTGGTGGCGTTGTTGTGATGGTGGCAGTGGTAGGTGGTAGCGGTGTTATGGTGGTGGCAGTGGTTGGTGGTGGCGTCGTTGTGGTGGTGGCGGTGGTAGGTGGTGGCAGTGTTGTGGTGGTGGCGATGGTAGGTGGTGGCGGTGTTGTGGTGGTGGCAGTGGTCGTGGGAGGTGGAGGGTGTTGGGGATATAAAGTTGTTGGGCAATTAGTGTAGATATTTTATCTAATTAGGTTGCCTAATTACTCTTTTAAGTGTGATCCCAACTTTCTCTCTCTAGATACCTTGGTCTGTGTGCCACTTCTCTATGTTGCACTTATTTAGAAACGGAGAAAGTAAGTAATAATCAAATTTAAATATAAAAATATAAAATCCTCTCGTTAAGCAATTTTTTTTTTTGACGGGCTTTCGTTAAGCAAGATAATGAAGGTTTTTGTGCACCTTATTTCGAGAATTTACTTCTTAGGGCGTGTTTGGCAATAACTTTTGAGGTAGCTTTTAGTGTTTGTAATAAGTCAAAACTTTAATAATGGTGAAAAATTGTGTTTGGTGAAATAGTGTTTGGAGTAGCTTTTGGTGTTTGAACTAGTGTTTTGGAAAAACTATAAATAATAGTTTTTGTGATAGAGATAGCTTTTGGAGTATCTTTTGAAGATTGAATATAGTTTATTTTTGTTATTTTTTAAATTAGCTAACAGCTAGTTTTACCGAACGCTAATTATCACATAATCAAAACAATCCAAACTAGACTTTTTAATGTTTAGTTCCGCACTAGTACAAATGATGCAAACTCCTTCCCAAAGTTTGGTTGAGTAAAAAACCCTATTGTATTTATATGGGTGAATAGGGAACTAACAACCCATTTGATAGTCGTCAATAACGATGGTAATGCAAATGAATTTTAAGTGTAATTTTACAAGGAAAGGACCCTCAAAATTTCCATGGACAGACAATTTCAACACCTAAGTTTGTGTTTTTTTCTCCATGGAAAGCAATCTCACCACTAAGCTTGTGTTTTTTTCTCCAAGGGGAAACAATTTTCATTACTAGTCATTATCACCTCAAAATGGTATTGGATGGGAATGAAAATTTAAGAAGAAAAATAGACACTTTAGGATAAATTAGCATTACCATGGGCATGAACAATGATTTTCTTGACAAATTTAAGTACAAATTCATTCCCTTTACCACGATTTATAACCAACTGCTAAACAGACCATAAGAGTTTTCTTTAAAGTGAGGGAAATGAAATTCAAGGTTGTCCCAAAATTTTGGGTGTAATCCATGTATTAGTGTTTGATTTAATCTCATTGGTCTATTTAGTTATCTTTTTATGCATGTAATCTCATTGGCCTATAGATTATATATATTATATTTTAATGTACTGAAGCAAAAAATAAAAAATAAACATATCACTTTCTCATGATAAAATTTTCACCTAATCTTTGTGAGATATTCTAGAAAATTAAATCTTCTACTAAAGAAAACCTATCTTCTTTAACCAAAATATTGCAAATAATCTTCTTAAATTATATTAGACAGATTAATTACGCTATGATTTTCAATCAATTCTAATTATTTTTAATATATATCTTCAAATTTAATCCAAAAGAAAAATTTATGTATCACAAATGTCGAGCTAAACTCGTGCCAAAAATGTTCATAGCTAATGACCCATTTTTCATAGATAGCACACGACCTCTAATACATTTGAGCCCTGCTTGAGGCACTATATCTAATACTGTAATACAGATGTAGTAAGATGACCATAAAATGCAATTTAGTCTACAGCCTGGTTGGCCTCGCAAAAAATATGAGTCAGACAATATACAATGAACTGATCGAGAAGTCATTTAATATTAGTCACCAAAGTCGAGATTTCCCATAGACAGGAGAAAAGACCTTTGATCGCATTAATGACCATAAGGTTGTTACTTTTAGTCACAGTATCCGGGTAGGATTTTGTGGAAAGTCTCGCAGAGAATTTTTTTTACTTAGGAGGAATGTCACAATACTAAAAGCCACTGAAAAACCCATATTGGTGGGAGAAGCAAAATAATTACGTGAATTTACCAAGCCACCAATTTGAGAGAGAAATAACCATTTGAGGTGAGATCTCAAATGGGTTGATCTAGTAAAGGTTTAATCGGAATACTTAAAATGGGGGGAAGATAATGATTCGGAATGCATGCAACAATTTGTGAGTATTCCACTGATGAAAGGGATGAATAAAGTCAGCAATTTTATGATCTAGAGTAACTGCAAAAAGGTCCACATTGGCTAGAGTTAGGAGACTCTCTTGCCCCTGCTAATTATCCAACCGGAAGAAAAATATTCATTGCCAGTACCAAGTTTCTAGTGAATGCCTTGATGCAAGATTTCTCGTTGTTGGGAGATTTTACTCCAAATCCAGGAGTCTTTCGAGTGAGGAATGTAATCAGAGAAGGAAATAAAAGACAAATGCGTGTCCCGAATGATCTGCTACAAAATATTTAGAGGGTCAGCAAGCTCCTTCCAACCTAGTTTGGGGAGAAATTCTACATTAAGCGGACAAACTTGGCTAAAATCCCAAGCCTCCACGTTTTTTGAGCTTGGAAATAGTCTTTCAAGAGACTAGTGGTATGATGTCCTTTCGCTCTATTTTGATCCCAAAAGAATTGGCGATGAGTACAATCCAAAGAGCTGGTCAATTTTCAAATAAGCAAAATGATAGAACAAGCGTATGAAGACATGGCCTCGAAGGCTTATTCTTTTAGGCACAATTTCAATTCAATTCGATTCAGTTCAACTTAACTCACTTAAGTTGTTGTTGTTATTATTATTATTAGTTGTTATTGTTCTTGTTATTTTCAGTTGAGTTCATTCAAAAGAATAAAGCCTAAGTTGTTGTAAATCAGAATCACACGTCTTACCTTGGGGCTTGGACAATAAATTAGCTTCCCAAGAGGTAATACGAGTCAAAAAATTTCGATGAATCTTATTAAAATTAGATTCCCTTCATCTTAACTTTGGGAACTTTTCTTAATTTTATGAACTTTTTTTTCTTTTAAATAAGCAAAAATATGGTCAATACTTGAGTGGAAACAACACTAGTGGCAACAACACAACTAAAACGAACTATACCGTCACTAATACTAATAGGTAATAACCCAGCTAGATTGGGCTTTACAAAAACAAAAAACAAAAAACAAAAAAAAAAAACACCCTAAAAGCCCATCATCCCAAACCCTAGCTACCCTCTTCTCTCTTCCCCACCCAATAAATATCAAATAAGCCGTGAAAACACTTAACCCTAGCTCACCCTCCTCAATTCACAGAGCGAAAGTGTGTGTGTGTGAGAGAGAGGTCAGAAAAGATGCAGATCTTCGTGAAAACCCTAACGGGTAAAACCATAACCCTAGAAGTGGAATCCTCCGACACCATCGACAATGTCAAAGCAAAGATCCAAGACAAAGAAGGCATTCCACCAGACCAACAACGTCTGATTTTCGCCGGAAAACAACTTGAAGATGGCCGCACTCTCGCTGACTACAACATCCAGAAAGAATCAACTCTTCATCTTGTTCTCCGTCTGAGAGGTGGTGCTAAGAAGCGTAAGAAGAAGACTTACACTAAGCCTAAGAAGATTAAGCACAAGAAGAAGAAGGTTAAGTTGCCTGTTCTTCAGTTTTATAAGGTTTCTGATTCTGCTAAGATTCAAAGGTTGAGGAAGGAGTGCCCTAATGCTGAGTGTGGTGCTGGTACTTTTATGGCTAATCATTTTGATCGTCATTATTGTGGTAAGTGTGGTTTAACCTATGTTTACCAGAAGGCTGGAGGCGATTAAGCCATGGATTTCATCGCAGATTCTTCAAAATCAGTGCTTTCAATTTTTATGTTATATTTAGTTTTTGAGATTTTTAGATTCATGCAAGACTTTTGGTAATCTTAGTTGTTATGGTTATCGTTTTGTTGAGGATTATATTATAACTCTGCTGTTTTTGCTAATGTTGGATCTACAATTTTCAATCCTTTTTTCTTAATTCAGCGTTAAATGTTATGTTTTTTTGTCTTGATTTTAGCGATTATTTGATTGAATTTGTTGTTGTGTGGTTGACGTTTTATTTTTGTTTGGAAATATTGTGAGGTTAATTTATATTATGAGTTTAATCTCAGCCGCTTGAATAGTAACGTTATGGTTTAGACTTTAATTGATTGAATTTGTTGTGGTGTTGATGAATTTTGTATCCTTTTTTTTTTTTTGAATTCAGCGTTATTGTTTTGTTTTTCATCTTGATTTTAGCGTTTATTTGATTGAATTTGTTGTTGTTGTGTGGTTGATAATTTTTTTTGTTTGGAAATGTTGTACGGTTAATTTATACTATGAATTGAATCGTAAATTTATGGTATTAGACTTCAATTGGTTGAATTTATTTTGTGGTTGATGAATTTTTGATTTATTGGTTAAATATATTGTGAGGTTAATTCATACAATGAATATAAATCTGAAAGTTGTATGTGGTTTATGGAATTGAGCCTCTCATTCCTGAACTTTAAGTCCTAATTTTGTGATTAATGTTTGATTAGCAATAATGTCTGTGGTGGTCCTGAATTGAGTCCGTTTTCCTCGGTCACCTTGGTATTTTGGGATTTGAATTAGTGTTTGGGATGTTCAAGTTTCTGGAAACTGGACATTAGATGGTGATCTCTGTGTCAAACTTGTTGATAATCATATTCTGTAATCTCCTGCTTTATCTTTTGGCTAAGACGACTTGTTGTGTGAGTGTCTGTGTTTTGCTAGTGAATCTTTTGGCTAAGACGACTTGTTATTGTGTGAGTGTGTGTGTTTTGCTAGGGAGATTATGGTTGCCTCCTGCTTCATTTGTATGCTTCTACTGGAACCTTGTTTGAGAAAATGCAATACTTGCTTTTTGCCTTATTTTGCAATTAGCGGCGTGTTTGTTATGCTATAAGAATCAGCCAATCACCTATATTACTGGGTCTTTTGGTGCTGGTACGACTGTTTGAATTACGGTCTACCTGAGTTTGCTTGTTTTAGTTTGTCATTTATCGGGATCACTACCTGAATTTGGTTGTGGTTTTGATGTTTGCCTGTTTTATGTACTCTTTTTATCTTATGAAGCATGTAGCAGTGTGTGTTATGCTATAGCTCATCCATATTCATGGAACTAGCTTACATGTTGCCCCCATCATCTTGTGATGTTTGTATTACGGTACTCGTACGACTGTTTGAACAACGGTCTACCTGATTTTGTTTGGTTTTTACTGGGTTCACTACCTGAATTTGGTTGTGGTTTTGATGCTTGCCTGTTTTATCTATTCCATGTTCATGGAACTGGCTTACGCCTCGCCCTCATCGTCTTATGATTGTGAGCCACAATTCATAGGGCTGTCAAACTGTGCCCCAGCATACCCGTCACAGACTACTGTTTGCAAATGCTTTCACTAGACAGAATTTTATAACCAATAATTAGGGCCTTATACCCATGACCTTAGGCCTCCATAGGCGAGAATCCTAGGCTTTTTTTTGGCAACGAAACCCTATTGGGAACTTTGATATCTAACTAAGAAAGTAAGAACATAATCTTTGTAGCTTTTTTTCTTCTGAAACTGACCTTCAATGTGAATAGGAAAATCATCCTGATATCATGTTTATTTAGTGATTTTCATAACTACTCGACAATTGTCCACTTATCTACCAAATCCATGGAAGTAAATGCACAATGATATCTTCTAAGGGGTCGTTTGGTTCAAGATATGGAATGAAAAGGGAATGAATACAAACTTAGGAGGTGAACGGTAACAAAAATGGTTACCTTTATTGAGTGTTTGGTTCAATCCAATAAATGGAAATGAAAGGTAACCATTACCTTCAAGTAATGGATTTTGTTGCTTGAGGGGGAGGGGAAGGGGAAGGGGAAGGTAACAAATTGGGGGAATCCATTACCATCAAATAATGGTAAGATTGATGAGGGGTTGAACCAAATAAGAAGAAAGGGAATCGATAATTGATTCCGTTTCTTGAAGCCCAAAAATAGTGAATCAAACGACCCCTAAGAGTGTAGTGACGGAGTGACAGTAGCATGGCTTATCCGGTGTAGATGAACTTACTGCCAAATAGCTTTATAACAATTGTAAACTTCTCAATTCTCATGTCCTGATAATACAACTGTTTTACATTCTTAAACGCGTGCTGCAAATGCGCAGAACAGATTTTTGAATGCAAATTGCTCAGAAAATGATACCCTATGTGAAAAACTTTACCGTGTTAAAACTGACCTCAAATCTTGGAACTCTTAAGCTTATGGCTGTCGTGAGAGCTGCTAAGTTAACGGGAAGTACAAAGAAAGCATGAAACTAAGGATTTCAAATATACAAGGTTGGAATCCAAATGTAGCTTATCTGAATTATCCCCTTATTGCAATCTAAATTGCCTCATTAAGCTAGGAGAAAAACTACACTACTTTGACCTAAAATATTGGGGCAACTTTCCACGAAATCAATGGTCAACAAAAGGGAACCCAGACCCATAATTCGTCCAAGCTAGATTGAAAACCAATAATAGTAAACAACTTTAGTCTCTAAAATAAGATGGTCCTGATGAAGCAACAACCACAAAATACAAGCACCTTTGTTCATGACTCCAAAACAAAAGAAATATTATTTTGCCATGCATTTGTTAGAAGTGTAGCTGATTCTGATGATATTTATGTCATCAAACCAATTGAAGATTGTGAAATCTACAACGCCTTATTGATCAGAAAATATCCTCTACAACCATTGTAGAATCGGCCCATTATTAGAAATAATTTCTACCAATTTATTTTCTTCCCACATTGGCTTCTCTAAAAAGTCTAAGTGACGTGTTAATGTTTTATACCAATGAGTCTATGTATAAACTTGTGTAATGTATTTGCCAAAATTTTAGTAAATAGACTTAATATGAGAGAAAATGATATAACTCTCTTCAAAAATCCATTGTTCAAGGAAGAGACATTCATGATAACAATCTTATAGCACAAAATTTTGGAACACCTTTTAGATATCAAAAAAAAAAATAGAGTGTTACTCTCTAGAGTTAGATTTTGAAAATTCATATGATCAAATGGAATATAATTTTCTTTTAAGCTATGGATCTACTATTTTTCCATTCTACATGGATTTAATGGGTCAATTTTTGTGTTACCTCATTTTCTTACCCGTTTATGTTCAATGATTTATTACAGGAAGTTTAACCCCTACTAAAAGATTACAATTTTCCCATCGATTCAAAACTTCTTCCAACATGGGCATTTTCTCACAAGCCTAAATCACACATAAATTTGTCTTTTTCCAAAAAAATGACAACTTGAACACTACAATCACTTCTAACTAATCAATCTGTTTACAACCTTGTATAAAATAATTGTCAAAGTATTAGCAAATAAGCTTAGACCAGTTGTAGAGAAAATAATTAACATCCCAAAATAGGCAAGTAAACAAAATTAAGTTTATCATTCTATTCATGGCATATTAGTCTGGACACTTTCCTTGTACATTCATTTAAGAAGAGTTTGAGCATTTGCCTCTTTGAAACACAAGGATTATTTTAAAGAAACATAAAAACTACAAATAACAAACATTTTTTTGGTGCTCAGAGAGGCCACAAGGGCAAGATGAGAATCGATCCCAAGATATCTTAGAATTGGGAGAGAATTTATTATGTTACGTAGGAAGTATAAAAGATTATTTGAAGCTGAAATTACAAACCCCCCCCCCAAAATGCAGAAATGATTGTATTTAATCATGTGACCTGCAAACCTAACCTCTTCAAATTTATTAAACAATGGCTCATCATAGTTCTGTTTAAGGGAACAACAACGCATTGGAAACAACACACACATATTAGTTGTGCTATGTAAATACTCCCTCTGTTTTTTGTAATCTACACTCTTTGTACTTTCGTACTATTCACTTATTTCACTTTGACTATATGTTTTTTTATTTATACATAAATAAAAATATAGTTGTATGGAATCTTATTAGATTTGTCTCAATATATATTTTCAAAATATGAACTTTCTATAATTTTTACTTATCGATAATTTCATACATCAATGATAAAAAAATTTGCTTTTCAAATCGATGTAGTATTTATTAACTTAAATAACATAAAATCTCATGAATATATATATGAGTATGCACTATATTTAACAACTCTCAGGTCAACAAAATTCAAAAATAGCTAATAAACTTGGTTAATAAATAAAAAAAAGTTAATCAATTTCCAATGATTGTTCTATCTAATTAATCATATATACTTCTTCTCTTTTAGCAAGATTTAGTTTAGGAATAAATACAATTCGATAAGGATCATACATGCTTTTCATAAATTAATTTCAAAATAAGAGCATTGTAGAAACAAAGAACATTATTAAATTAGTGATACTTTTCAGACATTAAACATAAATAGTAAGGAAAACATAGTATCTTATCTTTCTAATTTATCACAAATATTTTAATGATGGAACTGTTTGAACAAGAAAAATTTTGACAACTATTTTTTTTTTTCCAAAGTCAGCCTTTTTGTTGTTTTCTTTTTCTTTTATTTGAGATTTCAAAGATTAACAAATTAACGGACAAGATAAATTAATTTTTAATAATAAAGGAATGAGTTTTAAGCAATTATAGTAGCTACAATTTAATTGTAGCCACCCAAAAAATTTCCAAAAAAATAAACTAAAACTACTTTCTAAATTATTTTGTTGGGGAAATATGACTTCAATTACTGTTGCATTGGAACTCACAAATGAAATTTAAAGTTTACATTTAAATTGATTTCAAATTTTCATTTGAAATTCTAATAAAAAATATACTCTCACTATTTTAGATCCCACAAAACATAAGCCAATGAAAAACATAAAACTATTTGTGCATAGAGATTCTCTATACACAAAGTGTAAGTTTAGCCTTTTCCTATAAAAGTTTTCATAGTAACATGATTTTGTGTTCCGATATCATATTATAATCACCTCTGCCCCATATCACTTAAAATGCTCCAAATATTTTCGTCCCACATTAATTGATATACTTCCTAAAATGGTACGGTCCCACCAAATTTATTTTATTTTTCTCTCTTTATGGGAACTCCAACAATAATAAAGATACATCATCCCATACTCTTACTCCAAAAGTTGAGGGCCTACAAACCACCAATCACGATACAAAACTGATATAAGAAGCATAATTAATTTTTTAATTACTCTAAATAATGCTTAGTAAACTATACAATCATATGGCACAAACCTTAACTTGAGATATGAAATGGATTCATTATTTTGTGATAGAGGGATTATTATTTAATGAACAAGAGCATTACCCAAAAAAAAGCTTGTATCAATTATCATTATGAAAATGGCTTGATATAAACTTTTAATAGTGACATTTTATAATAAAGCTTAAGAATTTGAAGTAAGTTTTATTTATGAAAATTATAAAAAAAAAAAGAATTTTTTGTCAGAAACAACATTTTATATACACTTTTTTGCGAAAGACAACCTTTTAAACTTTTTTGGGCAACTTCAAACATTAATGAATTTTTTTTTGTCAAAAACAACCTTGACCAACATTCCGACGTTGACTCACCGTAAATCGGAGTTGACCTTACTTAAATGGTCATATGCCCCTCACGTGATTTCTTTTCTCCCTAATTTTCCCAATTTCCCTCCCTTTTTCCTCCTTAATCACCCTCCCATCTTCTCTTCCCTTTCTTCCGCATTTTTACTCTCAACCCCAATTCCTCATCTTCTCCTTATGCATCATGAAGCTCGATTAATTGTTGAGCAAGCAAAATTCGGCTCGTAATCGTTCAATTCTAGGTATCTTTGAAGTTCCTTTTCATCTGAAATTCTCATTTTCGCAAACTAGGGTTTTTTTCATTTTTTGTAATTGGTGACAAAATGACTCCAATTACTGAGATGAGATGTCATTTTGAAAGTTATAGAGGGCCAATTTGGTAATTGGTTTCTTAATCTTGTTGCTGCTTGTTCTTGTATTGTAATGCATCAGAATAGTATACCCTTGACAATCTATAAGATTGTGGGAATTGTGGGTTCTGAATTGTAATCCCCCATAATTTTAAAGGATTTTATAAATATATTTTAGTATTTGTATATTTATATTTTAGTTTAAATGATTTTATTATTTAAAGAAGGTTGACTATTTTAAAAGTCAAATGAAATTATTTTAAGGATTTAAGAAAGTTGAAAATATTTTAATTAGGCATGCTTTGAAAAAGGTTTGAAATATGAATTTGATTTAGAAAAGAAGTCTAATGGACTTGAGGAACCCAAATTCTAAGTAGATTAGGAAAGATGAGTTATATTGATGCTAGGAGTCCTCATTTATCAATCCTAGTTGTCATCGAATTCTATTTAAACTCAATCTCCTTTTCCTAAGCCCAAAGGAAACCCTACCTATAAATACCTTAAGCCCAATTATTTAACCACACAAAGATTATTTTTCACTCTCCTCTCTCTAAACTCACGGCACACTCAATTTTTCTCTCCTCACCGTTTTTCTTTTTTCTTCCTCTCAAGTTATCAATCTCATATATATATATATATATATATATATATATATATATATATATATATATATATATATATATATATATATATATATATATATATATATATCATATAATAAGAATAAAAATTCAGATTTGTTTATTATTGTTAGATTGAAGTTTTAATAATTAAAGCATGGATTTTTAGGGTGTTAATTATTAGAAAACCATAGTAGCATATTATATACTATGAGATTGATTTAATTTATGATTTTAAGCATGTTTAAGTGGGTTTAAAGAGGGTTTTATGATTTTATAAGTTGCTGGAATTTCAGAAAATATTTTATTTAGGGAGTTTTAAGGATTTTAATTACTAGTATGGTAGTACTATGCTAGGAATTAAAAGTAATTGGGGTTTTGATAGAAAAATCAACTTTTGAATATGGTTGAAGGGGATTTTAAATATTTTAAAGTTGCTGTCTTTTTATTTAAGAGTATTGATTTTAGTTATATTTGATTTCTAGGCGGAGAGTATTCCGTAGGAGATTTTTAAAGGTTTAAAAGTGGTCAGTCGACTAGTTTACACAAGGTACGTACATACCTATGTGATGATTGAGATAGTATCATGATTTTATGAAGGAGAATTATGTAGTATCATGTATAGGAACTATGTTGAGTTCATGTATGATATTTATTATGTTGGATTTTGCATGTTTTATGCCGTGGTGTAAACATGTTGATTATGAGATTATATTATGAGATTTATATCATGTTTGTATGGAATATTGATGCAAGCATGTTGGTTGGGAACTTCAATTTATTAATTCACATAGGGGAATTAATATATTTATTAGTATTGGATCATGTTTGATCATTGTTCCCTTTTTGTATTTCACTACTTTATGAGGACTGTGGGCCTTATTTGGTAAGTTGACAAGTTATGCCTTTGAAATGTAAGATTGATTGTTGGCTAGGTTCAACAAAGTAAGAAAGGTTGGAATTAAAGAAAGTAATCTTGGATTGTAAGTTGTGTTATCACTTATCTTAATCCTAAGATAAAAAGAAGTTCAGTTGTGAATGTTTGATTTGAGATTTGTGTATTACTTGTGTGTCATAATAAGTAATAAATTGTAAATCACGTAAAGTGTAACTTGGATAGTAATAAACTTTAGACTGGTGCACGTCTGAAGTTGGACAATCAGGAGTTGGGGTACATGGTGAGCGTGCCATGGTTTTTTCTGGGAATTGGATTGATCACCGTTCCTCTTTTTATTCAAAGGTTCCTCGATATCGCAGGTCATTATGGAATACGGAGTCGCGCCCGTATTTCGTCTTCCTAGGTGAAGGCTGGTTTTTAGTTAGACAACTCGGTCCAATAACTATTCCATTTAAAATAATAAAAGATGATTACAGTTTAGTTCAGTAGAAGTTATCTGCAGAATGTTATATTGTTGTGTTATTATTTATCCATGTTTATTATTTCTTAATATCATGATTAGGATTGTTTATGTATTATTATGTAGTACTCAGCTTTGCTGATTACGTGCTTTGTTTGTATGTGTTGATCATGGCTTTGCCTTATTGATCCTGTGATGACCCAATCTTGGTGAGCAGATTCTCTAGAGCATTGACATTTACAGGTTCGCAGATGTAGCATTATTGGAAATCTGGGAATGGAGAGCTTGTGTAATTTTATATATTATGTTTTCTGCATTAGTAGGAACACGTTATTATAAGTTGTTGATAGACATTTATAGAGGGTTTGTATATGAAGTACTTATTGTTTGTTTATTTATAAAGTTTAGTTAGTTGTTTTCCGCTGCAAAATTCTGAATAAGCCGATACGTTATCACACGGGCGATAATACTTGGGTAATTCTCTAAGTCTTATATTATAAAGGTATTTCTGAAAAGAGAGAATTATCGGGGTGTTACAAAGTGGTATCTGGGAGCTTTAGGTTATTTTCAAAACTTTTAGGCGCCTAATTAACTTACTAGTTACTTGAATAAACTCTTAGAATTGCTCCTACTTATTCGTTATAGAAATTTCTTTATAAAAAAAAGGGGGGTCCGAATTTTTTTTAAGGGACCGAATAATTTTTTTTTTCTTAGAGCCGAAATTTTTTTAATCGAAATATTTTTTTTCGAATTATGATGGTTGGAAATTTTTTTTTAGATAGCCGAAAATTTTTTTAAGGAGTTGAATTTTTTTTTCCAAATGTTATAAGTCTGAAATTTTTTTTTAGTTAGTTCGACACTTAATTATTATTATCTTACAAAAGTGTCTGCATTATTTTCATGCCTTTGAAGTTTTAATTGTTGCATTGTGAGAATGGGTAGTATAGGAAGGGCATATAGGATATAAATATTATATGCCTGCATTGAATAGTTAGTTCAGCATGCTAATATTTTTCTTCCCTGCTAACTATTCATGATTATTTTCTTCCCTGCTATCTGTTTATATATTTCTTCCCTACTGAGTGTTATATTTTGTATCTATGATGTTGATGGCATCTTTTTATTATTATTGTTGGGAATTACGTACAGGGAGAGTACTAAAAATGTTATTGAATATATTTATTTGTTGTAGATCATTAATCATGTCTGCTAGATTAGGAAGCTATTATAACCCCATTGTTCTGAGTGACGATGAAAGTGATGAGGACATTGCACCTGTTGATGGCAATAACTATACCAGTCTAGATTGGACTATGCGTACTCTAATAAGGAGGGAAGTAACCAGTGATGATGAACTCATTGTGGAGTTCGACCATGCTAGAGGCCAAACTAGAAAAGATATCTACCGTGCATGGTTCAGGTTTGAAATTGATTCGGAGTCAGAGAATGAAGAGCCTCAACCTTCAAGGAGATCTAAATGACAAAGGAGATATGTCGAATATTATGATGAGGACATAGATGAGTTTGAAGATGAGATATTCGTACCTGAGCTATACATAGAAATTGAGGACAAAATTGATAATGTGGTACCTTAGGTTACTATTTATAGTTTGTTGCGTTTAGAGGAAATAAAATATTATAATCAGGTTGGTTAGTCGACCAACAGTGATAGAATACTTTTATACTACCATATTTTTATCTTTATTTTTTATTTTTTTTTGTTAGGAAGGTATAATATTATAGCAACATTCATTTTATTTAAATACCCGTTATGGAAGAATAAAAGTTAGTACTTAATTATATGAGTGAGTAAAAATTTATTCTGGGCAAGTAATGGGAATATTTTTATTTTCATTATGCAATTATATTCTTGCTTGCTTGTTTCTATTTGCATGTTGAGGTGAATATATTTTACATGGATGATTATGTGATTATTAGAGGACATTTCATGTTGAACTTGGAACTAGTTGAGAAATTGTCTGTTGATGCGATCTTTAATGATCAAATCAAATGTTGCCTTTCTAGATGGAAATGTGAGTTATGCTGGAACCTAAAGGAGGGTTATGTTACTTACAGGTCCCGAAGTAGAATGGCTAACAACAACGATCTAGCTGCTGCCATTCGCCTCTTGGCGGAAAAATTGACTCAGGAGAGAGCTGAGCGTCCTGAGAGTGCCGGGGATATGTTTGAAAGGCTAGCTAAGGTTAAGCCACCATATTATAAGGGACAAGCTGACCCTACCTTCCTAGAAAACTGGATTAGGGAGTTTGAGAAACTTTTTGAGGTTGTAAACTGCCCTAAAAATTTTATAGTGGGTCAGGCTGTGTTGTACCTTAAGGATGAGGCCGATTTATGGTGGAGGGAGAATGGAGCTAGACTGAGTGCTATAGAAGGATTCAATTGGGATGCTTTTGTGACTGCCTTGAGAGGGAAGTTTTACCCTGCGTTTATGAAGAAGCAGAAGGCCCAGGAATTCATTAACCTTAGGATGGGTAGTATGACCATTTCTGAGTACTCCAGTAAATTCATAGCACTGTCGAGGTTTGCACCCGAGGTTGTAGCTACTGCGGAGTTGAAGGCTCAAAGATTTGAGCAAGGGTTGACTGATGAGATACAACTGGGGTTAGGAGGTGAGACCTTTACATCCCTAGATATTGTGTATGGGAGAGCCGCACACATTTATGGACTCCAATCGAGGCGGGATAAAAAGAATCCTGTGGTAGGTGAGAAGAGGAAGGACTTTAATGCTGGGGAAAACCAGGGGAATTTCAAGAAGAGTAGGAATGGTAATGGGAATTTCCAAGGAAACAACAACCAGGATAACCGCAATAGGGGTCGAGCTGAAAGAGTGTATCACTGTAAGAAGTGTAGCAACAACCACCTCGGTTGAGACTGTAAGGGGACCCAAGTGATTTGTAACTACCGCCGAAGAAGGGCCATAGGGAGTATGAGTGCTTTGCTAAGCAAAAGAAAGAGCAAAATGGCAATGGGGGTAGTAACCAAGTGAGGTCTAGAGTTAACCGATCAGGAAATCGGGGTTCGAAGCTGCGGGGGCACTATACAATCAAGGAAGCTATAGCAAGCCTCGCTAGTGAGAACAACCAGGCACAAGGCCCCGGCAAGCTGTTCGTGATGAGTCGCAATGAAGCCGAACGATCCGCCGACGTAGTGTCCGGTACTTTTTCTATTAACACCGTGCTAGTTAAAGCATTATTTGATTCGGGGGCAACTTATTCTTTTGTCTCGTCGTCTGTTATTAAAAGTCTGGGGCTAGTAGATTTTGAAGTGATTGATTTGCCTGTTAGTATACCTACTGGTGAGACCATAAGGTGTACCAAGATGTTTAGAAACTTGCCTCTATTAATAGGAGACTGTGTTTTTCCTTCTGACTTGATAGAGTTTAATCTGGGAGACCTAGATGTAATTCTGGGGATGGATTGGCTAAGTTTATACAAGGCCAAGATAGATTGTGAAGTTCAGAAAGTAGTCTTAAGGAATCCTTTGGGTAAGCTGACTTCGTATCAACGTTTTGGGAAATCCAAGAACTTTGGGGTCATCTGCGCAATGCAAGTGAAGAAGTTTATGAAGAAGGGGTGTGAGTTATATTTCTGTAGTGTGCAAGATGTTAGTAAAGAAGTTGGGGTGAGTATCGAAGATGTTCCGATTGTGAATGAGTTTATGGACGTGTTTTCGAGTGAGATTTCGGGTATGCCGCCTGTTAGAGCGGTTGAGTTCACCATAGACTTAGTTCCTGGAACCGCACCTGTATCTAAAGCACCCTATAGAATGGCACCTCCGGAAACGAGTGAGTTAAAGACGCAGTTGAAAGAATTGTTCGATAAGGGTTATATTAGACCTAGTACATCACCTTGGGGAGCTCCTGTGTTGTTTGTTAAGAAGAAAGATGGGAGTATGAGGTTGTGTATCGATTATAGGGAATTGAATAACGTAACCATCAAGAATAAGTACCCTTTGCCTAGAATAGACGACCTATTTGATCAATTAAATGGAGCGAGCGTGTTCTCGAAAATTGATTTGCGTTCGGGGTATCACCAGTTGAGAGTAGCTGATAAGGATATACCTAAGACAGCATTTAGGACTCGTTACGGTCATTATGAGTTCACTGTAATGCCTTTTGGGTTAACCAATGCACCTGCCATATTTATGGACTTAATGAATAGGATCTTCCATGAGTTCTTAGATAAGTTCGTGGTTGTATTCATTGATGATATTCTCGATCTAATCGAGGAATGAAAAAGAGCATGATGAACATTTGAGGATCATATTGGAGACGCTTAGGAAGAACCAATTGTATGCCAAGTTCTCTAAGTGTGAGTTTCGTTTGGAGAGGGTAGCATTTTTGGGTCACTATGTGTCTAAGGAAGATATTCAAGCTGTGAGTGAGTGGCCAACTCCAAAGAGCGTGTCAGATATCAGAAGTTTCCTAGGTCTAGCTGGTTATTATAGAAGATTTTTGCGAGATTTCTCGAAGATAGCAAGACCTATGACCAACTTGATGAAAAAGGAGTCAAAATTTGAGTGGAGTGAAAAGTGTGAAGAAGCCTTTCAAATTCTAAAAGAACGTTTGACCTCCGCGCCTGTTTTGACCCTACCTGATGGGAATGAGGGATTTGAGGTATATAGTGATGCTTCGAAGAATGGTTTGGGATGTGTATTGCAACGTAATGGGAAGGTGATTGCGTATGCGTCACGTCGCTTGAAACCTTATGAGGCTAATTACCCTACCCATGTTCTAGAGTTAGCTGCCATTGTGTTCGCCTTGAAGATTTGGAGACACTACTTGTATGGGGTAACTTGTAAGATCTTTACCGACCATAAGAGTTTGAAGTACATCTTTACCCAGAAAGACCTCAATATGAGGCAGAGGAGATGGCTAGAGTTGATAAAGGACTATGACTTAGATATCCAATACCATGAGGGAAAAGCAAATGTAGTCGCTGATGCGCTGAGTAGAAAGTCGAGTCATAGCATGAACGCCTTGATAGTTCCTGAGGAGTTGTGTCGAGATATGCAAAGGCTTAGCCTAGAAATTCTAAATCCCGGGAGATCGAGGCAAGGTTGAGTGCTTTGTCATTGGGGTTGTCCATTCTAGACGAGATCAAAGAGGGTCAAGTTGGGGATGAGCACCTAGATAAGATCAAGGAGAAAATTAAGCAAGGTAAAGAAGGTGATTTTCGGATCCATGATGATGGTAGTTTGAGGTTTAAAGGAAGGTGGTGTGTACCACAAAAATGTGTCGAGCTTAAGAGACGTCTTATGAATGAGGGTCATAATACACCGTACTCTGTGCGCCTTGGGGGTGACAAGCTGTATAAGGACCTTAAGCAGATATATTGGTGGCCAAACATGAAGCGAGAGGTAGCCGAGTATGTGTCTAAGTGCCTAACTCGTCAAAAAGGTGAAGATAGATCATAAGAGACCCATGGGGAAAGTTCAACCATTAGAGGTTCCCCGGATGGAAGTGGGATTCCATATCGATGGATTTTGTAACTCGCTTTGCCCGTAACAAGGAATGGCAATGATACTATTTGGGTTATTGTGGACCGTCCCGACGAAGTCGGCCGTTTTCATACCGATCAAGGAGTCATGGAAGAAGAAGCAACTTGCGAAGACATATGTTAAGCATGTGGTGAGACTACATGGAGTTCCAAAGGATATCATTTCGACCGTGACTCTAGATTCCTTTCGAAATTTTGGAAGAAGGTCCAATTAAATCTTGGGACAACATTGAAGATGAGTACAACCTTTCACCTCGCGACCGATGGTCGACCGAGAGTACTAACCGGACGATGGAGGATATGTTGAGAGCATGTGCTATTGATTTTAGATCGATAGTAGCCTCACATATGAGGAAAGGCCTGTCGGGATTCTCGACAGAAAAGTGCGTAGTACACGCAATAAGGACGTCCACATCGTGAAAGTACTTTGGTCTAACCACGAATCGGAAGAAGCAACGTGGGAAGCCGAAGATGAGATGAAAAAGAAGTATCCGAGACTTGTTCCTTGAGGTGAGTTACGAGGGCGTAACTCGTTTTCTTTAAGGGGGATAGAATGCGATAATTTTCGCGCTTTTTGTCTATTTTTATGAGATTTTTATGCATATGTATGCCTATGTTGAGCAATTTGCACATGTTAGTGCCAAAGAAGTAAACTCTCCGCATAAGAAAGCGTGTTCATAAGTAACACAAGTGTTTTAAGTTAGCAAAAGTGTGCACAAGTGGCACATTGCTTTGTGAACTTTTGAAAAGATGAGTTCATGTTTTGAAAATATGTGAGTTTTTCGTCTCAAGTTTCGGGGGACGAAACTTCTTTTAAGGGGGTAGACTGTAATTCCCCATAATTTTAAAGGATTTTATAAATATATTTTAGTATTTGTATATTTATATTTTAGTTTAAATGATTTTATTATTTAAAGAAGGTTGACTATTTTAAAAGTCAAATGAAATTATTTTAAGGATTTAAGAAAGTTGAAAATATTTTAATTAGGCATGCTTTGAAAAAGGTTTGAAATATGAATTTGATTTAGAAAAGAAGTCTAATGGACTTGAGGAACCCAAATTCTAAGTAGATTAGGAAAGAGGAGTTATATTGATGCTAGGAGTCCTCATTTATCAATCCAAATTGTCATCGAATTCTATTTAAACTCAATCTCCTTTTCCTAAGCCCAAAAGGAAACCCTACCTATAAATACCTTAAGCCCAATTATTTTACCACACAAAGATTATTTTTCACTCTCCTCTCTCTAAACTCACGGCACACTCAATTTTTCTCTCCTCACCGTTTTTCTTTTTTCTTCCTCTCAAGTTTTCCTTTCTTCTTCTTCAAGTAACACTTTCTTCTTCGCTAAGAAACGTCACCACCACCGTTGGACGCCGGTGCACCGCCGCTGCTGCCACCACTGTCCTTCCTTGACCGGTGCACCATCACTTCCCTCTTGTGTTGGTTTAATTCTTTTCTTTTTCCTCAAGTTTCCATTAAAGACTATGTTTTTATGCTTTATTTTAATGTTAATCATGATTATCAATGTTAATTTACTGTTTTAATGAATAATCTTGATTCATATATATATATATATATATATATATATCATATAATAAGAATAAAAATTCAGATTTGTTTATTATTGTTAGATTGAAGTTTTAATAATTAAAGCATGGATTTTTAGGGTGTTAATTATTAGAAAACCATAGTAGCATATTATATACTATGAGATTGATTTAATTTATGATTTTAAGCATGTTTAAGTGGGTTTAAAGAGGGTTTTATGATTTTATAAGTTGCTGGAATTTCAGAAAATATTTTATTTAGGGAGTTTTAAGGATTTTAATTACTAGTATGGTAGTACTATGTTAGGAATTAAAAGTAATTGGGGTTTTGATAGAAACATCAACTTTTGAATATGGTTAAAGGGGATTTTAAATATTTTAAAGTTGCTGTCTTTTTATTTAAGAGTATTGATTTTAGTTATATTTGATTTCTAGGCGGAGAGTATTCCGTAGGAGATTTTTAAAGGTTTAAAAGTGGCCAGTCGACTAGTTTACACAAGGTATGTACATACCTATGTGATGATTGAGATAGTATCATGATTTTATGAAGGAGAATTATGTAATATCATGTATAGGAACTATGTTGAGTTCATGTATGATATTTATTATGTTGGATTTTGCATGTTTTATGCCTTGGTGTAAACATGTTGATTATGAGATTATATTATGAGATTTATATCATGTTTGTATGGAATATTGATGCAAGCATGTTGGTTGGGAACTTCAATTTATTAATTCACATAGGGGAATTAATATATTTATTAGTATTGGATCATGTTTGATCATTGTTCCCTTTTTGTATTTCACTACTTTATGAGGACTGTGGGCCTTATTTGGTAAGTTGACAAGTTATGCCTTTGAAATGTAAGATTGATTATTGGCTATGTTCAACAAAGTAAGAAAGGTTGGAATTAAAGAAAGTAATCTTGGATTGTAAGTTGTGTGATCACTTATCTTAATCCTAAGATAAAAAGAAGTTCAGTTGTGAATGTTTGATTTGAGATTTGTGTATTACTTGTGTGTCATAATAAGTAATAAATTGTAAATCACGTAAAGTGTAACTTGGATAGTAATAAACTTTAGACTGGTGCACGTCTGAAGTTGGACAATCAGGAGTTGGGATACATGGTGAGCGTGCCATGGCTTTTTCTGGGAATTGGATTGATCACCGTTCCTCTTTTTATTCAAAGGTTCCTCGATATCGCAGGTCATTATGGAATACGGAGTCGCGCCCGTATTTCGTCTTCCTAGGTGAAGGCTGGTTTTTAGTTAGACAACTCGGTCCAATAACTATTCCATTTAAAATAATAAAAGATGATTACAGTTTAGTTCAGTAGAAGTTATCTCGCATAATGTTATATTGTTGTGTTATTATTTATCTCTCGTTTATTATTTCTTAGTATCATGATTAGGATTGTTTATGTATTATTATGTAGTACTCAGCTTTGCTGATTACGTACTTTGTTTGTATGTGTTGATCATGGCTTTGCCTTATTGATCCTTTGATGACCCAATCTTGGTGAGCAGATCCTCTAGAGCATTGACATTTACAGGTTCGCAGATGTAGCATCATTGGGAATCTCGGAATGGAGAGCTTGTGTAATTTTATATATTATGTTTTCGTTCTGCATTAGTAGGAACACGTTATTATAAGTTGTTGATAGACATTTATAGAGGGTTTGAATATGAAGTACTTATTGTTTGTTTATTGATATAGTTTAGTTAGTTGTTTTCCGCTGCAAAATTCTGAATAAGCCGATACGTTATCACACGGGCGATAATACTTGGGTAATTCTCTAAGTCTTATATTATAAAGGTATTTCTGAAAAGAGAGAATTATCGGGGTGTTACATGAATGCTATGAATTGGGGAAATGGTGAACAAGATAGTTCAATTTTTTGGGTTAAGATTAATGGGAACATCAAACTTGCCTGGAATTGAACGATTAGAGGCCAATTTTGCTAGGTAACAATTAATTTATGCAAAAACCTTCAAAATGTAGAGAGGGAAGATGAGGAATTGGGTTTGAGAGAAGAATTCAAGGGAAGATAAGGAATTGGGTTTGAGAGAAGAATTCAAAGGAGGGTTTTTTTTCGAGTGTGATTAAGGGGGACAATGGAGGGAAATGAAAGCAATTAGGGAGGAGACGACGCACATGAGAAGCACATGACCCATTGAGTGAGGTCAACATCGGATTCCGGCGAGTCAATGTCTGAATCTTGCTCAAGGTTATTCTTGACAAAAAAAATATCAATAAGGTCTGAAGTTGTCCAAATTTTTTTAGAAGGTTGTCTTTCGCAAACAATGGTATATAAAAGGTTGTCTCTAACTTAAAAACTCTAAAAAAATATTCCATACTTGACGAAGATTTTTTTTGGTTTTTAAATACTGTAGACATATAGTTTCATATCAGCATTCAATGATAAAATACATTGTTGCCGATTTGGTTTGGATCAAAGAAGAAACAAAGAGTGAACCAAATCTATCTACTTTAACTCATTCTTTGTTCAAAACCCATCTTTTAAAGCCATTATTTAACATCCTTTACAAAGTCCATTTTTTAATAGCATCTTTTTTATTCTCAGCTTGTAAAAAAGAATTAATTAACAAACTAATTACTTTGCTTAGTTAACTCAAAAATATTTTAAAATATCTCAGAAAAGGATAAATTGGGATAAAATCGTTTTAAATAAAGGATAAAATGAAATCTCTTAGTTTTCACAATATCCATCTATGCTTGACATGTGTTGAACGCAAGAGGAAAGCGTTGGGCGAACATGTGTTGTTGTAGACGTAAAATTCTCGACAACAACAAGCAATTCAATGCACTAAAAATTTTCATGATGCCCAATAGAGATGCGTTAAGCACAGTGTTTTAAGGTCTATCGTCCACAAGTTGCGACGATGCACTCTATGCTCATAGCGCATGATTTTGACGACTACATATAGGTTTTATTTTTGCCCTAGCTAGCTTTCTATTTTCTTAGGGTTGTTCATTTCGGATAATCCGATCTGATCCGGAAATTCGGATATCCGAAAATTTTGAATTGGAAAAAATGTGATTCGTATCCGACCTGAAATTTTGGATTGGATGATTGGGTTATCCGATCCGTTTTTCCTTTATTTTTGTTTCCTTGTAAAACGAAGTTTTCATTGCTTAATTCGAAAAATAAAATCCTAAAAATTCATAACAAATTAACAAAGACCACCAAAAATCCTACCGCTGAAAGTCACTTCATTTAAGTATAAAAAATTAGAGAGAGAAAGACGAGGAATCTTGACGGCTCAAAGTGACTGGTGAGGTGGTGGCCGGCAAGGAGACGACCAAAATTTAATGCACTGCAAAGGCTGGAGGAGGGTGTTTCGAAGGTCGAAGCCCTTGGTGCGAAGCGAATGTTGAAGCTAGACTCAATTCTCAAGTGGGAGTGCGAGCGTTGCTACTGCAAAGGCTGGAGGAGGGTGTTTTGAAAGTCAGAAGACCGGAGAAGAACGGTGACACTGGCGGGGTGGGTGGTGGGGATTGCCGGAGCGTGGCTAGGGATTGGGGGAGGGTCGATTTTTGTTGTGGGTCGAGAAAATGAAAATGAAGAGTTTTGTTTTGCCTAGGTTTTTAACTTCCCGAAATTTCTATAAAAATTTAATATTTCAAAATTGTCGGATACTTTGAATATCTGAAATGGATCTCTCTCGATCCGTATTCGTTCCGATTTTTTCAAATATACCAATTTGAAAAATCCGAAATCTAAAGAATGGGATATCCTAAATTCGGATTGGATCGATTAAATCGCGGATCAGATCAGTCAGATCAGATATTTTGAACAACCCTAATTTTGCTTATATATATACAGTTTCTTTTTCCTTTTTTGACAATTCTGAAGATAAATATGACCACCTTTTCAAAACTACGGAACCAATAACTCTATTATCAAATTTCATCATATTTAGTTTAATTTATTTAAGCATATATAAATCACATCAATTCAATTATTTCAATACTTGAATACCTTTTTAAAGGGTTGTTCAAGTTTAATCATGATCCTTCAACTAAAAGATCCATATGGATAGTTAATCTCTGAGGATTCTTTAGTCAAATTTCTATCTTTGTTTTTTTAATTTTATTTTTCCTTCTTGTTATTAACTTGTGGCTTTCATAGTGATAAATGCACTTGTGTTCATTATAGGTCAAGTGCACTACCATTATCTAAAAATAAAAAATGCTTAATTTTAAAAAAAAATTAAAGTTGCTTTTTCATGTGATAATGAGATAACTAAAGGTAGGAAGAAGAGAAAATGGTGGAGATTCAAAGAAACGCCATAGTTGATTTGAAATTCTAAATGAAAACTCCATAGTTGTATTCATGGTTGTTGCTGACATGTTATAGACCCGGGGCGAAACAAAAGTTTAGGGCCTCCTATATATAGTGATAGAGCTAGAATTTCGCAACTAAGTAGTACTTCCTCTATTTTTTTTTAGTTGACCCATTTATGTAGGCACAATTGTCAATTCAATACTTTGAACCTTAATATCTCTAGTTATCAATAAGCAAAAATTACAAAAAGTTGATATTTTGAATATAACATTGAGACGTATGTAAATGTAAAAGGTACAGACCATATGAGGTAGTAGAGTGGTTATTTTATTTGGAGGAGATTGTGTGGTGGATCATGTTTGAAATATAGAATGATTAAAATAACAATGGGTTGTATCCAAAAATAAAAGTGTAAAGAGTACGTAGGACAAATAAATAATAGGACATGTAAAAGCTAAATAGTATTGTGGGACAAAGAGTAGAAAAGAAAAGTGTAAATAGGAATTTTTTTTTTGGAGAAGTTCAAACTTTTGATGCTTATGGGTTTTGAACCCGTATTGTGGGACAAAGAGTAGAAAAGAAAAGTGTAAGTAGGAAAAATGTAAAAAAGAAGAAGTTTAGTACAAAAAAGCAAATTTTTGATGCTTATTATGGGTTTCGAACTCATGTTTTCTACACTATTACATGTAAAGCAAACCAAAACAAGCCAAAATTAATATTAGTTAATATCTTTGTTGTTACTTTACTTTATCATGTTTTTCCAAAAGCTGGGCCCCTTATGTTTATGGCCATGGACGGTGGCCCCCCAAAACGGTTAAGCCTGGTCGTATTTCGAGTTCATATTTTTTGGGTACCAGAAAAAGGGAGGTTGGAAAGAGAAAGAAGAAAGATAGGTTAAGTAGTGGGATGCTTAATTTCTCAACAGGGAGTTGTGAGTTAATTTCTACTTTAATGGATAAATGGTGTTCAGTGGCTTATTAATATATGGGTAATCTATACTAATATTTAAAAGGCATCTCAAAACAATGAACTGTACCACGTGGCGCTATCTCTTAGAGTGTGTACTTCATGTACTCCACATACACTAAAAAGAATTGGAAAAAATACATGGTATAAGATTTGATCCCATGACTTTAAGTCAGTATATTAAAGTCTTAACCACTAAATCAAGTAATATTTGGTGTTATATTTTTAAGTAAAATATTAATAAATTAAAATTATAATTACCCGAGGCATAGCCCGGGCCTAAAAGCTAGTTGCTTAATAAAAGTAAGCTTCTTTTGGAAAAGGATTGAATTTTTTATACTAGTAGTTTTTAAAGGGTAAGGTTTACCTTGTTTTTTTATCTAATTGGAAAAGGGATGAGCTTCTTATACATACAATATTTACTTTTTTTTATCTTTCACAATTAAGTATAATTACTAAAGGATCTTTTTTTATAACAAGATTATAAAAGGATCCTAATTTATGATGCTTAATATGGAAATTTAATAACGACGTGTTCCGTGACCGCTATTGAACCGCATTTTTAGACCATGTTGGTGACCCGAATCCTAGATTCGTCACTGGTCTATTATGATGAGTTCCTTAATCACTTTTATAATTTTGTATATTATTGATATTATTATTGCTTTGGTGTCTTATTCTTTTATTGGTTTAATGTTTTATTTATATGATTCTCATCTTATTGATTTGATCACCACCATGTATATTATTTTGTTGATGTAAGACCTAAAGAAATGCTATGAGGATTAATAACATAGAGTGGACAACCTGTTTAGGAACCTTATAATTTGACTGCTCCATAGCATATCACTTTAAATTAGTCTTTTTTTACGTGTTATGAACTAGATTAATTATTATTAGGGTTTTGAACAAGTTATATGGTTCATAATTGCCATAAATAATTTATTTGAATCATTGTTTAGTAGAGGTCAATTTTGGGGAAACCCAAGCTTCTTGCTTGATTTGTACTTTTGCCCTCGAATTAATTATTTGTTTGATGAACAAAGTATGGAGCTATGCATGGGACACCTTAGTTGATTTGTTACCATTCGATCTATCGAGAATTATTGTCTCCGTCGTTTGTCACCTTCGTAGATACCAACTGGCTTTATGAGTCTTTCATTAAAGACTTGTTAACGACTCTCTCAGATATACTCCCCAGAGCATAGAAAATACACGCTGACCTAGTGTACTTAGACATATTTTCAAATGCCTATAGATAGTAATCTAACCAATGATCTAAATATCTATATAAAGTGAAAACTTTTTGAAAGCATAAAGAGCATTGTATAAACATGTCATGTTAAATATAGTAAAAAATTGAATTTAAAGTCAGTGATAGAGCTACATTTTGTAGGGTCATTCAACCCTACTCGAATTTTAAATTGCTGAATTCTTCAATTTTGATATATATAATTCTAAAAAGTTATAGTATTTTCTTTCAAAAATTAACCATCTTGCGTCACTAAAATATCTTAGCTTTTACGACCCCCGTAATATATAGTTCAAGATCCGCCACGATTTAAGTACTTAATTAGAGTTTTAGATGATACATATAACATATGACCAAAGATAAATAGAGTTTTAGATGATCCATATTTTTTTTTGAGGGGAAAAGCAAGCTAGATTAGTCCATCGAAAGTTTGTCCATGAGTACATAGGGCGCCACCTCCGGAGGGGAGTGGTTTTTCCCATATTTGTTCAACACCAAAAGGGACTAGCCTTGCTAAATGATGAGCTACGTAATTACCGTCACGTTTAACATGTGACCACACACAAGAAGAAAAGGAAGTACAAGAAGCTAAAATATCATGTAAGACAAAGTGTCAAGACTCGAGAGATAGAACACGCTCGATGTTAATCTCCTTATCACCACTTGGCAATCCGATTCTAGAATCACATCATCATAGCCAAATCGTTTACCAAGCCGTATAGCCATTAGAACCGCTTTTGCTTCAAAGAATCTCAGGGGCACCAATAGGCTTTGAAGCGTTGCGTGGCAAAGAAAAACAACATCACCGAGAGAGTCGCACCCCACTTCGCCCAACCCTATATCCAACCGGCTTGACCAAAGAGGCATCAACATTGAATTTCAAAACACCAAGTGTGGGGGGGGCAATCCATATCTTGGGGTTATGAGCACATCCACTCGCCCTTGGGCAAGTAAATACGAGCCGAGTACAAAACGTGTTCCTCGAACGCCTTCGAACTCGTGAGACAAGCACATGATTTGAGGTACGCTTGCCTTGAAAGACCCACAAATTTCGCTCCGACCATAAGCACCGAGCCAAAGACACCGCCCTGGATCACCATAGCCTTATCTAGTTGACGCTAGCTTGCCACCAAGTTGCAAAGAGAGATGGGAATTATTTGCCCAAAGAGCAAAGACACTCTAAATCCTCCCATAGTGCAGCAACATGCGGGCACTCAAACAAAGCATGGCGGATGGATTCGGCCTCGCCACGCCCCCAAGGACAAGTCATCGATATCAATGAGATGTCGATATTTGAAAAGAGAGCGTGTAGGCAAGGAATTGGTACAGGAGCGCCAAAGAAAATGTTTGACCTTTAATTTGGACCCGCATTCATACCCCAAATATCCACCCAAGTTTGGTGAAAAGCATCAAGATTCCCACCTTTGCCCAACATATATGCAGTTTTGACTGAGTAATGCCCATCTTTGGTGAGAGCCCAAGTTAACTCATCCTTTGGTTGCATGATGCTCAAAGGAATTGCAAGAATACATTTCATATCACGCTCATTAAAAATATGCTCAACAAGAGCCACATTCCAATCCATAACACTAGTGTCAATCAAATCACTCACCTTGGCCACTTCATTAGTCGGATTGCTCAAAATGAATCTCCCATCATCGCTTGCCACCCAAGGATCATTCCACACATCAATATTTTCACCATTACCCACGTTCCATAGACAACCTTCCTTGAGAAGAGACTTCGAACTCCAAATACTTTTCCACGAATAACTGCAAGAGTAACCAAGAGGGGCATCAAGAAAATCACATCTAGAATAATACGTTGCCTTCATGACTCGACCAAGCAATGAATGTGGGGCTCGAACAAGGCGCCAAGCTTGACGACCAAGCAAAGCGTCATTAAAAACACTAAGATCACGGAAACCCATCCACCAAAGCATTTTAGGGTGCACATAGAGTCCAAGCTTTTCCTATGAATCTTCCCCGTGATCAGCACCAAAATCTCGCCATAGCCGAATGAATGCGCTGAATAATCATAGCTGGAATCTTGTAAACTCCCATCAGATAGGTAGGCTTAGCTTGGATGCCAGCTTTCAGGAGGACTTCCTTCCCGGCTCTAGATAACAGCTTATCTTTCCAACCTTGGAGTTTCTTCCAAATTCTATCAAGAAGAGAATCAAAAATAGCTTTTTTTTATCTACCTCCCATAGAGGGGATACCAAGGTACTTCTCATGTTTTTCCACCTGCCGCATCTTCAAAATCCCCACCAAATCTTCTTTGTGATCCCAACTTACACCTTTACTAAAAGAGACTTCAGACTTTTCATAGTTAATAATCTGCCTGGATGCAGCTTCATACTGGTTGATAATATCAACAATTATAGTGCATTCCTGTCTATCTGTTCTAGTAAAAAGAAGGCTATCATCTGCAAAGAGAAGATGTGAGATCTCAGGGCCACTGCGACTGGCTCTAGCTCCATAAATCTGCTTTTCCTGAACCTTTTTCTGAATCATTATGGAGAACGCATTAGCAACCAAAATAAACAAATAAGGTGAGAGAGGGTCACCTTGTTGGAGACCTCGCTCAGGGATAACAGAGCCACAGACACCTCCATTAACAATGAAGGAATAGGACACAGAAGACACACAATCCATAATCAAGTTCACCCACCGACCATCAAAGCCCATAGTGAGAAGAAGCTTCCTCAAAAAGCCTCATTCCACTCTGTCATAGGCCTTGCTCATATCAAGTTTCATGGCAATCATACCCTTCCTGCTACGAGATCTATTTTTCATGGAATGAAAAATCTCCAGAGCAATCATGGCATTATCGCTATGAGGCGACCAGGGACAAAAGCACTCTGATTTTCTGTGACTATATCAGGGAGAAATTCCTTCAGGCGCATAACAAGAGCTTTGGAAACCATTTTATAGAGCACATTACAAAGAGCAATTGACCGCAACTCCGCAGCAGCAGTAGGAGTTTTGATTTTTGGAATCAAAGCAATATTAGTGTTATTTACACAGCTAACAGAAACATTCCAATGTGAAATACTACTAATAAAAGTAGTCACATCATCACCAATAATATGCCAGAAGCGTTGATAAAAAATAGCATGCATACCATCGAGACCTGGGGTTTTGCAGGGATGCATTTGAGAAAGAGCAGCATAAATTTCATCTTTTGTGAAAGGTTTCATCAAAGCATGGTTGCAATCATCGAAATTACAGACTAACATATTGCAAAGACTTCATTAATATTTCCGTCTCGAGGGCCGAGAAGAAGTAAAAATACCTCGAAAATAATCTTCAAAGATGAGCTCGACCTCCTCCACTTTTTCGTGCCAAATGCCGTGAGCATCAACCAGACCAGCCACATAATTTCTCCTCTTTCTTTGTGAAGCCTTGTGGTGAAAATACTTGGTATTGCGGTCTCCATCCTTTACTTCCGAAACACGCGAACAAAGATACCAATAAGCTTCATGTTTCTCGTGTAAGTCATCAAGAGCTTTCTCAAGATCCGCACATTCAGAAACACTGTCATTAGATACGGGCGCCGCCGAGCCCGGCGAAGAAAGTTCTCGGTTTTGGAGATTTGATCCGCAAGCTTCTTGAATTTCATGCCACTCCAGCCAGCAAGATTACGAGCCATAGTTTCAATGCGCTGCGGCACACGATCACCACAAGATTGGCTCCAAGCCTCCTTTACAATGCTCTCACAACCCTCATCAAGAAGCCATGCGTTTTCAAAGCTAAATAGATGATCCATAAATAGAGTTTTAGATTGAGTTTACTATAAGAGAAAATTAGAGTTTTGTTTTAAACAAATGACTAAAGATAATTTCTACTATGTAAATTATAGTAAACTTTTGCTACACAATCTAAATATGTTATAAACTAAACTTTATTTACTATAATGCCGGAAATTGATATTATTGGTTAGGTGCTAAAAATAGTAAAAAAAAAATCATATGAATTTAGCAGTTCATCTCAAGGATTATAATGAATGATGTTTTTTTTTTGACAACTAGAAAACGTACAAACTAGAAGTATACCGTTAAACCTAGGAACATTTAATCTGTTACGTTGAGTCGTCGTAGCTAGGATATGGGCTTGTTCAACACCTTCCCCGCTAACCTTCAAATCTTGACACCAGGCGAAACTACTTCCTAAGCGTCCCGATATCGCACGAGTGTGTTGAAAAACAATATCCAACACTCGCTTCGACCTCGGGTGTCGAACCATTAGCTCGAAGTCCTGTCTTAACCTGAACGGAGGAGAAGGAGAGCGCGCTAGCCCATCTTAAAGCTAAGAGGCATGCTGTTGCTTCCACTTGGTGAGCCGAGGTAGCATGGAAGATATGGTGCTGAGAAGCTATGGTCTGCAAATCCTGATTGTAAGCAATCCACGCTGCACCTGCTGCCAATGAGCGTTTGTCCCACGCCCCATCAACCAAGATAGTAACCTCGGAGTGGCCGGATCCCCATGCCCAAGATTCACATAGACAAAACCGGGAGGTAGGATAGGACCACCTACATTACTTTGATTCCGCTGGCCGCGTTGGAGAAACACCCGGTGTTGATCTCTACTAAGAGAAATATTAGCCTTAGACCTTGTAGAGTAGCACGCCGCTTGTGGCGAAAGACTTGATCGTTCCTAGTCTTCCATATAGCCCAATCGGATACCGATGAAATCGGGTAAGCGAATGCCATCAATACCATCCTCCTTCCTAAACTGAAGGATACGTTCCTTAAGCCACTTACAAAATGAAACGGGGGGACTCATAAAGAAAGAAATCCCAAGGTGACTTCCCTCCCAAGCCGCAGAAGCAAGGGGGCAAGTATAGAATAGGTGATGACAATCTTCAACATCGCCTAAGCAAACAGGCAATCATTGGATCGCCCCTATATTTCGTTTACACGCATTTTCATGAGTGGCTAGACTATTATGGAAAAGCTTCCAAACGAAGAGCTTCCATTTAGGCATGATGTTCGTTCCCCAAATGAGGCGAAAAAAATTCCACCCTTATTGGAGTCGTCATGCTCTGGATGTCATGTTGTTGTTGCTGTAACAAAAGTAGCGTACCCGGCACTTGGTAGTGAACTTACCGTAACAAGTGAAGGGCCAAACTTGAGAGTCGGGCCAGAGTGAGGAGATAAGAAGCTCAATACCTAAAATTTGCCTTGCGCTCTCGTGCACAAAAATACGACGGATCTTCCGAACATCCCAAACTCGATTATCTTGAAGAATAAGATCACAAACACTAAGGGAAGCCGCTTCCCTGAGAGAGACATCATCCCGAACAATAGAAGCTGTTCCATAAACCCATTTATCACGACAAGCTGAAATTTGAGTTCCATTCCCAACCTTCCACACACAGAGAGCTCGATAATTATGATCAGCTAAGAGCAAACCTTTCCAGCCCCAAGACATAGGTCTTCGCAAAAGATGGTCTTGTTTGAAAGTGGAACTACGGAGAACTTTGGAAACTAGTAACTGAGGATTGTGACGAATGCGGCAGGCTTTCTTCATTAGAAGAGCTTCATAAAAGTACCAATGCTACGAATGCCAAGACCGCCTAAACCTTTAGGGAGATGGAGAATATTGCGTTTCACCCAATGGATACCTTGGTTGTTATGATTTTTCCGAAAAACCGAGCTAGCATACCATCAATTTTGTTAACTATTGTTAACGAAAAGACGGAACACAACCATGTGGTGAATAAGAGTAGCAACCCGAATGGAGTTGATAATGATTAATTTCATAGGTTGAGAGAGAGGTATACCATTCCACTTAGAAATCTTAGTTGTGATTGTATCTAAAAGAGGAGTAAAGTGCCGAACTTTTGTATCTTGGAAGTCGACAGAAGCACCAAGATATTTGCCGAGAGAAGGTTGGGCCGTTAACTGTAAAATGGACTTGTACTCCTGCTGTTGAGTCTCCGAAATATTCAGACTAAATTTCACGAAAGATTTCTGCATATTAATCATTTGCCCAGAAATATTACAGAATTGACGGAGCATTTCATTGCGTGCAGTGCAAGCTTCTCTACCGGCTTTAAAGAAAAATAACAAAAAATAATGAATGATGTTGAGTTATAACAAATAACAATTATAGGATGAGTATGATTAAACATACAAAAAAAGTCCTTTTTTTATTAGGAAAAATTGACGCTATAGGGCTCAACTTTGAACCGTTTTTTTTAATAGGTTCCAACTATTAATTATCCAGTGGCAGACCCAACTGTTATGTGACTCATTTTTTAGTGGACTTAGCAGGTGACTTAACCTGCTACTTCAGGTTAATGAGTCACGTGACTTTAAATCCACCACCCATTTGTTTTAAGTAGCTTCTCTCTCATCTTCCTCTACTCCTTCACGCTTTACCCAAATCAGTTCCATCAAATTCTCGATAGAAATTACATCATTAAACCAAGGAACACCATAATTTTGTCCAATTTATTAACTAATAAAGCAAAAAAAAATTGCATGATTTCATGAAAATCAAGCAACCAAAATCAGTTCCATCAAATTCTCCAAAGAACTTACATCATTAAACCAAGGAACACCATCATTTTGTCCAATTTATTAACTAATAAAGCAAAGAATTGCATGACTTTACAAAAATTAAGCAACCAAATAAATTCCATAAAATTCTCCAAAAAGAAAACTTACATCATCATTAAACCAAGGAACACCACCACCACCATCATCATCAACAACAACAGAACTCGAATTCGAATCTTCCAGAACTTCATCATCTTCATCATCATCATCAGAATGAAACGCAGAAAGCGCGTCACCGAAGCGAGAGCGTCGATTGGACTTCAAAAGCTTAGGGTTAGAGTGCGCGGAAGGAGGAGGAAGAAGGCGGTAATAATGGGGGTAAGAAATGAAGAGAGCTTCAACAATGGCGGGAGGAGAGAGAAAATGGGGGTGAGGAGAGATAGAGAAGAGAGAGAAAGGAGAGAAAATCGACATTGAAGGAGGCGGAGAAGACTTTGATTGATACATTACAAGCTGCTGGGTTGGGACCAAGAAGGATCATGTCTGCTTCAAAAACAAGTACTTTAATTTATTTTGTCAAATTTGAGCTATTATGTATTGTTACTCGAATTCATAATTGTTAGAAATGTAATGGGTTTGTTGAATTTTCTGGGTTTTATGCGTTTATCATTGACGTTCGTCCATGTCTGCTTGTTTGATAGAATGTCTGTGTTGATTTCTGTTGCATAATATCCCTGAAATATTGATGGTAATTGTAAAAAAAAATTTGGAGAAAGGGGTTTAATGGTTTATAGTTGAAATGTTGTGTGAAATTGAAATGGAAGAATGACAGTTGGAAGCAAAGAGAGAACAAAGATTTAAGAAATAAAAAAAAAAAATCGGTTTACCTACTCACCAAGTCATAAGTCATCTAGGTCCAATACAAGACAACGCTCCCCAAAGGTAGGACCTCCACCTGGATTATTAATAATTGGGATCTATTAAAAGAAAACCGCTCATAGTTGAGCCCCATAAAGATCAATTTTTTCTTTTTATTAAACCTAAGTTGATTGAGTTGTAGCAATTATACACAAAGAAACCTATATAAAAGAAGTGGTACATAATTATAGCATGTATAGGATGGATAGACGCTTAAATTACAAATTCACTTACAAAAGCAAAATAGACAACGCAAACGCAAACAAGTTAACCAATAAAGACGCTCACCAAATTCGTAAAGGCCAAAATCAATTAAGTTTCACTACAACGCTTAATTAGCACCCATCTTCTAGTACAACTAGGATTCCTGGGATATCTAATCCCATTCGCTCCCCTAACTTTCGTCTCTCACTGTCACTATCAACCCACCAGAGTCAGAGTGTACTATCGTCGTCAGTGTTCATTTCAACCTTTACGCATTTTACCACTCCCCTGGAAACCCCCTTACATTCATAATATTATTCAATTAATTAAGTTAATATATATTACAATTTTTTTTTTTTGAGGGGAAGTTAATATATATTACATAATGTCCAAATAATATGCAAATATACTACTATATAGTATATTTTATTTATATATTTTATTTATATTTGTATATTTTATTATGATTTGTAGTAGTAAGAGAGGAGAAAAGCAGAGGAGCGCGAGACATTTCCACCGAAACTCAAAAATATTACTACTACGACTACTACACATACATATACACCCCCCACAAGAATCGTTCTCCTTCGTTTCTCTCTCTCTCTCTTCCTTCCTCCTCCACTCTTTCTTTCTCCCAACATTTTTTTTCCTCCAATTTACACCCAACACTCTGAAATATGTAAGTTTTTCTCAATCTTTCTTCTTCATTTTTTTGCAATTTTTTTCTGGGTTTTTCTTTCACTTATGTGTTCTTTGTGTACTTCGATTTGTGGCGGGAACAAATTAATTTCTACCCATTTTTACAATGTTTTCATTCTTTTCATGTTTTCCAAGATTACATCTTGCAATCTTGGGTTAATGTTATATAGTCTTCGTTGACTCTGATGTTCAATTTCATAGTACAATTCAACGTTATATGTGCATTAAAGTATGTTTTTTTGTTTCGTTGTTCGTTTTTGGTTAGAAACTTTTGTTGGGTAGCTTCATGTTTTGGGGTTTTGGATTTACTTTTTCCATGATCGGTGCTTGTTTATGCCACATTGCTGATGTATGACACTCAATTCATGCAGCTGATTGCTGAATCTGTTGATGAGTAATGCATGATTTATACTGTATCTGCGTAACTTTTTTGGGTTTTGGTTGATTTTTTGAGGGACGCTTAGGGTTTGTATTTTGCATGTAATGATACATTGCTTAATGGATTTCATTTCGATGCCTGGTTTTGGCTGTTTTTGCTTTGTGGGTGTTACAAAACATTAAGCTTACAATCAACTGTTACTAGGATTGGTCTTAATTTGTTTTTTGTTGTTGTTGCTGTTATACTAGACATACTAGGGTTTCTTTTCAGCATTTATTGACAAGGTGCTCACGGGTGGCTGGGTGGGAGTGTCAAAGTGCCGGTAAACAATCACTCACTTTCTGGGCCATTTAGAAAATGCCGTTGCTCAAACGCAAGCCATTCTCATTGTTGGATCCCCCGAAGGATTTAGAGCCTCGTGAGCTCATGTTTCAAGTCCGATTCACAAAGGAGATATTTCGGGATTATCAGTATCCTCACATATGAATTTGAATTGAATTAATGATTTGTTTGTATCACTTCTTTTTGTCTTCAATTCCACTCCCCTTATGAATTCCTTGATTCTAAATAGAGAATACTTGAAGCGAATAAATTTATATCGCCAGAGAATTTGGACATGTAAAGTTACAGGAAAGACTAATTTCACATATGAGGAGGCTTTAGTCTCAGAGCAGCGCGCGGCAGAGAAGGTTCAGAAGTTTCCAGAAGAGTTGATTGTCCCTGTACTGCGAATTATTCAATACAGTAAGTGCTTTTAGCTACAGTATTATACTGCTTACTCCTGTTACTTGTGCTAAATCGATAATCTTCTGAACTATATCTGACTGCATTCTGTAATTGCGCATTAGTTTTATGCTCTTCAAATCTACTTTTCATTTGTAATGTGATGCTACAAGAAATTGGGGACTGCTGGCATAGCCTTGAGTTAAATGTTTATATCGATTGTTTTTGGCAGATGAGGGTTTCATTGGCAGACTGGCAATATTGCACCTTGCTTAAGCTCTTTTTCAATTTTTATGTGGTTTGAGGAGGAATTTGATGTTCACCTCAAAAACAAAAAAGAAGAAGAGGAATTTGGAGTTTGTGTGCTAAGTTAATTCTATTCAGCTATTTATGCAGGGTAAATGCAATTACAAATGTAGTTTAGTCCCCATGTTACTCAGCAGTCTAGAGTTGTGGGTGGATCCTAACTAACAAAATATTTGGGTATCTAATCTAAGGATGGAAATTGTTAATTGTTATAGCTAAAGTGTGCCCAATGGAAAGACCTGCATATCCCCTTTTTGGTTAGACGGTACCCACTTCTTATTTTACCCTATTAATTATATTTCTCTCTCTTCATCTTTTAACATGTCGTACAATTTACTTCTTCTTGCTTCCATAAAATTGATCCTTGCAGTGTGGTTGCAATATTCAGGTATGACAGTCTGAGAAATGGTAGGAATCTCGATATTGAATGATAGATGTAAGGAAGAGTGTATTGAGAAATGAGTTACTGGAATTAATAAGATGAGTGTCGTTTGAGTAAGTTCATGGATATTGGCTGAATAGAGACTTGTTCACTTATCCCTCAGAGGACAAGTGTCAAGGAGTTATCATGTTTGGTTACAACTTTATGGTGAAGGTTTGTGTCTGACAGATGTTAGCATTGACAGTGGCCTCGTCACCCTGTTGTTGGTTGTGATGTATGAAGGGTTTATGACTTTGTGTTAGTGCTGGCTTGTTACCCTTGCGAATCAGATAGTTTGAGTTGCTACTCGAGCAACTTTGTGTAGGTTCCTTGGTGTCATGGTTCAAATGTTAGGGGTAGATTTTAATACTTGACCACTTTTCGAGTACATGGTGTCACCTGCTTTGAATTTGCTTTCTACAAAAAATAGGTGATACATTGTTTAAAGTTTTTCTTGAAGGTAGAGGTGGATTTTAACACACTTTTGTGAAACATTGTTGACCTTTCTGGGCCTATGTATGATGTCTGGGATGCACCTGTTTTTTATGTCAATGATTGAGATTTGCTTTATTTATTATTTCAAGCCTTTTGTTGGGAAACATTGGCTGTCATTGGGTTTTAAGGAAAAACTTTGAACTGAAGTACAATTCAATGCGAATCAGTTTTAGTACTTCATTTCCTTTGTATGGTTCTTTGCTATAAAATTAGCAAAGAAAGTGGGAAGGGAGAGGGAGGGGCGGAAGGTACGGGATGAGCAGTAAAATGTGGCATCCTCCTTAAGTAATTTAAATCGTTTTCACCTACTGAGGAAAGTATTTGTAATTCCAAGAAAGTGATTTTCATCTCTTAATGAACCAAACAGGGGAAAATGGGAAAAGGTGGACAAGGTTTTTCTTTCAACCTAACACAATGACCTTCGAATTCAGGTCTATTAGGGCATCTTACTTGATTATCTTACCTTTACAGTTCATTTCATGTATGCTCAGGGTTCCTTGTTGGGTTTCAGCCATGTCTTCCGGTAATTTGTCAGTACACGTGACATTCTGCTCTACTCAGCAAAATGCTGGGAGGGGGGGGTAGAGAATTGTTAAGCATCATTCATTTTAGTTTTCCACAACATCTGAATTCTGAAACCATTTCCTCACGTCATGTGAGAGCCAGCAGTGTGCCAGTGCCTACTATCATATTTTGGCATTTTGACGTTTCATACTGCAATGCTTGACATAATTACATTATCCAACAACTCAAATGACTTGATGGCTACTTTATTTACAGAGTATTACATGATCAGATAATATTTTATTATTAGCAAACATATTTTGGATTTAGTATATTCAAAAAAGACAAGAACTCCCCAGAATTGCAACCAAAAAAAAGAACGGAAATTGACTATCTTTTGAAGAACCCTCTTTCATTAATACCAGGTTTTGAGATTTGTAATTCTCTGTCCAATATATTCTTTTTGGATAAGCACCACATCTTGAGCTGAATATCCGGCTACAAACAATAAAAATGTCAGCGAGCGGCGTCCTGCGTGGGTGGAAATAGGACAAGGTCTTGAGATGTGATATGGCTTATAAGTAGTTATGATCTGTAGTTTATGCGCTCTTTGTTTCAGGAAACTACGCTATTATGAAACATGCTCAAGCTCTTTTTTTTCTTCACAGGTATGCTCCCACTAAGTGACTTGGTCCGCAAAATTAAAGCAGAGCTGCAAGAAAACCTGGTTGAGGGTGTAGAACTGCAAGGGAAAAAGGATGGTTATGTACTTTCATGCAAGATAATTAAAGTTTTAGATGAGGAGGCAGGCAAAGGTCGCTATGAAGTGGCATGGCTTGATAATGGTGCTAAAATAAATGAAAGTGCTGTAGTAGGTGAAGAAGATCTTGTTCGTAAAAAACTTCCATTTGGTAGAGAAGTTTTAAAATCTTATATCAGGGAGTCTACATATCACAGTCTTCCTTGGGTAATCCACAATAGTTTAGCATCAAGGCACGGAATTCCCACAGATCCACCTGAAGATTTGAAAGGCAAAATATCCTTTCTGAATGGATGTGTCATCAAAAACAAAAAGCGGAAGAACAATGAGGTGAGATAACAGTGACACTCCCTCCGGGTTCCTTTTGTTTGGATTTGAGTTAATGTTAATCTCTTTGGGTTCTTTTCCTTCAAATTCTTATGATTAGGAATTGCCAGAAGGAAATCTCGGTAAAAGGAACAAATTACAAAGGCAGAAATCTGATGGTTTACTCAGTGACAACAATGTTGAGAATGGTGGGTGACAATTAAATAAAGCTATAGTGCTTTTGGTGGTTTGATATTGTGTGAAATGTTAGGGTAGTTGATGTATGTAGTATACACATTACGTGATTCACCAAAGTTATTTTCTTACTCATTTGGAAGAATTATTGTTTAGAAGCTGTTAATGTCTGAATATACAGGGGATGAATCCATCAAGTATCCAATTGATGACAAGCTGGTGCAACCTGGTGCTGATGATCCAGTTTTCACTAATCGTCCTTCTCCATCAAGAGACTTCACCATACAAATGGACTGTGTGGGCGACCTTTTAACGGTTTGGGATTTTTGTTCGTCTTTTGGTAGGCTACTCTACTTGTGGCCATTTTCTTTTGAAGATTTTGAAAAGGCTATATGCCACAAAGACAGCAATCTTGCTCTTATTGTAGAGACCCACGCAGCTCTTCTTCGCTTGCTTATAGAAGATGAGGGAGAATTTTATATAGTGTTCCAGCAAAAGAAGCGTAAATCAAAGGTCAATGATCTTTGTTATGCTAAGATTTCTTCTTACCCTTAAAGGGAGTTCTATTTCTTATTCTTTAGAAGCTCCATACCACTTAAAATTGTGGGCGTATCGCCTCTGCCATATTTTCTGCAATGCTCGTTTGTGGATGCCATGTTATGTTCCTTAACTGTGCTTAATTTGTCTCCTTATTTCAGATTACTCTAATTACATGGACAGAGTATTTGTGTGATTTTCTAGAAATGATTGGCATTTCTGAATTAACAACTCATATACCAACCATAAAACGTGGCCATTATGGTCTTCTAGAGCCTCCTATCAAATTGAGAATTTTGAAGGAGTTGGTTGACCAAGCCATATCCACAGATCTAGTGAGAAAGAAGATAGATGAGCGGCTTGAAGAACGACAAGCACTTTCTGCTTCAAAAAGAGGGGAAGCATTACAAGAAGGTAAGAAGAAGAGAGAGGCAAAGGAACGCCTGAAGGCTGTCTCAGAAACCAATGGCATTGTGCTGGAGAATAATTCAGATACTGCTGAAGACATCCCCAGTGTAGCAGGGAACAATGGTGTAGCTTTTGAAAATGGAGATGTCTCTGAGAAATTGTCTTCCACTCAAAAAAAAATATTACAAAACGGGTCTGTTTTCTTCACTTCTCTTTGATTTATGAAACATTTTTTTAAAAGACTGGATGGTGTATTGTGACCTTTACTTGGTTCATTATTTAGTCATAGTGATCACAAAAACAATGGAGCAAGGGAAAAAACAAAGAAGCTATTGGAAGATTTAGAAAAGAGCAAAGAAGAAAGGGTACGTGTTTTTCTTCAGTCTCTGTATAATGTGGCTGTAACTGGATGTTAAATTGGAATACATAAAACTGGAAAGTATGTACATAATTAAGAATATTCAGACTCATAATTGATCAACTTTTTCTGCAGAAAGAATTTCTTGAGAAGGAGATGGAGAAACGAGTTATTCGGACCAATTCCTTGGGTAAAGATAGAGATTATAATAGATATTGGTTTTTCCGTCGTGATGGGCGAGTATTTGTTGAGAGTTCTGACTCTAAGCAGTGGGGATACTACTGCAGTAAAGAAGAGGTATTTTCAGCTTCCAACATTTTGTCAGGAGTATCAATTTTCACATCGAATTTTTTTGGGTGAAATACTTGAATGCATCTGTCACATTATCGAAGAACTTAGAGGCTCACAAAAGGCTTCATTCAATAATTATTATGGTCGAAATACTCCCTGCTTTCTGTAATATGCTTTTCATGGTCAAACTTGGACGTATTTTTTCTCAGTATGTTTTAATCTAAATTATAAAAACTATATTGCTGCGTTATATGTATGAAATAGTCTTTTCATATTATGATGTTTTTATAATTGTCACATAATTGGATGGAGTGTGTGTTTAGTGGAGAGAATGAGCACAGAATACTTTTCTGAGCGTTTTCTTTATGGTTAACAATTTAACATTGTTTTGGAATATCCAAATTATAAACTTTTGACAAACCTTTTATCTAGGAGAATGTGTTGTGAATTTTGAGGATTTTACTGTTGATCTATGTTCAATAATGCGTTCTATTATGCCTCTTTACAGCTTGATGCGTTGGCGGGCTCCTTAAATCCAAAAGGGGAGAGAGAGAGGGCACTCAAAAGGCAGCTTGAAAAGTATTATCCTAGAATTAGGTATGTATTTGATACAGTACGTGATAATCCATAGAAATCTTATTGATTGACTTCCTCAATTCTAATCAGCCGCTTTCCGCAGTTCCCTTTGTTGCCACTTGCCACCATACAATATATAGCTGTTTTATGTGTCGGAATATAGGTGTGCTGTTAAGGCTTAATTGGGTTTTAATTACGAATGGACCTTACTAATAAAGAACAGGATGACTGAAGTATGCAGATCAGCTGCATTACATCAATCAAGCAACGTCATCCTCTGCATTTGCGGTCTAGGGCAGACGAATGAAGTCCTAGATGTGAATGGCTCCCATGGGTTGCAAGACAAATTGTTCCTTAAAATGAAGTGAAATTGAGGCTTTCTTAAAATTCTAATAAGCATATTTCTGATATTAATTTACCCATTCATGATCAGTTATCACTTGTTTTCTCAGGTAACAGCTTTTTTGAGGTGTTCAAATTCCAAATATGAAAAACTGAATATGCCCCAATCATCACTATTCACTATAGTTGTCTTTTTCATGTGCCTTTTGTCCTCAAATGGGTTTCAAACTTTCTTCTTTCGTCTTCTCGCATCATCTAGCTAATCTTTTTGTTTTAATAATTCGCTGCATTGTAGCTTTTAGTTCTTGCCTAAAGTTCTTTATTTCTCACCAAAAGCATTTTCTTGCAGTAAGGAATTACAGAAGAGATCCAAGGAACTTGCCCATAGAATTGCAATGGAAGATGCAATTGTTAGAAGGTCGACTCGGGTGCGAGCTCCTCCGAAGGATAATCCTGCTTTGGCATTCCTCAAGTATTCCAATAAGTGGAAAGTTTTGATGGGTTAGAGTAAACAATTTAGTTAAACCCTCCAACCTAATTCCATTGTTTTCCCAGTGCAGTTTTCATCTTCATCATTTTGCACTGTAATGGGGAGATCATATGTCAAAAGTCATTGATGTGGTCTAAAGTGCCTCATCATTATTTTCATTGAAGGAAATACATTGGGTTAGATTTTAGAGCTTAGTGGTTGAAGAGCTTTCTTACCATGAGAGCATCAGTTTTGTAAATGACTACGCCCATTATTCTATAACGTAGATGCAATTGATAGTTAAGAGTACATGCCGAATGTTCATAGCTATTCAACTTTGATTGCGTATTTTTTTTTTTTTTTTTGCACTTTGTGTTGATTCACAGGTGGTTAAATCATGTCAACTAAGTATCTTAAGTAAATGGCCTCTTGTTCAACGGATAGACCGAGAGACATCGTATGTGCTTCATGCCTTTGTTGTATCCTTTAGGCTAAAGTGAAAGGTAATTGAGATTGAAATTCGAGTGAGGTTAAACACCTTAATCGTTTGTAATTATACCACTAAAAACAAATAGTAAAATGTCATTTTTTTTTTTAATAATTATGTCATCTGTTTCTTTATATTGGTTTTGTTTACGTTTTCATTGCAATATTAACTGCGAAAGAACATTCAAATGCCAAATCAAGACATGCTATCAAAAAACTGAACATCCTGGATCCGAAAAACTTAAAACATGTTCTATTCAATTAACGTGTTTATATTTGATTCGAAAAATGACATCTCAATCCCAAAATAATAACAATTCAATATGCAAAATTTGACATCTCCAACTCAAAAGCTAATACTTCCTTTATTTTTTAAATAAGTGCAACCGTTTGATTTTCACGCCTGCCAACACATTCTTTTGACCATTAATATTTCTAATTGTGTATTTGAAAAATTACAAAAAACTGATATTATGAAGATAGTCATTGAAACAAATCCAACTGACATTTTATGTGATTGTTTTATTTTTATATATTACTCCCTCCGTCCCATAATATAGTGCTTGTTTCTTTTTTACACGGTCTCCAATACGTAACTTTGACCTTTAATATCTTCAATTCCGTATTAATAAAAAATATAAAAAGTTGATATTATGAAACTACACATTGAGACGAATCTAACAAGATCCCACATGAATATGTCTTTTTATATATACAAATGAGAATATTCGGTCAAAGATTTTAAAGTTTGACCCACCAAAAATGAAGTAGGCACTATATTATGGGACGGAGGGAGTAGTAAAAAGAAATATGGTTAAAGTGAAGTATACGAATAGTGCAAAAGTCAAAGTGATACTACCTCCGTTCCATATTAGTTGCTACATTTTGACCATTGGCACTATTCACATCATAACTTTGACTGTCTTTTAGTTTATATACATAAGAAAAAACATAGTCTTGTGGGATCTTGTTTGATTCGTCCCAATTTGTATTTTCCAAATATATAATTTTTATAATTTTTTCATATATGTAACTCAAGATATTGGCGTTTGAAGTTGCATCTCGTAAACTGTGAAAAAACAAATGTAGCAACTAAATTGGGACGGAGGGAGTATTTATCTATGACTATCATTTTCATTAAGATTTTAAATAACAGTCAATTTTTTAATCCAAACACTAAATATCATATATAAAAAATTAGCAGTACTTGTTGCAAAATCCACCATTCCACCTTTTGAGTCCATAATTTAACATCGAGTTGACAATTAAATTTATAAACTTACACTTATTTTTTATTAAGATTTACATAATCAGTCTAAAAGTTACATAATCACTCCAAAATTTTCATGTTCTCTTGGTTTGAAAGCTGACAATTCCACATTTCATTATGTTAACATATTGTGTCAATTTCTTCCTTGACAAATACTCCCTCTGTTTTTTTATCTTTCATCGCTTGGAATCTTGACACTATTCATACTTTGAGAGAATCTTCCCAATTTTTTTTCAAATTATAAGAAAATATATAATCATGTAGGCCTTGTTTGATTCGTCTCAATTGGTACTTTATTAATATTCAATGGTTATAATTTTTACTAATATATAACGAAAGATATTTAAGTTCAAAGATGTACATTAGGAGACGTGCGCAAGAAAGTGAGAAGGATAAAAAAACGAGGAGAGTACTTGCATACTGTCTCGCATTGTTCTTTGACAAATTGGGATTGGCTCAACTGCTCAAGTGATGAGCTTTCCCATCTACCCTAGCAAGTCTAGGATTCAATTCCGAAATTCCTACCCCAAACATATGCTTAGGATTTAAGGAGGGAGGGGGTTGGGGGGTGTTTGGCTTGTAATGAATCTACGGGTGGAGGCCCTATGCAAGGACAGCTCGAGGATTTCTTCTAACCTCTAAAAAAAAAATACTGCTCTACCTGAAGTATACGGAGAGGCGGAGAGCAACACACTTCTCAACTAATCTCCAAACTGCCTACCAAGGACCCTTCACCCTTAGGTCCAATAGTATGACTTCCTATTTCCCACATGGGAGACCAAGGTTCAAATCTTGGTGGAAGCAAAAATTTCAATATTGTTGGGGGGAGGTGGGGTTTCGGGCTTGTTGGGCCTCTGGGTGAGTGGCCCTGTGCGAGGACAGCCCAAAGCATCTTACCACGAGTTCTCGAAAGGGGGAAAAAAAATCTCCAAACTGCCCGTCAAAAAAAATAATCAAGTCTATAAAAGAAATGTGGCTTGCATTGAAAACGGATAATGTAAAAAGTAACTCTAGCCATATTCACATTTCCCATACATATGTTGTCCATAGCCATTTCCACAGGACCACAGCATTTGAATATGCCACAAGTGATTTTGGCTGCCATCACGGGCATCACAGGAGCTACAGCAAAACTAAACTATCCCAAACTGTGGGAATTAAACGCATTAGATATTCTAATATTTGGCATACATGAAATTAGCTTACACACAACTTATGTTGATAAATTTGGCATACATGTGATTAGCTTACAAACTATGTATGTTTATTCTTCAGATACCAGACAACATTTATCATCCGACTTAAGCACCTGTCAAGCTATATTGATGACTGCACGACCAATAATGCTGCCCTGACTGAGATCTTGGTACGCACTGTCTGCCTCCTCAAAGCTGTAGATTTTTGAAACTGCTGAGCTGAGACTGAAGGCGCCTGTCTCTGCCAGTTTAACTATCTTGGGCAGGTCCTGTCTAGCTCTTGCTCCATATGAACCAATAATCTTCACCTGTAACCCAATAAATAGAAATTAAGATGGATCAACTTTAGCAATTCATAGATGATGCGCACGTCCAGTATGATGAAGCGATGTGCGCGCATGGCTAACAAGCCAAATGTACATGAATAACAAGTCAAATGAACACATATACATGGCTAACAAATCAAATGAACATATGTACATATCCGTTAATATATGTTCATTGACATTGGTCTTTATGTTCATAACCTAGTCTTGATGTTCATCGTACGCACCTTCCTCACCATACGAACGTGTGCACCAACTAATTTGCACAACTTTAGCATTCAGGACAATAAAAATGCAAAGGAAAAACTATCATATTTAAGGTGCTTGTGGTATAGGTTTAAGATTGAACTCTTGAATAATGGGTATTCCTGTGGGTTTGGATTTTTTAATTAGGGTCTACCAGGTGAGCTAGATGGTTCAGAGTTAGCTTTGAGTTTCGTATATCTTAGGTGTTTGAGGTCCTATCCTCTCTCATGTACACATTCACACTCTTTTATACTTCTATAAAATTGACTCTAAAAATCAGGAAGAAAATCCATCGATTTTGAAGGACTAAGCACAACAGATGAGAATGGTAGATGGAGGCAATTTGGTTAACAGGACATGGAAGTTAAAGTTCATGGAAGAAGATGAAATAAAATGGTTTATTTTGTATGATTCCATGCAATTTAAATGTTTCGTATATACTTCTAACTCCCTACAAAATTAAACTGATAACCTAGGGGGTTGGTCGGTTGGACTGTTACACTTCCATAGTGGCAATATCAATGACCGAAGGTATATATTAATCCCTGAAAAGGCACACTTTTAGTGGTTGGTGGGGAAGTGGGGCTCATATTTTTCTGTTGCATAGGTGTTTTTCATGAAGTATATTTCAGGACATCCGAATTGAAAGCTTGGTTCATAACATAACATAACCATGATTACATTACATCATCGTAATCATAATCATGGAAAGTAATCATATGCATGACATGTTCATAATCATGTTCATATACTTTTGCATAATCAGGTATTCAGAAGCATATCTCATAACTTAAAATACCTTTCAAAATACATCACAGAAGCATATCTGAAGCATAACAGATACATAGCATAAGCATAGTAGTCCTTTCGTATTTTACATCGTTTATGAAGATTATTTCGGAATTTAAAGATATACTTTGGCATATTCGGAATACATAAACATATATCATGGTAAGCATCGCATAACTCGTCTATCATAAGAACAAGAGTCATCTTTTCACGTTTTTCGATCACTTATAAAACATAAGACATATTTATTCCATACTCCTTCATATCCATATAATAAACATATTAGCAATATAGTTCACATAACTGTCTATCGTCATTGAACATAATTCAACTCTAAATAGTCATCACAATAATCCAATGATACACCTTTCTTAGCTTTCCCACTTACTAACGTATAATAATGAACCTGATATAGTTAACCAATTGTGCTTTGATTGTCATATTATCATCATAAAGACTTCCAATTGTTGGAACCCATAACTCATGTCCAAGGCACATACAACTTACGTTTGGTTATCAAATTCCAAAACTCGATTCACCCTTAGTGTCTAGCCAAATAACCTTCCTCAATAACCATATAACAATTATAAACAGATTACACTGAACCCATTAAACAACTCCTTAGAGTTATATTTCATAATTTCATAAAACAATTCTAGTAATAGTTAGTACATTAATATATATTATCAAGTCAACTCATTATATGATTTTGGGTCCAAAAATGCGTATACAATTAACCTCGCCCAACACAGATACGTATATACACCAATATAATAGATTGAGGTTATTCGATCAACACTAAGACTATTCTAACAACAACTTGATAACATAAAATCTGTTTTAGGACTTTTAGTAACTACTTAGTCACACTCCATCATGTGAGTTCCTAAAAGCCAATCAATTAACAACTTCACATAACCACCCAACATACTACCATGAATTTGAGATTCGATGCACAAGCAAACAGTATCACCGGCATCATTTAGTTATATCTCATACAAGTAACAACAATTCACAATCATATTATCAACTTGATTCCAAAACAAGAAATCATGAGAATTAGAACAAGGAAAGAGCAAAGGTGGTTAGTACTCAAATTTCAGAGTTCATAACTTCAATATTAACCTTTGATATGGGGAGAATAAGAGAGAAGAAGAAGAGGGTGAAGTACCTCTGCTCTACTGAGCAGGGAAGAACAAAACAGGGGAGGGAGACGGAGCTCCGGCAGCGGCGGAGAGCACCGGCGAGGCTGGCGGCAGACGAGGGAGGGTGGTTGGCGACAATCACCGCAGCCCAACAACGACAACAACTCGAAGCAGCAGCAGCAGCAGCGAACGGAGAGGAGCGACGAGAGAGAGAAAAGACGCGAGCAGGGGAGAAGAGAGAGAGAGAGAGTTGGTATCAGAGCCGAAACCTAGCCGGAAGTGCGGAGTCTTAGACTTTGCATCGCCTAGGTATGATCCTTTGGGAAATTAGACGATAAGAAAGTTGAGGTCAATTTTGATGATTATTTGGGTTAAGAGAGCCTAAGATATGAGAAATAGTGTTATGAATGCCCTTTTGGAGTTTAAGTGGTTATACCTGGACCTAGTTGGTCTTAAGTTATATGATTATATGATTGTTGTGATGTATGTGATGTTATGTGGTTTTAATAGTATTGCAATGAATTTTACTTATAATATTTGAGTAACCAAAAGGTTTTCAAACGAGATCTTGCCAAATGAGTTAGTTGGAATTCATTGCCAACAAGTTTGCCCCTTTTGTTTTCTTTGCTCCCCGATTTCGCGAGTCGAGTTGAAGTAGAGATACAAAAGATGATGGCGGAATGGAGGTTGAATTCCTAACGAAGCCATAAAAGCTTGAGATCTTGGTTTTGTCTAAATGAATTTAGCTTATTGTCTCCTCGGTTAACTTATTGCAAGTTTCGAGGACGAAACTTTTTTATAAGGGTGGTAGGATGTAATACCCCGATTTTTAAGAGCGTCTTAATTAGCGTTAATTATAATTATAAAGTTAATTATGTTTTGTAAATCCTTATTATATTTGAGTTTGGAATATTTGTAGTATTTGTAATATATTTTGTTAATTATATATTTGGATTTTAAATAACCAAAGTCGGTATCCATTTATGTTGGTCGGTTAAGTTGGGAAACCAAAACCCCCCAAAATCCTCTCTCTCTGTTATTTCTCTCATCCCAAAACCCCCAAACCCCTTATATTTTCTCTCCTCTCTTCCCGTGAGGAAACCCCATTTCACCCACAACCCATTTTTCTCTCTCCTCTTCCCCGATCTCCCTCTTCCCTCGCTGCTCTGCCTGCGCTCCACCGGCGTTCCCGAGCTCGCCGGAGTTTCCCCAGCTCTCTCTCTTCTCCCCTGCTCGCGTCTTTTCTCTCTCTCGTCGCTCCTCTCCGTTCGCTGCTGCTGCTGCTGCTTCGAGTTGTTGTCGTTGTTGGGCTGCGGTGATTGTCGCCAACCACCCTCCCTCGTCTGCCGCCAGCCTCGCCGGTGCTCTCCGCCGCTGCCGGAGCTCCGTCTCCCTCCCCTGTTTTGTTCTTCCCTGCTCAGTAGAGCAGAGGTACTTCACCCTCTTCTTCTTCTCTCTTATTCTCCCCATATCAAAGGTTAATATTGAAGTTATGAACTCTGAAATTTGAGTACTAACCACCTTTGCTCTTTCCTTGTTCTAATTCTCATGATTTCTTGTTTTGGAATCAAATTGATAATATGATTGTGAATTGTTGTTACTTGTATGAGATATAACTAAATGATGCCGGTGATACTGTTTGCTTGTGCATCGAATCTCAAATTCATGGTAGTATGTTGGGTGGTTATGTGAAGTTGTTAATTGATTGGCTTTTAGGAACTCACATGATGGAGTGTGACTAAGTAGTTACTAAAAGTCCTAAAACAGATTTTATGTTATCAAGTTGTTGTTAGAATAGTCTTAGTGTTGATCGAATAACCTCAATCTATTATATTGGTGTATATACGTATCTGTGTTGGTCGAGGTTAATGGTATACGCAATTTTGGACCCAAAATCATATAATGAGTTGACTTGATAATATATATTAATGTACTAACTATTACTAGAATTGTTTTATGAAATTATGAAATATAACTCTAAGGAGTTGTTTAATGGGTTCGAGTGTAATCTGTTTATAATTGTTATATGGTTATTGAGGAAGGTTATTTGGCTAGACACTAAGGGTGAATCGAGTTTTGGAATTTGATAACCAAACGTAAGTTGTATGTGCCTTGGACATGAGTTATGGGTTCCAACAATTGGAAGTCTTTATGATGATAATATGACAATCAAAGCACAATTGGTTAACTATATCAGGTTCATTATTATACGTTAGTAAGTGGGAAAGCTAAGAAAGGTGTATCATTGGATTATTGTGATGACTATTTAGAGTTGAATTATGTTCAATGACGATAGACAGTTATGTGAACTATATTGCTAATATGTTTATTATATGGATATGAAGGAGTATGGAATAAATATGTCTTATGTTTTATAAGTGATCGAAAAACGTGAAAAGATGACTCTTGTTCTTATGATAGACGAGTTATGCGATGCTTACCATGATATATGTTTATGTATTCCGAATATGCCAAAGTATATCTTTAAATTCCGAAATAATCTGAAAGCATGAATGATTCATAAACGATGTAAAATACGAAAGGACTACTATGCTTATGCTATGTATCTGTTATGCTTCAGATATGCTTCTGTGATGTATTTTGAAAGGTATTTTAAGTTATGAGATATGCTTCTGAATACCTGATTATGCAAAAGTATATGAACATGATTATGAACATGTCATGCATATGATTACTTTCCATGATTATGATTACGATGATGTAATGTAATCATGGTTATGTTATGATTAAGATATGTTTCATGATTATGATTACGATGATGTGATGTAATTATGATTACGTTATGATGATGATTACGGATCATGATTACGATTATGTAATGTGATTCATAAAAGCAATGAAACATGATAAAGTACAGCGAAATATGGTTCTTGGCGAGTATTTTACGGGTACCGCAAGTGTCACCTATGATGTGGCCACCCGACGGTTTTATGATATATATACGGGTACCGCAAAGTGTCACCTATGATGTGGCCACCCGACGGATTTATGATATATATATATGGGTACCGCAAGTGTCACCTATGATGATGGCCACCCGACGGATTAATGATATACATACGGGTACCGCAAGTGTCACCTATGATGTGGCCACCCGACGGATTAATGATATATACGGGTACCGCAAGTGTCACCTATGATGTGGCCACCCGACGGATCAATGATACTAGCCAAGTAACCAAAATGAATAAGTAAAATGAAAAGATAATGATGAAACTTATGATATGATATGAAATATTGGCCATGTAGATGATGCTTTATTGAGTGATTTAATGCCATGGAGTATAAATGACTTTGATATTTGAAAAGTATGATTATGATTGCGACTATGTTTTATGATTTCACACATTATGTTATCGATGATTGGATTAGGAGATATGCAATGTTTTATGAATATGATGATTGGTGATGTTTATGAACGAATGCTATGAAATAACTATGTTATTAAGATGGTACGATCGTTACTAGTTAAGTAAATGAAAGATGATGATGAACTATGATACTTTGCATGACTTAAAGTATATGTTTATGAATGTTTATTGTCCTATGATATGAAAGTATGCATTCTACTTTGATATGAGAGAACTATGATGATGTTACTACTCTGCTATGATTGATGAAAGTACTTAAAGGTCTTGAAACATGATGAACGATAATGGATTATGCGAATATTGCTATGTTGTGATATGGTTATGAACAATGTGAACATGTTGATTACGTGAGAGTCGTAGACACCAAAGCATGTTTTAAGAATGATTTATGGGTTAGTACTCGGCGTTGTCTGATGTGTATGTCAATGTTTTGTTTTGTCACTATTGTGGCTGTCACTTGGTGGGTGGCGAGTGTTACAATAGTTTCGAGTTGAAGTTATGGAGCACCTTTTCCAAGATAGAAGCGATTAAGTACTAAGAGCTCATCTATGATTGTTTTACGTTCCTTTTGAGGCGAGAACGTTACACTTTGTAATAGATAATAAGTAATGATTTAGTTTTATTTCGAGTGCTGGATGAGCAATAATGCTCCTGTTTCTCGTTAGCCGCTACTCCGCGAAAGCGTTGAGTTATGGATTTAGAAATATTTTATTGTAACAGGTTTTTCAAACGTTTTCCCATTTTGGGTTGTCCAATTTACAAAGGAAACTCTGCCGAAATTTCTAGAAAATAGTAATCTATTATTAAAGTGTTTCTTTAAAGAGGGGCAAATGTAAGTAATGTCCCTGTAAGTTAATGTTAAATGTCGCCTTGTATTTTCCCATAGTGGAAAGTACGGCGGTAACGCGCCGACTAAGCTAAGTCTTCCGCTGCTAATCCTGATTAATTAGCTTAATAAGGATGTATGAGTTTCCGGGGCGTTACAGAGTTGGTATGCAACTTCAACATGAATTGAACGCTAAACACCGCTGAACCAAGCTTTCAATTCGGATGTCCTGAAATATACTTCATGAAAAACACCTATGCAACAGAAAAATATGAGCCCCACTTCCCCACCAACCACTAAAAGTGTGCCTTTTCAGGGATTAATATATACCTTCGGTCATTGATATTGCCACTATGGAAGTGTAACAGTCCAACCGACCAACCCCCTAGGTTATCAGTTTAATTTTGTAGGGAGTTAGAAGTATATACGAAACATTTAAATTGCATGGAATCATACAAAATAAACCATTTTATTTCATCTTCTTCCATGAACTTTAACTTCCATGTCCTGTTAACCAAATTGCCTCCATCTACCATTCTCATCTGTTGTGCTTAGTCCTTCAAAATCGATGGATTTTCTTCCTGATTTTTAGAGTCAATTTTATAGAAGTATAAAAGAGTGTGAATGTGTACATGAGAGAGGATAGGACTTTCCTTTGTAAATTGGACAACCCAAAATGGGAAAACGTTTGAAAAACCTGTTACGATAAAATATTTCTAAATCCATAACTCAACGCTTTCGCGGAGTAGCAGCTAACGAGAAACAGGAGCACTATGGCTCATCCAGCTCTCGAAATAAAAACTAAATCATTACTTATTATCTATTACAATGTGGAACGTCCTCGCCCCAAAAGGAACGTAAAACAATCATAGATGAGCTCTTAGTACTTAACTGCTTCTATCTTGGAAAAGGTGCTCCATAACTTCAACCTGAAACTATTGTAACACTGCCACCCACCAAGTGACAGGCCACAATAGTGACAAAACAAAACATTGACATACACATCAGCACAACGCTGAGTACTAACCCATAAATCATTCTTAAAACATGCTTTGGTGTCTACGACTCTCGCGTAATCATCATGTTCTCATCATTCATAACCATATCACAACATAGCAATATTCGCATAATCCATTATCGTTCATCATGTTTCAAGACCTTTAAGTACTTTCATCAATCATAGCAGAGTAGTAACATCATCATAGTTCTCTCATATCAAAGTAGAATGCATACTTTCATATCATAGGACAATAAACATTCATAAACATATACTTTAAGTCATGCAAAGTATCATAGTTCATCATCATCTTTCATTTACTTAACTAGTAACGATCGTACCATCTTAATAACATAGTTATTTCATAGCATTCGTTCATAAACATCACCAATCATCATATTCATAAAACATTGCATATCTCCTAATCCAATCATCGATAACATAATGTGTGAAATCATAAAACATAGTCGCAATCATAATCATACTTTTCAAATATCAAAGTCATTTATACTTCATGGCATTAAATCACTCAATAGCATCATCTACATGGCCAATATTTCATATCATATCATAAGTTTCATCATTATCTTTTCATTTTACTTATTCATTTTGGTTACTTGGCTAGTATCATTGATCCGTCGGGTGGCCACATCATAGGTGACACTTGCGGTACCCGTATATATCATTAATCCGTCGGGTGGCCACATCATAGGTGACACTTGCGGTACCCGTATATATATATCATAAATCCGTCGGGTGGCCACATCATAGGTGACACTTGCGGTACCCGTATATATATATCATAAATCCGTCGGGTGGCCACATCATAGGTGACACTTGCGGTACCCGTATATATATATCATAAATCCGTCGGGTGGCCACATCATAGGTGACACTTGCGGTACCCGTATATATATATCATAAATCCGTCGGGTGGCCACATCATAGGTGACACTTGCGGTACCCGTATATATATCATAAATCCGTCGGGTGGCCACATCATAGGTGACACTTGCGGTACCCGTAAAATATCGCCAAGAACCATATTTCGTCAGACTTTATCATGTTTCATTGCTTTTATGAATCACATTACATAATCGTAATCATGATCCGTAATCATCATCATAACGTAATCATAATTACATCACATCATCGTAATCATAATCATGAAACATATCTTAATCATAACATAACCATGATTACATTACATCATCGTAATCATAATCATGAAACATATCTTAATCATAACATAACCATGATTACATTACATCATCGTAATCATAATCATGGAAAGTAATCATATGCATGACATGTTCATAATCATGTTCATATACTTTTGCATAATCAGGTATTCAGAAGCATATCTCATAACTTAAAATACCTTTCAAAATACATCACAGAAGCATATCTGAAGCATAACAGATACATAGCATAAGCATAGTAGTCCTTTCGTATTTTACATCGTTTATGAATCATTCATGCTTTCAGATTATTTCGGAATTTAAAGATATACTTTGGCATATTCGGAATACATAAACATATATCATGGTAAGCATCGCATAACTCGTCTATCATAAGAACAAGAGTCATCTTTTCACGTTTTTCGATCACTTATAAAACATCAGACATATTTATTCCATACTCCTTCATATCCATATAATAAACATATTAGCAATATAGTTCACATAATCGCTTCTATCGTCATTGAACATAATTCAACTCTAAATAGTCATCACAATAATCCAATGATACACCTTTCTTAGCTTTCCCACTTACTAACGTATAATAATGAACCTGATATAGTTAACCAATTGTGCTTTGATTGTCATATTATCATCATAAAGACTTCCAATTGTTGGAACCCATAACTCATGTCCAAGGCACATACAACTTACGTTTGGTTATCAAATTCCAAAACAGAATTAAGTGAAGGCATAATATGATTTGGGATGATATCATGGACAAGTGTAAGATTTCACAAACAGAATTAAGTGAAGGCATTAAAAATGGTACAGAGGTTGGAGATAAAGAATATATGGATCGAATGGAACAAATGAATAAGGTTAAACTAAAATTGGAATATTGGAAGCGGCGCGCAAAGGGTAAGAACTTGCTCTTTGGAAGATACTAATACCAGTTGGTTTTTTAGAAAGGCAAGGGCTCGAAAACGAAAAAATGAGATTTTAATGATCAAAGATAGTACTGGTTCTTGGAAATCAAATAAAGAAGACATTAAGCAAATTGTGGTTGATCATTTTAAAAATATTTTCGAATCTAATCGATTAGAAGTAATGCCCGGCAGCTCCCTGAATTAGATAAGGCGTTAATCCCGGTTTTAAATGAGACTCATATTCATAGTTTGCTAGACGGATGTGAGTAGGACAGAGGTGGATACTTGCAATTTTCCAAATTTACGCCTTGAAATCACCAGGGCCGAGATGGTATCTCTGTTTGGGTTTTATCATAAGTATTGGCCAAGAATTGGTAATGATGTGTTTGAGGCGATTAAATATTTCTTTGATAAAGGATATATTTTGACGAGAATGGAATTATACGCATATTTGTCTCATTCCAAAGGTAGAGAGACCGGAGGAAGCTACTCAATTTAGACCAATTAGTTTGTGTAATGTAATATATAAAATCATTTCAAAGGTTCTTACGAATAGGTTAAAGCCAATCTTGAAAGACATTATTGGGCCGATGCAAAATGCCTTCGTAGCTGGAAGATTGTTAGCAGATAATTGTCTAATTGCTCACGAGGTAATGACGCGAATCAATAGACGAAAGGTGGGAAGACGTATTATCTTTGCAATGAAAATTGATATGTATAAGGCATATGACAAAGTTAATTGGAATTTTTTGGCATGGCTGCTTACAAAGATGAATTTTCCGGAAAAGTGTAAGAATTGGATAATGCAATGTGTAACAACAGTGTCGTATGCAATTTTGATAAATGGGGAGCCGACTGAAAAGTTTAGACCATCTTGTGGGCTTCGCCAAGGAGATCCAATGTCACCATATCTCTTTATCCTGGTGATGGAGGTTTTGTCAAGACTGATTAGGCAAGCTGAAGAGTTGGGGCGGCTGCAGGGAGTGAAAATATCACGTTTTGCCCCTTCGATATCGCATTTATTTTTTTGCCGATGATTCACTATTGTGTTTTAAAGCTAATATAAATTCTCGTCATGTGATTCAAGAGATATTGCAAAGGTTTAGTGCAATTTCGGGGGAGGTAATTAATTATAAGAAGTCATTAATTAAGTTCAGTCCTAATACACCTCTTGGTGTTCGAAATCAATTGCGAGAGGTGGTGGGGACTCCGGTTGCAGAAACGTTAGGCCGTTATTTGGGGTGTAATGTGGAGATAGATGGGAAGAGCACTCAGAAGTTTGTGGGGCTATTGGATAAGATTCGCAGGAAAATTGGGAGTTGGCAGAATATCGTATTGACGCATGCTGGTCGTATTTTGTTGATTAATAGTGTATTGGCCACATTAAGTCGAATGTGATGTCAATTTTTTTTACTTCCTAAATATGTGGTGGATAAAATGAATGCTTTATTTGCAATATTTCTATGGACATCATCAAAGGAGTTCAATACAATTCATTGGAAGAAACGGGAGTTCGTTGAAATGCCTAAGGGAATGGGAGGATTGGGGGTGAGGAATTTATATTGGTTCAATAGGGCTCTATTGGTTAAACAGGCGAATCGAATTCATAATAACCCCGATCTTTTAGTTGCTCAAGTGTATGCAGCAAAATATGGTGATTCACCGATAGGGTGTGCTATGAAGGAAAGAAAATTATCGGTTGCATCATGGGGTTACGAGGTATGGTTAGGGCAGTGAAGTGTTGTAAAAAGGGATTTCTTAGGATGATTGGGAATGGGTCCAGGGTTCATGTTATGAATGATAAATGGGTAAGTGGAAGTGAATTAAGGGTGAAGCCAGGAGTTAATTTACTGGCCCAGGGAGTTAGTATGGTTAAGGATTTGATGTTGGATGGAAGGAGAGTATGGAATGCCAGTCTTGTGTGGAGATGTTTTGATACAGACTCGGCTCAAAGGATTTTAGCAACATACATTCCGCAATCAAGTGAGGATAATAGATATATGTGGGATTCTATGTCGATTACGAAAACTCTTGGAACAAAGGAGGTATATGCATTTCTGATGGAGCAAGTGTATGGTGGAAAAGTGCAACAAAGGGAACGTATATTTTGGAATAAATTCTGGAAGTTGGAGATACCACCTAAGTGGAAAGTGTTTTTATGGCGACTGCTTCACAAGGCCTTAGCTACATGTGAAAATTTGAACAAAAGAGGTATAAAAATTAGTAAGGTGTGTTATTTGTGTCATGAGATGATAGAAACAGAGTCACATTTATTTCGGGATCGTGAAATTAGCAAGCATGTTTGGTATGCCTCCGAGCTCGGGCTTAGGGTGGATCATGATTACATGATTCCAATGGCGGATTGGGTGAGAAATATGTTCAATTATTTCGGAAAACAGATGGTAAAGATGGGCATCGGAGGTGTGTGCTTGCGGCGGTTACGTGGTCACTCTGGAAATATCGTAATAAAGTGGTGTTCTCTAAACATAAAGTTGACCCTATGGATATTGTGACAACGAGTGGGAGAGAAGTACAGGGAGCACGAAAAAGAAGGAATTTTAAAATGATGTTGCGAGAATACTTCCCCTAGCAATCCGGCGAGAGGGTATGAATTGTTATAGCAAAGGTGACTCGGACAGGGAGAAGTGTGTACTGTTCATGTGGGTGCGTTTAGGAAAGTGAGTGGAAGAGACAAATGTATAGTTGATATAGCATGGTCAGGGCGGAGTTTACATGTGAGTTTCTCCGGGAATGATTGCATATTTGCTACGACAGCATTGCAAGCAGAGGGATATGCTTTTCTCAAAGGATTGCAGGAAGCAAGAACCGAGAGGTTGTAAATCTATTAGAATGATCACTACGTCAAGTCAACTGTTTCAGGCTATTAAAAATGGTGCGGAAGTGTGTAATATTGCTGGTATGTTATTAGATATTCAAGTCATATGTAATAAATTATTGTATTTTGAGTGTTGTAGGATTTCTCGACAACAGGGAAGAGAAGTACTTGGAATGATGAATGTATAAATAGGAGTATGTTGGTGTAGTGTTGGGTATTGTATACATATGATTTAAATGTAGTATCTTATTGCCGAAAAAAAAAAATATTTCAGGACATCCAATTATTCCTTCGAAACCAACTTTTTATGGAACTATTACTTCAGCAAGATAATAAATTCAAATGACCAAAAAAACAATAAGGAATGTGACCAATAAAAAAATTGAGATTAACCAAGCAAGGTTTGACCTAGTGGTAAAGGTTTGGCCTCATAGGGACTCACGTAATGAGATCAAACCCCCATTAGGGGCTCTTTGGGGGTGAGGTTTCCCTTACCATCCCCCTCCCTCCCTCCCAAGGGTCCATCATCTTACCTACCTAAAAAAAATAAGAGAATTGAGGTAATCACCATGTCGATAATATCGAAGTCTGTGAAGAGTGATATTAGGGTAAAGTTGTATCTTCTCATTGATGCCATCATACAATATATATGGGATACAAAAGAGGAAACCAAATAAACTAGGGACTCTATGCATGGGAAACTTTCCTTGTTACACAATATTTCCTAACACCCCCCCACTCACGTTGGAGCATGGGTGGGATCAAGAATGCCCAACTTGGACAATAACAAATCAAACTGAGACTTGCCGAGAGCCTTAGTGAAAATATCGGCAAGTTGATCCTTAGTAGACACAAAGGAGGGTTGAATAAGACCCTCATTGATGGCATCACGTACGAAATGCAATCAACCTCAATATGCTTGGTACGTTCATGAAAAACATGGTTCTTAGCGATGTGAAGAGCAGATTGACTGTCACAGAACAAAGGAATAGCCTTGTGATGATGAACTCCCAAACTCAACAACAGAGCCTTTAACCGCTTTAATTCACAAGTAATGGAAGCCATAGACCGATACTCGGCTTCCGCAGATGAACGAGAGACAGTATGTTGCTTCTTAGTCTTACAGGAAATAGGAGAATGACCTAAGAACACAAGCCAACCTGATAGAGAACGACGAGTGATAGGGCAAGCAGCCCAATCAGAATCACACCAACCCTGCAGAGAGAGATCACTATCATCCCGAAGAAGGATACCCTGGCCTGGAGTACCTTTCAAATATCGGACCACACGCAATGCGGCCTCCCAATGCTCAACACGAGGCTCCTGCATAAACTGAGAGAGAACATGAACTGAGTAGGCCAAATCAGGCCGAGTGACAGCCAAATAGATAAGGCAACCCACAAGTCGCCGATAAGCAGCTGCATCAGAGAAAAGAGGGCCTGCAGCATGAGCAACACGATGATGCTACTCAATAGGAAATCCAAAGGGCTTAACCCCCAACAAACCAGCCTCAGAAATGATATCCAAGGTGTATTTTCGTTGGCAAAGAAAGAGACCTGAAGCACTGCGAGCAACTTCTATGCCAAGAAAATATTTTAGAGAGCCCAAATCTTTCATCTTAAAGCAATCACTCAAATATGCTTTGAAAGAAGAAAGACCAGCAGAATCATTGCCTGAAATGATAAGATCATCAACATATACAAGTACATTGATTTGAACAGAGCGACTGGTATAAGTAAAAAGAGAGTAGTCAGAATATGACTGCAAAAAACCATACTCCTTCAAAGCTGTGACCAGTTTAGCAAACCAACAACGGGGAGCCTGTTTCAAACCATATAAAGATTTCTTCAATCGACACACAAGATTTGGGTTAGAGCACTCAAACCCAAGAGGAAGCTTCATATATACCTTTTCATCCAAAGGACCATGAAGAAAAGTATTATGAACATCCATCTGATGAAGCTCCCAATTTTTGGAAGCAGCAATAGCAAGAAAGGTACGAACTGTGGTCATTTTGGCCACTGGAGCAAAAGTTTATGTGTAATCAATACCAGCCTGCTGATGGTTCCCCAACACAACCAAACGAGACTTGAGACGCTCAATAGCACCATTAGACAGGTACTTGGTGCGAAACACCCACTGACTCCCCAAAGCCCGTTTTCCGGGAGGTAATCCTGTCAAAAGCCATGTGACATTATCTTCCAAGGCACAAATCTCATCCTGCATAGATGCTTTCCACCCATCAAACTTCATAGCCTCTTTGAATGATTTTGGATCCGTGTTAGTAATAAACAACGGCGAAGGAACTTGCGATAATGGGATGAAAAATTTGTACAATTAACATAGTGAGCTATAGGATAGGAAGTACCTGAAGAAGCGAGATGGAGGAGATGCGGACGAAGATGGACTTTGCAAAACAACGGAGTGAGTGACGAAGTCTTTTAAGCGAACATAGGGAATTTTATCCTTTAACCCACGACCCAAATGCATAGGAGGAGCCGGTAGAAGTGTCCGAATCAGGACATGGGACCGGCGCTAGGGGAGAAATAGGCCCAAAGCGGATGGTGAGCCTGGGAGCCGGCGGAGAGCATGCAAGGGTCCAGCGCTAGGAGAGCCGGGATGGGGCCTGTTGGACCAAAGGTGGTCGGCGCTAAGAGAGGGGCCCAGTGGGAATGAAAGGGGGATTCGGTTTGTGGGCTGGTTGGTATTTGTGGACTTGGAGTTTATTGGTGAGGAAGGAGAATTTGAAGAACTTGCTGCAAATGGGCTTGGTTGCATTTGTGGGCTGGTTTCCATTTGTGGGTTGTCATGCGTGGTTGTGGTAAGAGAAATAGGGCTTGGGCTAGGAATAGGTGAAGGACAATTTGGAGGAGGAGCAAAAACGGGTGATGAAGGGTGATGCTCAACATAATAATCATCCAAAAAATCATTATGAATCAAGCCATCAACAGGCACCAAATTTTCTGGAACAATATTAACATCTTCCGGGGTCAAAAAGGGATACACATCTTCAAAGAATTAAACATCACGTGATACAAAAAACTCCTGAGTATCAAGATCAAACAATCGCCACCCCTTTTTGCCAAAAGGATACCCCACAAACACACATTTCCGACTACGACTCGCAAACTTATCACTAGGGATGGCAACGGGTCGGATCTGGACCGGGTCCAGGTGGACCCGGATCCAGATCCGTTTTCAGACGCTAGATCCAGATCCAGCGGGTCCGAAATAGTTGGACGCAGGTTCAGATCCGACGGATCCTACGGGTCCAAAACGGGTCCAACGCATTTTATGCAATTTTACCTACTTTTTGATATTAAATTAATTTTCGAAGCGATAAAACATTAATTGTTCACATCTCCAATGGAGGGATGATCAATTTCATTACAACTAGGGAATCAAAAAACCAATAAATCTACAATAAAGTCTAATTTTTTTTTGAAAGGGAAGAGCAGCATAGGTAAATAAATTAAGAGTAATTACAAAACTAAACTAGGAGCTTCCGAAAATAGTCCATGGAAGTCCGAATCAGTAGCAGTAGAAAGCAAAGTAGTAGAGATGAGTTTCTCTTTTAGGTAGACTATACAAAACAAGCAAATAAGAGACAAAGTAGATCATCAACAAAAAAGTAGACAAAAACAATAATAATCAACAAAAAAAGCAATAATAACACACGCTGCAGCCTGCAACCCACGAACAGACCCGGATTTGTGCGCTGCAAGCCTCGAACTGTCGAAAACAGTATATCTCGCCGGAAACAAGTAGAAGACGTCGATGGTGGTTACTGGTGAGCTGCAAGCCTCAAACAGACTCGGATTTGTGGCGCGCTCAAAGCCTCGAATTGTCGAATAGATGGTGGACTTATGGTGCGCGCTGCCGGAACTGGAACGGGAGTGTGAAGGGAAGGCGTGAAGAGGAGCTATTGCTAGGGTTTAGGGGGGAGGCGTGAAAGCTGAAGGGGAGTGTGAAGGAGAGTGAAGCCGTGTGAAATGTTTAGATTTTAGAGCTTTGAGGCTTAAAAGCCCAACAACCCAGCTTGTTTTCTATATATATAAAAAAAGGGTCCCACGGATCCGGATCTGGGTCTCGATCTCGGCACAGATCCAAACCCGGATCCGTGATATGACAGCAGGACTCGGATCCGACTCGGATCCAACAGGTCTGAAATTTTAGGACCCAGATCCGCAAAAACGGAACCGGATCCACGGATCCGGGTCGGGTCCAGGATCCATTGCCATCCCTACTTATCACCCTTGGTTTTGTGATTGTGAGCAAAGCAAAGACAACCGAAGGTTCGAAGAGCATCATAAGCAGGGGGGAGAACCAAAGAGAATGGCATAAGGAGATTTGTTATCTAAGAGAGGAGAAGGAGTTCGATTGATTAAATGAGCAGCAACAAGCACACTTTCACCCCAAAAATATATAGGAAGATTCGCTTGAAACCTTAAAGCACACCCAACATTCAAAATGTGTTGATGTTTGCGCTCAACTCTCCCATTTTGTTGAGTAGCAAGACAAGAGGTTTGAAAAAAAATGCCAAAGCTTGAGAGAAAAAATCAAGCAAACAATTGAATTCGGTTCCATTGTCACTTTGAACCACTTTAATTGTTTGAGAAAATTGGCGATCAACCATAGCCACAAACATCATAAACATACGTAGACCTGGCAATCGGACCAATCAGATCGGATTCGGACCGGACCAATACAGATCGGACCGTTTTCGGATCAAGTTACATTTGGACCGGGATCGGACCGTTTCGGATTGGGTCATCGTTCGGACTATTATTTCGGATCGGGTTGGGTCGGGTCGGGTTTGATCGATTTCGGATTATGGTTTCGCATCATCGATTTCGGATTGGACAAGAAAGATTTTGAGCTTTCTTAGTAGGGTAAGGGTTGTCCTATGTAAATAAATTTTATTCTATACTAATCTTTTGAGTTATTAATTATTCTATTATTAGCCCTTTTATTGGATATTAATTATTTAGTAGTTAGTACTCCCTACATTTTTTAAAATTATTCCGTCTAACTATTTGAGTATTCGTTACATATACTTACATGAAATTCTTCCAAAGTTTTGCACCAGTGGCCAATGATAATTTTTTTTTATAAAAAAGGGTAAGTTTTGGGCACTTCGGATCAAAGCCTAATCGAAACCAATAATTTCGGATCGGTTTACCTTCGGGTCGGATCGGGTAAGACCATATCGAATCATTCGAATTTCGGATGAGTTTCGGATCAAGATTATTTCGGACCGTACCGGATCGTTTCGGATTCGGATTAAGGTTCTGACCGTCTGGTTCGGACCCAGATCAAACCACGGATCGATATTTCGGACCGAATTTTCGGATCAGGACCAACTTTGCCAGGTCTAAACATACGAAACACCTCAGTTTTATCCTCCATCAAATAAATCCAAACAGCACGAGAAAAATCATCAACAATAGTCAGAAAATAACGAGCCCCACAAGAAGATACATGTCTGTAAGGACCCCACAAATCACAATGAATTTTCTCAAATATTCTAGTAGCCCTACTATCACTAGGGGTGTAAGTGGACTGCGAAATTTCCTGAGTCCAATCCAGTCCAGTCCAAACTTGTCGGACTGGACTGGACTGAATTTTTTTTGGACTGGACTTGGACTCAAATTTTCGAGTCCAAATATTTTCGGACTGGATTTGGACTCACCCCTTTGGAGTCCAATAAATCCAGTCCAGTCCAAAAATATTTTTATATTTAATATTTATATATATAATGTATATATATTTAATATTTATATATATAATATAAAAGATGTATGTGACTTATTTTATGGAATAAATATAATGAGCTTAATTTTCAAATTCAATTATGAGGAAAGGTTGTGAATCATCGAATCTAATTCGATGGAAAAAAATAATATAATAATTGGACTGGACTGTACTATCGGACTGGACTGGACTGGACTCAAAAAATATTTGGATCGGACTTGGACTCAATATCTCGAGTCCAAAAAACTTTGGACTGGATTTGGATTTGGCAAAGTCCAATCCAGTCCAATCCACTTAAACCCCTAACTATCACTCAAAGGAAACTTGTCTCTAAAATGTTTAGCACGAAAACATATTTCACATGCTTTATTCAAACTACCCTTATGACCACAAAGAAGAAGAAAGTAACTTTACAACTTTCTCCGAAGGATGCCCATTCTGCGATGCTAGAGATCAAAAGCAGAAGAAGCTCCATGAACTGAAACCAGTTGCACTTTGTCACCTGCGTTGAAATAGTAAAGTCCATCCTGTCTACGACCCATTCCAATCAGCTCCCTCGTGTGGTCCTGTATAGCACACATGGAAGAGTTAGATTGTGCAATGCAGTTTAAATCATGCGTCAGTTGAGTAACCGAAAGTAAACTTCAACTGAACCGAGGAACTAAAAGAACATCAATAAGAGTAATAGTGGAAGATAAACGAACAGACCCCTTTTGAGTTGCCATAATAGAAGCCCCATTAGGAAGGCCAACAGGACAAGGAGCAATAGAAATTAAATCATACATCCAAGATTTCTCACCGGTAACATGGTGCGTAGCACTCGTATCAATGATCCAAGAGGTAGAATCGAACTTACAACTCAAGCGATCATCGGATAATTTTGTAGTACCAATAAGCCCAACCGAGCTTTCCATTGATTAGGACCTGAATAGAGAAGATGCATCGAGAAGGAGTTGATGATGAAGGGGTGCTCACGGCGGGAGCACCCACGACGGAGGTTGCGTGAGCTTTGACGGAACCCCTACCACGACTCGAGCCACGCCCCGAACCACGAGTGGCCTCCCAACCATCTCGGATAACCCACAAGTTCAAAACATTGGCTTACATCATGCCCATTCTTCTTGCAATGGGAACATACCAACAACGACCAACACCGAGCCGCTTCATGGCCCACTTTATGGCAGTGGGCTGCAAGTGAGTCTCTCGACATCCCACGGCCACGGCAGCAGTGAGACTTAACCGAAAATCCAAGCACATCATGCGTGGGCTCGGCAAGTGCATGTTTTGGCGAGACAAACACGTTCGTCTTGCACAACCAATTGATACACTCTATCCAACGTAGGCAATGGTTCGGTTGACAAGATTTGTGTTCTCAATCTACTGTAGTAATCCGAGTTTAGGCCCATTAAAAAATCATGTAGCTTTTGGTTTTCGCGACGATGTTCATGCAAAGGGCCGGCCGTACACTTACTACAAGACTTACATGATATTAAAGGCTAGTGTTTAAACAACTCCTCCCGCAAAACATTCAATTTACCATAGTATGTAGAGATAGACATGCTCTTTGTTTGTTCACATTTGGCTATGGCTGATTTTAATTGATGAATGCGCGGACCATTAACAGTGGCAAACCGGGTTTTTAAATGGTCCCATAATTTATGTGCTTCACGAAATTTACTCAACGTACCTTTCACTTCGGGGGTCGATAGTATTGAGCAGCCATGAAACGATCATAGCGTTTACTGTGATCCAATCTGAGTCGGTGTATGGTGCGGAAGCGGAAGTGATGGTGCCATCCACAAAAGAGAATTCCAGCGAGCCTCGAGCGCTAATTGTACGTCGCCTGCCCAATCATCGTAGTTGTTAGCGCGGAGTCTCGTGGGGGTGATAAAGTCCCCAGGCCTGTCGCCAGTACCAAGAAAATAAGGATTGGTTATGTCGAGTTTAAGAGGAGATAGCTCCTGTGGTTTTTCTTGATCACCTGCCATGGCAGACGGTGGAAAAAAAAATTCGGATCTTGTTATCACGGCTCTGGTACCATGTGAAGAGTGATATTAGGGTAAAGTTGTATCTTCTCATTGATGCCATCATACAATATATATGGGATACAAAAGAGGAAACCAAATAAACTAGGGACTCTATGCATGGGAAACTTTCCTTGTTACACAATATTTCCTAACAAAGTCCTACATCAATCTAGCACAAAGCTCGCAAGGGATGACCAAAAGCTACAGGTTGCTTGTCATATTCAGAAGGGAAAATTTCAAAAAACTACATTTTATAACCAACTTTTAAAAAAAAACTACCTTTTAGAAATTTTCTTTCAAAAAACTACCTTATATAACAAATTCCTTTTAATATACCACCATTTTACGTTTATATTTAATACTATCAATAAATGACAGTCGCCGTAGGTCTTGCTTGTCGATGGGGTAAATGAGAAAAGAAGAGAAACGAGAGGGGAAGAAAGAGAAGCAATTTACGATGACTCAATTATTAGTTATCAAACCCCATTTATGATAAAATGGTAGTATATTGAAATAAATTTGTTATATAAGGTGGTTTTTTGAAAGAAAATTTTTAAAATGTAGTTTTTTGAAATTTTTTGATTATAAAAGACGGTTTTATGAAATTTTCCCTTCGTAGAACACCGTAATAAGCAATACAGCCGGGAGGGATTTAGGTAGGGAACCTGGTTGACACATGCCCCACCAAATGAAAATTATATTTTTTTGCTTTTTAAAGTTGAATGTAATAGTTTGAAACAAGCATTTCCAATTTGCTTCTACTTCTACGGTGGTAGCATTGCTTTCAGATTGTTGAAGGCGTTTGATGTCATATGTGTAATGTGTGCATGGTATCTCTAGCCTAGTGTTTGAATCCTCGTTGGCTAATGCTTAATAGGCATAGTTCTACGTTTTGCTCTTGACAAATGCCTTGATCTTTTTATTTTACTTTTCCTATTTTTTGGGTTTTTCTTCGATCCCTCAAGTAACCATTTATTTTATAAGTTTAACTCTATCTATTACTTTTTTTAAGTAAAATTATTTCTAACAATTACAAGAAATGATATAATAAAGTATTTAATTATATTACTCGAGATAATATTAATTTTCAATTTTACGAGTCAAGGCTCAAATTTTCATTTTCTAACTTGGGTGGAATGATTGGCCAATTGTGTATTACGCTTAGTGCGTACTTGGCTAGTTAGTGTAATTTAATGATTGTGCTTCCAAACTTCAAAATCCTAGATCTGCGCCTAATTACAACAGAATTGGTACCTATTCAACATTTATCCATCCCTGGCATTAACATGAAGAAAACCAACAAACGAAATGATGCCATGTTTTAATTCCTAAAGAAAAGTCAATCAATCTAGTCGTAGAAGAAGCTAGGCCTCCACCATGTGATTTACCTATGGCTTCGAGTAACATGAAATCTATTCATGCAAGGCAACAAACATTATGGAGTATTATGATAGTCCCGTAATACAAGCTTCAACAAAACATGACCGACAATTGGAGATAGCTTATATACATCTAAGGGTTTGCACTTTGCGGGAAGTAGGCAATAAAATGCGATGTGATGATGGAGGTTGGGGGGGGTTGCATTGTTTTATGTTTTCGATGAATGATATCCACAACATATCATCATTAGTCAACAATATATTACTTCCTCCGTTTTATTTTACTCGCAACATTTCTCATTTTTGGCAATTCTCTATTACTTGCGATGTTTCCCATTTTTGGCAATTCTATATTACTTGCAGCGTTTCTATTTCTAGCAATATATTGTCTCATTCTCTCCTCCCACATGGGGTTCTTTTTTATCTCTCTCCTCTCCTTGGTCCGTGTGCAGAGGAAAACGTTGCAATAGATTAAAAACAGAGGAAGTATAAAGCACACATACATCAATAGTTGTACCGTGGCATACAATTTATTAGCTACTAAATTTTGCGAGTTTCACCAATATCCCAACTTAGTTTTAGCCAATTTTTCGATTATAATATAGACAGCCAACAATAATTTAAACTGAGTTAGAATGTCAAAGACAATAATTTATTTATCCATTAGGTTAGATGTGTAATGCACCTGTCTACGAACAAGACGATTTATATCGACCTCTCCTCGAGCACTGGAATCGGCAAGCCCGATCATGACATCTTTTCCTCCATCACGAACACTTTGTGTGCATTGTTGGAATGTTCGTGGTTTTCCCAGAGCCTCAATGGCGATGTCAACACCAACTCCTCCAGTTATTTCCTGTACACAATAATTCGCAATACAGATTTAGTATATGATGTACATAAATTGGTGTAAAACCATAATCAATCTATTTTTGATAATGCAATAGAGACATTTACATTTACTTGACATCATCTAGAGGGAGAAGAGAGAAAGCGGAAAGAAATACTAACCTTCAAAACGAATATGTATATTATAAAAAAACATGCTTAAAAGAATGAAATGTCTAATATTCATTCGTAAAATGCATGCATGTAAAACATTCACATAATTTGAACGTATCAGGAGGGGGCCGATAAAAACTTCACAAACGGTGTCTTTCTTTGAAATATACTTCCTCTGTTTCAAAATAGTTGCACCATTTGCTTTTTCACGTTTGCCGAGATACTTTTTAAAATGTTAATATCTCTAATTGCGTATAAGTAAAAATTATAAAAAGTTGATATTTGAAATCCTCGTATTGAGACGAATTTAACAACATCCCACTTGATTATGTTTTTTCTTATATAATAGTGAGAGAATGCTTGTCAAAGTTGGTTGATGAATAGTGACCAAATGCCAAATGGTGCAACTATTTTGAAACAGAGGAAGTACATATTAAGGAAATGCTTCTTTTTCATGAATAAGATATGCCAATATATCCTCCATCACAAGCATTTGACCAGAAAGCCATTGCACCATCCATAGTGCTAATAGTTCACCACCCTACTCAAGCACCCATCTCTAGACTAGAGGCGGAAACCATGAATAATTAAGAACAATAGATGTAGTTTTGATAGTCTCAAGCATATCAGCAATATCCAATTATCCATGATTAAAAATCACAAATCTCAAGTACAAGGACTTAAACACGCAAGTGACTCAGGAGTTCCAAAGGAAATATAAAAACAGAAACTAACAACAGATGCTGAAAGTAAAGCACCATGATTTTTTTGACTGCATCTTCTTTCTGAGCATTAACAGTGTGAGTGGCCCCAACAGCCTTAGCTTTCTCAAGTTTTTCATCACTAATGTCCACAAAGCAATAGCAATAAAAAGCACCAAAAGCGCGTGCTATCTCGCAAACAATTGTGGCATGCATTTATATATATATATATATATATAAAATATATAAAATATATATATATATATATATATATATATATATATATATATATATATATATATATATATATATATGTAGAAACAGGCCAAAAAAAGTAATCGATAGATAGATGATAGATAGACAGATAGATAATAGATAGATAGATTTCTATGTTACATGTATATTATACTACATGCATATATGATGAACAAAGACTTGATCCGCAAGAATTAGAAGTCTAACAAGAACGTCTAAATCATAATTATGTTCTTGTACAAGCATAATTTAGAGTCTACAGCAACAAGCTGGGCCTGCCCTGCTATAGTAGAGGAGCATTATTAAGAAGTAAGTTGCTTTTACAAAGAAAAAATAGAATAATCCACGGGGAGATATAGTCCTTTGATGGCTGCAACTACAATATTGAGTGTGCAAGTGAGTGATTTTATTTTCATATATATGCACGAATGCAGGTGGATTCTTCATGGAAGTTCATGAGATCACTACAGTTGTATTGATGATTCAGAATTCATTCACTCCTAACTAAATCATCAAAAACAGATATTCATTGAATAAGACTCTTTTCCCATTTAATTTAATTAATTTTTTTTAAAGAAAAAACAACCTTTTCCAACATGTAGCAACTCAATGAGTTGAACTGTTCCACAAATGAGTTTTCCTACAAATAAACCAGATAGATATCCATTTGAACTACTACACGGTAGCATTCAAGCAACCAAGAATATAAAACCAAGCCTTCCAGCTCAAGCACAAATGAAACATTGGTGGAGATGAAGAACTATTAATAACTCTATAGAATCAAACAATCTAGCCTATAAAATAAATTCGCTACTTAAGCTCAGAGATAACCACACTCGATGAAAGTTTCTGGCTCATACCTGGAGCCAACACCTCCAATGCCTATCACAACAACGGAATCCCCGCCACGCATCTCGGCGAAGATGAACCATAGCACCATATGCTTGTAAAAACCGCACAACCTAAGATTACGGACTCGTATATGGCAATGAGTTTGGCAGAAGAAAGTTAATCAATGTGCCGGAATAACGCAATATTCTGCAAGGCCTCCCATGCTGTACATGTACACTGGTTTCCCTGCAAAGTACATAATTTTACAACTAGATATAATCAGTCATATGTACAAATGACCTATTAAGTTGCTCTGCAGTGCAAATGAAACTTGCTTGAAGAATATTGAGAGATTAATAATGACAAAGCTCTATGTTTTAAATTGTAACTCTTATCCTTCTCGTCACCGTAGTCTAAACTCTAAAGGTGCACATATACCAGGGGGATTCCCGTGACTCGAGTGAACTCCCATGGTTGCTTTGAAGCGGATTGCCAACAAACTTTCAAGACAAAAAGACAAAATAATTGGTTTCACTCTTCTATCATTTCACGTGAGCTAGAGATTATAGCACAATGAAGGAGGTATTTAGTGTTATATGCCTCATAAACTAGAGTTCTAGGCTTCTAGCGGATCTTCGACATCACAATTCACAAGAACTTGTTCTCAAAGAGGCGAAGTTATACGGCAACCGTTTGCATCGTCGATAGGGGAAATTACAACGGAAAAGAATATGATTCTTTATTTCATAAGAGAAAATATCCAGTAAGAGAAGAAAGAAGGATTATAAGTCCAATAATTGTCAAAAAGCAAAAAGAAAGAACTTCAGAAAGGGACACGCCAAGGAACAAAGTCGACGCTCCTTCTTTGTCTTCTCCCTCACACAATTCTGCCCCTCGCAACTTCATTCAATCTTTGAAGAACAAATTCAATTCAAAATTCCACGAATATTTTTCCAGAAATCAAGGATTTTTCCAGAAATTAAGGAACAAATTCGGTAACTTTTTGGCGGAACCGCAACTTCTCTGCTACTTTGAGTAAGAAATTTCGAACTTTGTGTCTAAATTTCAAACTTTGTATGCTAGATTTTGAATTTCTTTGTACTAATTTCTTTCCAATTGTGATTTTTTTGCTTCGCCAAAACCTTGATTTCAATCGCTTGCTTCATCACTCGATGTTCAGATTCTGGTACGTGCCTACTTTATTATCCAATTTTTAGCTAATTTGACGATTAATCCAATTCGTTTGAATGACCTTTCAATTTTTATCTCTTGGATTTCTTATATTATTCAAATTGATCAATTGATTCTAATTTCTTCTGTATATATGTATGAGATCATAGTTAGAGCTTATTAATTATAACAATGTCTTTCAAGAAATCCAGATTTTATGAATTAAGAAGTAGATAGAATTTTTGTATTAGTAGGATAATGCTGCTGAATTCATGTTTATATCTCGTAGACTCTGATTTTGCATTACTCCTTGTTGATGATCATGAATGAATATCATTTAGTTAGGTCTTAGAGATCGATTTATGTGGAATAAGCAATATATTTGGAAAAAAGTTACTGAATTTATGTACCTTACTTTTGTAGCTGAATTTATTAGTTTGAACTTAAATTTTATTCCAGTTGGAAATTGTTGTCTTTGCTAAAACATCAAGGCCGAAACAAAAATCTGAGATTGAAATTGTAGTCTTGAGCTAGTTGAGAGTTGAAATGGTGGATGTCATTGTGATTGTCTGAATCATAATCAAGACCGGAAAAGAGTGAGTTTGTATGATTTGGCTCCATAGTTGGCTGATTGAGTAATAATGTGTATATTGCAGTTGCTAATGGCACTCGTTTTGCTAAACTCTATGGATGTTGATTCTACGAAGCAAGGTACAACAAATATGCATAACACTTTTGAATGCCCAACTAGTGTTCCGAGTATAGGTACTTGTAAAAACAAATACAAATCTTTTTTTTATTGTTCATTAATATTAACAATGAGTAATAGTGTACTAGTTCGATAGTTTGTAGGCTAATTTTTCCATATTTGAATATTGTTTTACTTGTTATGCTAGATCTATCCACGACAAGCCCTTGAACACCACATGCAAGTCCTTCTCACTCAAAGGAATGGCATCCTTTTTGTTCATCGATGTTAAACCACAAGCGGGAATGAAATTCAACACGTTGGAAGAGGGAGCTACTTTTTATGAAAGTTATGCAAAGATATGCGGCTTTACAAGTCGTTTATCTACTGTAAAGAAGAGGAAATCAGATGGAGTGATTACTTCTAAGTATTGTGTGTGCAACAAAGAAGGGTTTAGAGAGAATCCTAAAACTGATTCTGAGTGTCTAAGAAAAAGAGCAGTGGTTAGATTTGGGTGTCATGCTAGGGTGAAGTTCACACTTTCCAATGAAGGCAAGTATATGGTTTTTGCATTTCATGAAGGACACACACATGTTTTAGCCACCCCAACCTCCATGCATCATGTTAAACAGTCTAGAAACCTCACACTAGTGCACAAAAAGTTCAAACAATTTCTCATAAGAAAAACTACAGCACTATGGATACTTACTCGAATTCAAACAATTTTTTTGGTTTCCCTTCCTCAATGACTTTCTTAATTTCAATAAATACCACGAGTAACATTAACACATACTACATGAAAAGCACCTAGGAAGAGTAACATTTCCTAGTAACCACGAGCAACTATGCTTAGCTTAGAATTATGTTGTTTTCATTAGCGACATCAATCGTTGTTTCAAATGTAGGAAGAATAACAATTGGATAGTCAACTAAACAATATACCTCAATTTTTTTTATTTTTTTTGCTTATTTCTTCAATATTATGTATAATCTACTTGCAATTTTACCAATTTGTACCAATTCCAACTTATGGATGTTGCTTATGGAGATACGGAGGTAGTCTATTTGGTAAACTTGGGTTTGGCAAACGGTAATCTTATTTCTATGGCGTTCTCACAAAACGGCAAAGCAACAACAACAACGATTAAAATTATGTGAAAACTAATACAATCAAACCCTAATTTAACATTTCATACGATTATCATCTTAATTTAGAACCTCAAATACCCTAATTATACATTTCATACGATTATAATTTTCATTTACGATTTCTAACCTCGGATCTCCGTAAAACAACAACAAATGCACAAGATTTAAACATAAAATCAAAGAAATTGAGAAGAATATTACGTAATAGGAGAGAAATAGGAGAAGAAAGTGCGAAATACCGAGAGAACGAAAGTGCGAAATACCGACGAAGAAGGAAACTGGAGAACGAAGAAGTTACCGTAGCCAAATAGGAGAGAGAAAGTGCGAAATACCGGAGAGAAAGTGCGAAATAGGAGAGAGAAAGAGGAATGAGAAAGTGGAAAGAAATTGCACGACCCCGGGAGTGGAAATTTTTTGAGATTAGAAATCGAATGATCCGACGGTTGTGAGTATGGTTATCTAACGGTTATTAATATGGTTCTCACCATAAGGTAGTTCTCATCATAAGGGTGGTTCTCATATGAACCGAAAAGTCCAAATTCAATTACAATACTTAGAAGAAAAAGTTCTTTTTTTATTGGGTGTAGAGAAGAGTAATTCAAATGTAAGATGCAAATGAAATATATTGTCTATTTAATAAGTTGAGTCATACATTTTTGTAAATAAATTGATAGTTGAAAACGTGTTTTCTCTTTAATATTAGATTACGTTTAGTACATAGGCTTAATTATAATATCACTACTTTTTATGTCTTTAATATTTTTGTTAAATATTTATAAATTTTTATACCATGATTCAAGGGAAAGTATCATAAAATCTTAAATTAATAAAAAAAAAAAAATAGTGATAGAATAAACTTATCATGTCAATACAATAAATAACTTTTTGAGTTGTGGGGCGATTTTTGTTTGCTAAAAAAAGAGGAAGGGATGAGATAAACTTCAACATTGGAGACAAATAAAATTAATTCCACTACACTTTAAAGATTTACAATAAAATTAGATACAACAGCAAAAAGACCCAAAAAAATGAGGGGCCCAAGAGGAGTAGAGAGGAAGCTTTAAGTGTTCAAAGTTTTAGTCCTCCTACCATTGAAACGAGAAAAAACGCCAAAAAATCAAGGAAAGTTATTAAATTTTTTGATGATTTTGGGTAATTGGTTTGAATGGCAATTGACAAGTTATATACTACCTCCGTTTCAAATTACATGCAACACTTGTACATTTCACGCATGCCAATGCAAAACTTTGAGGACATAAATCTCTAATTTTGTATTTGTAAAAATTATAAAACGTACATATTAAAAAAATACATATTAAGACGAATCTAACAAGATCCACATGACTATATTTTTATTCACGTATAAATCACAAATGATGGTCAAAGTGAAATTTATCAATAGTGTAAAAAGTACAAGTGTTGCATGTAATACGAAACGGACGAAGTATAATAATTTGGTTCTGTAGCATTATTCTTACTGAATCAGGGTTCTATATTCTTCTTGATTTTCTTTATTTCTACATTAACTCACTTCAAGCTACTCGATATTCACCAACAATGGTGATTGCAGAACTTGTTGCCAAAACCTAAAATTCCCCATTGCTCTTGCTCTAAATTATTTGCAGAATTTGAAATTCAACTGGTATGAATGACAACTGAGAAATTATTTATAGTAATTGCGTTCTTTAGCAGTATTCTACAGAATTAGAATTCTATATTCTTCTTGATATTTTTATTTCCCTTAAACTTTAGTTTTACTATAAATTCTCCCTGAGATAAGGATACCTTTAGTATTATCCATGTCCCTTTTAAAAAAGAAAAAAACTCAATGACATCATAATTTATATTTAAAAAATGAATAGAAAAACAAGACTAACATAGAGTTTAAATACATACAATAAGTTTTAATCATTGTGTTCCAATTAAATTACCAATTCGCTATTTACCATCCATATTTAATTGAAATCGTCTGTATTTTTATTTCTTTCAATACCCCCATACCCCTCCCCTTTCACCCCACTCCTCATCTCTCATCCAACTTCACCCACATTGACCTCTCTCTACCACCGGAGCACCACCACCACCACCACCGAGCATCATCGAAGTACCAACACCACCGGGAAAGCACCACCACTACCGAGCACTACCGACACCAAAATATCCGACGAAGAACCCTCAGCGCAACCACGAGCACCAGAACGGAATGTGGTTAGTTTCGAAAAAAATTCCGCCACCATAACACGGAAATTACTCAAAAATCCGTTTCCTCAGTTTTAAAAGGCGCATAGCGCACACATCTGGTAGGCGAGGTGCACCTTTGGTGCTAAAATACTTAGAAATCAAATATAGAAGCATTATAATACTTACATAGATATTATATTAAAAACCCATAAAAGGATATAAGAAAAGCAGAATTTATCGCTAGAGTATGTAGAAATAATAAGAAAATTAATATGTAACTTTTAGATCCCTAAAATAATAAAAGGGTAAATCCTAAAAAAAGAAAATTTAAAAAAGTAGAAGGGAAATATGAAAAAAGGGTAAAATAATCAAAGATTACAGAAGGGGATTGGGGACATGAGAGGCAGTGGGTTGGGCACATGAGCCTCAACCATTTAATCAAAGCAGGTGCAATAAAAAAAAAGTTGAAGAGAGAGAAGACAGAAAAAGACGAAGAAAGAAGAACGAAAAACGAAAAACGAAGAAAGAAGAAAGAGAAAGAGAAGACCATAGAAATTTGGTGAAAGAAAAATTGAGGAGAGAGAAACTTATCTAAGATGTTTCAAGGAGAAGAACACCGAAGATTGCTCACCGGCTGTCACAATTGGAGAGTTTCTGCCCACGAAAATACAAGTATATATGCGATTCGAAAATTAGGGTTTCTTTTCCATATTAGGGTTTTGATTTAGTGGAACCAATTTCATGCAATTGATTGAGGGCTTTGGATCGAATTTGAGTTTTAAATCTTGGGTAAGTTTTAATCTTAAGAAATTTTGCTTCGTTAAAGGTATTAAGCTCAAATCTTCTTTCCTTCTTACGCCTCATCAAAATGCGGCATGAGGCGCGCGCATGCATGCGCCCGTCGTAGGTTGCCTCGCCTAGGACTTCCAAGGTGATTTTTCGTGCGCCTTAGGTAATTTATTTCGTTTCCTCCATGGAGGAAACAGGAAACGATCATTTTTTAATTTCCTTCATGGAGAAAACGAAGATGTTGTTCGATTCCTCCATGGAGGAACAATTTTTTTTCGAATTTGTTTCCATATGATTGAATTTTTTTGATAATTAGTAGTTATTTTCTTATTAGCGAATAATAGTTGTTCTGATAAGTAAATAATAGCTAATTTTTCATGTGATTATATGATTAATTTTTTTATTAACAAATATTAGTGATTATTGCATGTCATTAGTGATTATATGTTGTCTAAATGGTAAATGTTATATATTATAGGTTTATTTGCCTATTTTTGGGGGTGATTATATAGATTATAATTACATGTTATATAATGAAACGGTTTGGGCTGACAAAAGGAAGCACGAGAATGGTGTACAGCAAGGGCAAGTAAAATTGGGTCTATGATGGTAATTTCGTCAAATCATCAACATAAGCATAGTGGTCAACCATATGTTCATATGAAATGTAACCGGGGTCAATCATATCGGGGAGAAGGTAGGGATCTTAGCGTAGCATAATGTATAGCCACAAAAACAAAAGCATGTGGATGTAGAGCTTACGTTAGGATAGATTATTTGGATTACCCAACTCGAAAAAGATGGGTGATTAGTGCAGATGCAGGGATAAAGGGCGTGCACAACCATGAGTTCATTCATTACATCAGCGACCTTAGTCCGGCGGCTAAGGTTTTCATTCGCGATATGATTAAGTCGCTCGTTTGGCCTGCTAGTATCATGGAAGCTGTTAATGAAAAATATCCATATGATCATCCAAATATGAGACACTTGTACAACCTGAAAGAAAAGATAGAAGGGAAGCAATGGATGGTACACCTTGCTCGAGAGAACGGCTACCTTCATTGGATAAGACAAGACGAGGAGACAAATGTCATGACACAAACATTCATGGTGCACCGTAGGTCGACAAATATCCTCCACTCTTATCCGCTTGTTGTTGGTATGGATGCAACGTACAAAACCAACAAATATAACATGCCTTTTCTGGAGCTCATTGGGATGACGCCTTGTAACAAAAACTTTATGGTTGGGTATGCTCTGATGGACAATGAAACAACTTATAGTTACAATTGGGTGCTAGACAAGTTTAGGTTGCTTATCGGGGTGAATGTTGTCCCTGTTACACTCATAACGTGATTTAGGTCTTATGAAAGCGGTCTAGGAAGTGTTTCCTAACTCCGCACATTTGCTATGTAGATGGCATATCAACAAAGATGTGTAGACTAGAGTGAATAACATCATGGGCTACACCGATGCGGGTCCACAATTCGTGAGCCGAAGTTGGTATCCAATAATTAACTCGGCCTCCGAGAAGGATTATGAAGCTGCGATTGAGAAAATGAGAGATATTTACAGAAGGTGGCCTAAAATCATCAAATACGTGGAAACAACTTGGCTTGTGTACAAAGAAAAGTTTGTTCGGGCATGGACGAACAATGTTCTTCATCTTGGGAACACGTGCACTAGCGGAGTTGAAAGCGCACGCTCAATGCTGAAGTCTTGGGTTTGGAGTAGTACAGGTGCATTGGACACCCTATTTTCTGTTGCTCACAATGAGATAGAAAATCAGTTGAAAAAGGTGCAGAATGACCTGGAGGAAAGTCGGCGTCGACACATGGTACAAGACTATGGCTTTTGTATAAGTTAAATGGTCGAGCATCGCATTATTTTTAGACCTCTTACTGGAGGAGGAAAGCCGTATGTGGGAGTTAACCAATGAAGTATATGAGCGTTGCAGTTGCTCATTGAGCACCACACATGCCATACCTTGTGCATGCGCCATACGCTGGGAGGCGAAGCAGAGTTTAAACCTGACAGACTTACATCCTTTATTAGACTACTTTGATCCTTGGTGATGGGGTTAACAGCCCTGATTTTGTATATGAGGCAGTACATGATTCTCAGTACTTCTTAGAGTTGGTTCACCGGGTTTAAAGTAGTGATTCTGCCATCTTACAGAGCGATACTCAGGTTTTAGAGGAACATTTGCATAATCCTGGTGATTCAGCTTTTGAGTCCTATGTTGTCGAGAACCCCAAAGGGAGACCATGAAAGAATCATCCAAGTACGAAACGAGACAAGAGTGGTTTTGAGTACACATCCGGTGGGTATAAAGGATCTTCAAAGAGAGGAAGTAAATCTGTAGGTTCGGTTACGAGCATGTCAACTTATACAGGTAATATATTTGTTGATTGTATTTATTGATTATTATAATATTAATTGATAGTTTTGCATATCGAGGCAAGTAATCATAATATTAATAGTGAATAATTTGATTGTTGTAGGTCGGCAAAGCATGGATGAAGACGGTAATCGTGGATTTCCATTTAGCCGCTATGTTTCAGGGATGGTTGTGCCATTCATTCTTAAATGGACGAATGTCGAGGCAGACGGTAACCGTGGATTTTGATCCGTTGCAGATGGTATTTTGCTAGTGAAGACCATTGGCGTTTTGTTGACATGCTCTTAACTGAACCTACTGCTTCCTCTGTTTGAAAATTCTTTAGACCCATGGGATGTGTACTCAAAACCACTCTTATCTCGTTTTATACTTGGATGATTCTTTCATGGTCTCCCTTTGGGGTTCTCGACGACGTCGGACTCAAAAGCTGAATCACCAGGATTACGCAAATGTTCCTCTAAAACCCGGGTAGCGCTCCGTAAGATGGCAGAATCACAACTTTGAACCTGGTGAACCAACTCTATGAAGTACTGAGAATCTTGTACTGCCTCAGATACAAAATCGGTGTTGTTAACCCCATCACCAAGGATCAAAGTCCCCATCACCAAGGATCAAAGTAGTCCAATAAGGATGTAAGTCTATCAGGTACACACTCTGCTTCGCCTCCAAGCGTATGGCGCATGCACAAGGGATGGCATGTGTGGTTCTCAACGAGCAACCGCGACGCTCATATACTTCAATGGTCAACTCTCGCATACGACTTTCCTCCTCCAGTAAGAGGTCTAAAAAGTAATGTGAGACTGGGCCATTTAACTTATACAAAAGCCTTAGTCTTGTACAAGATCTTATGTCGACGCTGACTTTCCTCCAAGTCATTCTGCACCTTTTTCAGCTGATTTTCTATCTCATTGTGAGCAATAGAAAATATGGTGTCTAACGCACTTGTGCTACTCCAAACTCAAGACTTCAGCGCTGAGTATGCGCTTTCCACTTGGGTAGTGCACGTGTTCCCAAGATGAAGAACATTGTTCGTCCATGCCCGAACAAACTTTTCTTTGTACACTAGCCAAGTTGTTTTCATGTATTGGATGATTTTATGCCACCTTCTGTAAACATCTCTCATATTCTCAACTGCGACTTATAATCCCTCTCGGAGGTCGAGTTAATTATTGGATACCAACTTCGGCTTACGAATCTCGGACCCGCATCGGTGTAACCCATGATGTTATTCACTCTAGTCTGCACATCTTTGTTGATATGCCATCTACATAGCAAATATGCGGAGTTAGGAAACACTTGCCAAACCGCTTTCATAAGACCCAAATCACGTTATGAGTGTAACAGGGACAACATTCACCGCGATAAGCAACCTAAACTTGTCCAACACCCAATCATAGAAGATAAGAAAGTTCTAAACACGAGTTTGAAGATACATCCATAGCACAAAATGATCGTACTTCACACATGCACACACTTCCTTTTCAGGTATTTCAAATGATGTACTACTATTGCTTCTGTTCATTGAGTGAAGTACAACAACAAGCATACCACTATACCAGCCATAAATATAATTTAATACAAGCACCATAGAACAGCTAAGCCTAGCATCTAAGTTTATCTAAGTTTAGAGACTCGGGATCCTCTACACCAGATAAAAACAGACAGCTTAAATACAAAATATGCACTGATCAAACTACAACAAAAGATCACTCTTAACCAATAAAGAAAGTGGGAATCATGACGAGCCTAACATGGAATTTCGGACTACAAGTCGTAAAAAATTCAATTCACAACATAAAACATTTTGATAGTGATGATAGGAGAACTATTTGACTACAACTTATACTTCTAAGAATATAAAGCAAATCTTAGAAATTGAAAAGGATGAAAGTTGAAGCATGAAGCATGTGTCCCGTTGTAGATGCATGAACAAATTACAGAATTGAACTCCAAGTACAAAAAATAAGATTGTACCTTTTTCGCATTAGGCGGAAATGGTTCAATTACGGAATGATTAAAAGGAACCCACCCACTGAAAACTGCACCACCTCCTAAAGTTTTTGGATAAAGCAGTACACTATCCAAGGATAAAGCACCTGCAAAAATTGACCCTCATTGTGTAAGTTCTCTAAGTAAGTGTAATCTTTAGTGGAAAATACAAGCATGCAAAGGAAAGATGGAATAAATAACAGGTACCTCCTTGACTGAAGCCGCAAACAAATATATGTTCAGGACTTATGCCTGAGTCAATCTATTTGTCTATCAGACCAAGGATATATTTTACTACTTTCAGCACGGAAGTTTCATTATTCGGAGAATGCTGAAAAATTAGAAACAAAGGTGACTGTAAGAGTTAGCATGTGCCTGCAGTTTTTGTACACTAGCAGCATACAACAAATATATCGTTAAACAAATTGTGTAATTAACTATATTGTAGGGCTAAAGTATGAACATTCAAGACATTCAAGTCAATGGGTCAATTATGGGTTAAATTTTCGGTCAATTTTGGTTATGCTGACAACATATAAAAAAATTTGCAAAACATATTATAACAAAAATTTACGATAATTGGGTTGATATCGGTTGTTCGGGTTTCTACCAATAATATCACATCAGGTTAGGGTCGAGTCAAAGGTTGCTAGCTCTAGCAGCGCTGCTGTAACAGACAACGACTTAACTTTCTTTAAATCCAACTAAAGTTATACTTAATAGCATTAGCGGAAGCAAATCATAGTAAAATGGTACGGAGGCTGTTACCTGCTTGAGTCAAACCCATTAATATGGCTGAGTTGACTCTACGAGCGATGTTAGGAAAACATACATTATACAAAATAGAGTTTAGTTATTACAGGCCCATAGTAATATCACAATGTACATTCAAGCATTCTTCACAAAAGAGAAGTTAAGTTCCAAAAGATGATCATGTTCAAGCTTTGGTACGCTATGATTGCTGACATATCATTTCTCTAGAGCTTTCCATCTGCCTACCTTAGCTTGCTAAATCCTGCACAAGAGTCTGCCCCCACCAGGTTAGGTTCATAGAACAAAATCAGCTTACGCTGGTATGCAAATCAATCCAAAACTAATTATGGTGGCTGAAAATAAGGAGTGGACATACTCCAACATTTCATATGCAACTCATTATTTTGGCAAATTGCCTTTGTCACAAGATTACAAATATCAAGTGTTCAACATGTTCATTGGCAAACATTTTAAATATGAACACAAGTTTAACTAATTACATTAATACGCTGGAAGAAGAGATCACACATTGAGGTGCACCAAGGTGCAGACCTCCACACAATTCGGAGCTAGGCTCTTACTATTTACTCGCTTGCAAGCTTTTATAGGACATGTCCTCACACATAAACACACACACTCCTCTTCGCTACGCGAAAACAGATTCAGAATCACTAATAATAAACACAGTTTACTAAAACAGTTCGTAAATTCCGTTTCTAATATAAAGTTGTAAAGAAGTTTGGTAATGACGGATTGGTGGACTTAGGACAGTAGCTATATGATAAATGAGATGCAAAACAACCTTAGGAAATCATACAAACCATGCCACTCAACTATTTTAGTGAAATCCGAATTAAGGCAAGTAAAAAGGAGGTTTTGAGTATGTAAAGGAAGATTTCTTTTAAACAAATTCTTATTTTGAAATTAACTTTGGTTAATGTAGGTAAATTCACCTTCAACCTACTGCAAATCTCGAATTATGGCAAAGAAATTCTTCCCTCGAAAACATTCTAAGAAACCGAGCTTAATTCGCTCTTAAAAAAATGTTTTAAGTAGTTTTCTCCGCATCTATTGTAATATGAATTGAGGTAACAACTCTTATCAATATACACTATTGAAACACAGTATTTCATTATCAAAATTTCATTGCAAAAATTCCATTACATCCTTCCTACAATTCAAAGTGCATTCCTTGTAAAAATCACATAGTAAAAAGGCTTCTAACACCTTCTTTAGTGTAATAATGCCACCACTAACACAAGAGGTTCTTTTTAACCATTGACATACATACATGTAAAATCTTGATCATTATCTAACCTACTGCCTAATCACACCAATACCATCCAAAATGCAAGTAAACACAAAGCCTTCCGAAAAATAGATTCCACGCACACTTAACCATTTCTAGTGTAAGAAAGGAACCCAAATTCATTTGCTTTTCAACATGCAAAGGTTTATACTTAATTAACATCAATATGCAGTAGCTAATAGTCATCCAAACCAAAAATTCATCCTCAAATTCGTTCTCAAAAATACTTTTAATAATTTCCACAATACTTGTTCTCCAAAGGGATTGAATTTACATACCTTAGTTTGCAATTAGTGCAATTCGACTTCTCCTTCTCCTTAGGATGTGTTTCTGACTTCTTTGGAATCCTAAAACACAAATTTATACCCACAAAAAATTTCATAAGAAAATACCCAGAGGAAGTACTTGAATTGACTCAAAACTTTCACTATACTTACTGTTTGCTTGGTTGGGGAGATGACCTTATTTCTTGAGTTTCTCTGCTCCTAAAGCTCGTGTTTCTCCCTTCCCATAATGCACCTACATATATATAACCAAGATTAGGCCTTTCATGCAAGATTTAGGAGGGAAAAATAGGGAAAACCGAAGCTGGAAATCAGCCCCTGCATTACCGCAGGACTGGCGAGGAAGCAGGGAGAAGAGGAAAGAGTTCTGGGCTGCAGGTTTCTCTTGGCCTCTTGTGCTGAAATTTTTATAAGGTTTAGGGGATCATGTGATGAAGGGTTGGCTGTATTTAAATCATGTGAATCACCCACTTGCAAGGTTCTTTTTGAAGTCCTACTCACACTTGATCAGCACAACAATTTCCTATTCTTCTTTTACTTTGTCTTAACATATATAATTCCTAATTAGATATTTTACCACCAATCAGTAGCCTAAGGATCCCTCAAAGCTTTTTTTATATTACTCTAATTTTCCCCCAACATATCCTCTTTTGTTTATTAGGTACCCTTAATACAAAGAAGTCCCAAAAATTATCCCAACTAACATACCCATTAATGTGCTTAATAGTCGATTCCTAATTTCCTATCTTGCAACGTTTCCCAATTCCCATAATTGCGAATCCTTATATAATAAGGTATCGATCCTAGTAACCACAAAATATTATTCATATTCTTATTTGACTAATGATATATTTATTATTTCTTTTCTCTTCTAGACAATAATTACACATAAGCACAACTTATGCATATCTTATTTTTCACATACACTTATCATACGTATTGCCTATGTACGATCACAATTATATTCTAATTTCCATGACTTAGGTTACCTAATCACAGATTAAATCCTCATTATTTACCGGCTGTTACACGCAGCCGTGATATTGAAGACAACACATCAATTCACGAAGGACCCGTTTTATACTTTTATCATCTTATTGACATAGAGAAAGGAGGAGCTTGCCTTGATGTTATTTCCTTAACCTTTCCCCAACAAATAATATCATAAAATAGAGAGAACCATGTCCATACAGCATAAATACAAATTACGTAACCGCACAGGTTAGCATCCAGCATTGTTAATTGTCTCGTTAAGGGTGTCTAAGCTGCAGCAGAGTTGTCATCGCACACAGCTGTCACTCAGCAAGTATGCCGTTGGTAGCTAGTGAGCTGTTAATCAGATCAAGTTCAAGTAGTAGTTGTGAAGCCAACATGTAAACCTTGTTTGATTGATAGGACATAGCAGGAAATAAAAGGATTGAAGGAAGATACCATTTTCCCGTGTTTGATTCTAATTTATGCATAACAATTGGAAAGAAAGTAATGGCAGTAACTGGAAAGAACTTTATGTAAGTCGCAATTCCCTATCCCATGATAAAAACCCAATATTTCTTTTTTCTTAATCCTACACTCACTAACAAGTATCAAACCCCCCAAAATTTAGAAACAAAATTAAACTAGTAAAACATTTACCAAAGCTATCATCAACAGCTAGAACATGAAATATTATTCATTCCATATTATTTTTTTTTTTTTTTTTTTTTTTTTTTTTTTTTTTTTTTTTTTTTTTTTTTTTTTTTTTTTTTTTTTTTTTTTTTTTTTTTTTTTTTTTTTTTTTTTTTTTTTTTTTTTTTTTTTTTTTTTTTTTTTTTTTTTTTTTTTTTTTTTTTTTTTTTTTTTTTTTTTTTTTTTTTTTTTTTTTTTTTTTTTTTTTTTTTTTTTTTTTTTTTTTTTTTTTTTTTTTTTTTTTTTTTTTTTTTTTTTTTTTTTTTTTTTTTTTTTTTTTTTTTTTTTTTTTTTTTTTTTTTTTTTTTTTTTTTTTTTTTTTTTTTTTTTTTTTTTTTTTTTTTTTTTTTTTTTTTTTTTTTTTTTTTTTTTTTTTTTTTTTTTTTTTTTTTTTTTTTTTTTTTTTTTTTTTTTTTTTTTTTTTTTTTTTTTTTTTTTTTTTTTTTTTTTTTTTTTTTTTTTTTTTTTTTTTTTTTTTTTTTTTTTTTTTTTTTTTTTTTTTTTTTTTTTTTTGGGTTTTTGTTTTTTCTTTTTTTTTTTTTTTTTTTTTTTTTTTTTTTTTTTTTTTTGCGGGTGTTGTTTGGGATGTTTTTCCTACTTATAAGAGACTAATTTATCAAATAATTAGAAACAAAATTAAACTATTTAAACATTTACCAACACCAAGAATAAATCAGATTCACAAAATAGAGAAGAAGGCACGCACCAATCAATAACAATAGCAGCAGCAGCAGCACCGTGGCGGCAGAACCAACAACCACCACTGAACAGAACAACAACAAACAGCGGTAGACGCAAAGGAGGGAGGAGATTAACGGAGGCGAGCAGCAACCACGGGACCCTTGCAAACCCTAAACCCTTGCGAACATCCAACCCTTGCGAACCCTAAACCCTCGCGAGCCCTCTCCAGCTAACCCCCAACCGTTGCGAACGGAAAAGATGATGATGCAATATCGCCGGCGAAGAAGGATGAGAGGAGAGAGATGATGCGGTGAGTGGTGATGGACGAAAGAAGGGTTGTGGTGGTGTGAAGAGGATAGATGAGGGGGTGTGAATATTTGTGAGAGGATGAAAACCCTAGCTATCGAGAATGAGAGAGGAGAGAGACGAATGAGAGAGAAAGATAAACGTGAGGTATGCTGCGTGCCAATTCGTTTAAAAGTGGCCCAGCCCACCGAGAATTAATTATAAAGGGCTACGGTTGGCCCAAAACCGCAGTCCTTCATTACTAAATGGCTGCGATTAGCCAAAAATCGCAACCCTTCACTATTAAGGGATGCGTTTTGCAATGAACCGCAGCCCTTGCACCGCAGCCCTTGTGTTTTTTTCCACTAGTGACTATCAGTTGTTTCTTTGGCCATCAGAGCATACCCAACCATAAAGTTCTTCTTACAATGCGGCATCCCAATGAGCTCTAGAAAAGGCATGTTATATTTGTTGGTTTTGTACGTTGCATCCATACCAACATGCGGATAAGTGCGGAGGATATTTGCCGACCTAGGGTGCACCATGAATATCTGTGTCATGACATTTGTCTCCTTGTCTTGTTCTATCCAATGAAGGTAGTCGTTCTCTCGAGCAAGTTGGAAGAAAGGCTGCATCACTTCTCTACTATCCATTGTTTCCCTTCTATCTTTTTCTTTGAGGTTGTACAAGTGTCTCATATTTGAATTATCATCTGGATATTTTTCATTAACAGCTTCCATGATACTAGCAGGCCTAACGTGCGACTTGATCATATTGCGAACGAAAACCTTAGCCGCCAGACTAAGACCGTTGATGGGTCGGTGTCCCTGAGGGTAATGAATGAACTCATAATTGTGCATGCCCTTTATTCGTGCATCTGCACTAATCACCCATCTTCTTCGACTAGGGTAATCCAAATAATTTATCCTAACGTTAGCTCTACATTCACAAGCTTTTATTTTTGTTGCTATACGTTTTGCTACGCTAAGATCCTTACCTTCACCCAGATATGGCTTACTCCGGTTACATTTCATATAAACATACGGTCGACCACTAGGTTTATGTTGATGATTTGACGAAATTACCATCACCAACCCAATTTCACGTGCCCTTACTTTACACCAATCTTGTGCTTCCTTTTTCTCAGCCCAAACCGTTTCATTATAAAAACATGTGATTATAGTATATATAATCACCCCCAAAATCCGGCAAATAAACCTAAAATATATACCATTTACCATTTAGACAACATACAATCACTATTGACATGCTATAAACAAATATTCGCTAATAAAAAATTAATCACATAGTTATCATAACTAATAATTACAACTTCCGGTGCTCGTGGTGGCGTTGAGGGTTCTTCGTTAGACATTTTGGTGTCGGTGGCACACGGTGGTGGTGGTACTTCCCCGTTGGTGGTGGTGCTCCGGTGATGGTGGTGGTGCTCCGGTGGTAGAGAAAGGTCAATGTGGGTGAAGTTGGATGAGAGTTGAGAGATGAGGAGTGGGGTGAAAGGGGAGGGGTATGGAGGGTATGTAAAGAAAAAAATACGGAAGATTTCAAGTAAATACAGATACTCCCTCCGTCCCAGAAAGATCTGAACACTTGTTGGGACATGTAGTTTAAGGTGATAAGTTGTGGTGTGGTTATCAAATGTTATTTTATTTAAAAAGTAGATGTGATAGGAGTTGGTGGGGTGTTTTTTATTAGAGGAGAGAGCAAGTTGGGTAACTTTTTATTGATAAAAGGTAGAGTGTGGGCCAAAGATGTGTAAAACAAATAATATATTAATGGTGGGACCATGCCAAGAATGGAAGTGTTCAAACTAATTTGGGACAAACATAAAAGGAAAGTGTTCAGACTATTCTGGGACGGAGGTAGTAGTAAATAGCGAATTGGTTAATTTATGACAGTATTGTAGGCAAAATACATAAGTCTTAGTTGAATCTAAAAACAATTTAAGACTTGGTGGGATTATTGATTTCCCCCTAAATCTCCTAGCACAAAAAAGACGCTTGACCCAATCGTCTTGTGCCACTCCGCACCACAAGCTCACTAAATTATACAAGTCTCCCTAAGGTTTCATAAATTGCCTACATTTCCTTCCCTCCAACTTCTGCATATTTCCATTAAACTTATCATATTTGCGCATCTAGCAATATCTTATACTATTATGCGAACTTTCCAATCACAAGAGACTTAAAAGAATGAACTTCTAGAACCACGTCTATCAATCACTAAAATGAGAATATTTTGTCCACTTAGAAGTTTGTCGAAGTTGGTAAGCCAAGTACACAAAAGGATACTTATTTGCCATATTCAGGCGGTGGTTAGCTAACAAAAATCCACTCATCAAATCTCATCGCCTATTCTAATTATAACTGTTCAAATCTAGTTTTCATGATTTCAAATTGGTTTGCTATGGGCTGAAAAATGAGTGATAAACTTCTAATAATAAGTAGGTAAGAAATAATGTCACCCTAGCCTTTAAGGTCTACTTCAGAAGTATGGTACAATTCACTATGAAACCCCAATACTTTTGCACCATCAGAAAGTTCAAAGTCTTAGCTCTTTGACACCCTTTTCTCAGCCCCAAAATTCGCTCCAATGAGGTCATACACACCTTTTTTCCATAATATGTCAATTCTATCCATCTAAAGGGAAGAGGACGTGGGTTTCACACATCTACACTGCAACTTTTAATGTAGACCTGAAACTTAACTCGAGATTGATACACCAGTTTCAAACCTTAGAACTTAGCCTCATCATTCAAATGAACCAAACTTTTAGAAAAGAAATTTGGGTCAAGAAGATGCACGAAGCTACAATAAAAACAATGACAATAATACCAACACTACCAATAATAATAACAATAATAGCAAAATAAAAAATAAATAGAAACTCCACAAGCACACCAAAGAGTATAGAAACGCACTCCTAAACTAACCCAAAACTTGAGCAAATGCGGTCCAGTCACCTGCCTGGTTTTTTGCATATCGAACTTTTCTAGTGCAAGATGGAAAGCATAAGGGGAAGCCTAGCCTACCCATGAGCTACTTGACTTTGGCACACTTAAAGATCTAAGTTGACTGAGCTTATCTCAAACTCAACTATCAAGACTGAAGTAGAAATTTTAATGAATTGCTTCAACTACATTTGGATTATAAGACTTCGCTGGTCTTCACTTGCTATCAGGTTGAAGTTATTAAAATCGCGATTCAAATCTTAAAATCTTACGATTCAAAATATGGTAGACGATTCGATTCACGATTCTAGACGATTCTATACATTTCTGTTGACTAGCGAAAATCTCGCAAATTTAAATCATGCTAACAAAGCAAATAATAGATATATATTGTTAGTTATTGCTAATAAGTGGGTAAACAACTATTTTTTCTAATTTTTAGATCTTTTAACTTATAATTTTAGCATATTCAATGAAGATTGAGTGTAATATCTTGATTATACGTGTTTGTAGAATCTTACGATTCTACGATTCGATTTTACGATTCGATTCTATAGGTCGTTTTCGATTCAAACTAGAATCTCGATTTTAACAACTTTGGGCACGTCAACTTGACTAAGTAGTATTTCATTCTTGCAGTTAGTCTATGGGCAATCCAACAGTAACTCAAGCATTTTGATAGAAAGATAACTAATAACATCTATACAAATATATTTAAAGGCGTGCCAAAGAAAGCCTATATGCCACGTGGCACTCTCCCCAAGCTTCTAATGCAAGTGTTTTATTTCCATGTGAAATTCTCAATTAAAAGAAATATAAATATTGTGTAACTGCAAGGTATCGAACACGTAACCTTTGAAATGAAAAGTAAGAGATTAGCCATTAATACACTATAATAACTTTATTGTCTAATGTTTCAAATAAAATATAATAGAGTCTTATATTAATTATACTTAACTAAAAAGACTTAAACAAGTATTTACATCTCTAACACTCTTATCATTGTAGTAACAAGAGACTATTGATGACATATTCTCTTACCCCAATTCCTTTTAAGTTATCATTTTCAAACTTAAACTTTTACGGTTTTTTTACTTATCACGTCATGAAGTCAATTTTTCAATTTCTCTCTAGACAAAAGTACGAAAAGTAACAAAGTGAATTATGAAGTTTATGAATAATAACATATATTATATTGTAATTGACCTGAGGCATCGCCCGGGCTAAAATACTAGTTAAACTATTAAAAATAAAATTTTCAAATTCACTAATCTCTCAACCAAGAGTTCCATTCCCAGCTAACCATGCAAGAATGTCGATTGTTGAGTAGGTAGAAGAGGAAGAGTTCTATTTTATCATGATTAAAGTTCAGCATAGAAAGCACAAAAGCATAATTTTGGCATATGCCATTTATTTGTCAAACCCCTAGAAAAGCTTGAGGGAAAAACTAGACTTCTATTAATCATAATATTTCTACGTAGAAGTATCCTAGAGATTTAATTAAAAGAACTCTGATTATGCTTACAAGGATAAAAAAGCATTAGCAAATTATTTGCCATCGTAACTAGAAGTATTATATTGTCTACAAATTGTTACTTTAGTTACAAGTTACTTGTGCTCAAGTTTGGTTATGAGGCAACGGAGCCTAAATTATGAGCTTAGCAAGCTGAAGGGTTGTGTATAAATGGTCAACAATTAAAGAAGGATCGATATGACGGAAGGAGAAGCACGACCGAGATTAAATATTTTGAGCAATGCCAAAAAGTTTATTATAGAGGATAGGGAGTCCTCCAATACAAAAATCACTAGTAGAATAATTGCTTATTGCAGCGGTCATTAAGTGGCCTATTGCTGCGGTTTTGGCCGCGCAACAATTAAAGGCGCAACAATAGATAAAATTTATTGCTGCGGGTTTCAAAAGCAACAATAGGTTAGACTGATTGTTGTGGTTGTGCGCCAAAACCGCAACAATAAGTGTAGGTACAGATAAAAAAAAAATTTAGTTTGCCATCAAATTTGAGAGATAAAAATAGAGAAAGAAAATAAGAAACTAAATATTGCGAGTAGGGACAAAGAATCTTTAGATGTACTTATACCAAAAAATAATACAACAAAAAAAATACAAAAGAAATATATATAAAACCAAAAATCAGGGACCTAACATCACATTAATTCTAAAAATATAAAATTGAAATAAATCGGAAAAGAAATACATCAACATACTAAAATTAGATCTTGATAAATTTCAAGCTAATTAAGTACAAAAGGAAAAAAAAAAAAAAAAAAAACAAATTAAGCCAATCTGAATAGCCGACAAACCGACGAAGGAGTCTTCGTCTGGTTCAGCGACAAGCAACAACGTCGAGGGGTTCTTGTGGTCGAACGACAAGCGAGAGACGGAGTTCTTGCGGTCGAGCGACGGAGTTCTTACGGTCGAGCGACGAGCTTCGAACGACCGACGAAGGAGAAGCACGATCGACGGAGTTTTCGTATTAAGTGCAGGTGAAAGGGCTTTCAATTGAGGAACTTGGTGCTCGTAATGATTTGGTCCTTGCTTTGCCTGATAAAGAGACCGAACAATCAAGTCAATTCAGGCAAGAGTATGAAATGAAAAAAAAGAAGCAGGTAATTCATAGAACGTACCCCCTTGTCTCCTATCACACAGTTGGAATTCTTGTTATTATTCTTGAATGTTCCTCACAATTTCATCCTTGCTCTACCTTGGATTTCGGAGAAGCACAGCCGACGAACGAGGAAAACCGAAGAAGGACGGCCGGCAAAGAAGAAGAACGAAGAAGGAGGAAGCAGAGAGAAATGAGTTAGATGAGGAAAGAGAAGGCAATTTTATTTGAGGATGAAGCTGAAGGAGGAGAGAGAGGGAGAAATAAGGAGACGTTAAGGGAAACGGCTGCCATGAAGTTAATGAATGAAATGAAGGAAACCCTAGTGATTTTATATAATAAAAGGGGATATTGCTGTGGTTTTTCAGAGAAACCGCAGCAATAGGTTGTTATAAATGAGATTTTTTTCCGCTCACCCGGTTTATTGCTGCGAATGGCTGAAACCGCAACAATTTTATAGCAGCAAAAGACAATTATTCTACTAGTGAATAGAAAAGAAGATACGCCTAGGTTATTAGAACTATTCATTTTCTCTCATATAAGTATGTCAGATATAAGAACAAGGATATGACAGGTAGAGTTAATATTGGTCCAAAAAAATGCAAATTTTTATTAAAAGGCTTTGTCTAACATATATCAATTCCCAAAACTGGCAGCTGAGTCTAGGCAAAGTAGAAGAGTGCTAACAAACTTTACAAAATTTAAATGAAAAGCACAAGAAACTCCCACTTTGGTCGATAGTAAATGAAAGCAAGCTTAAATTCTTATCACAATGAAAACAAGTGAACACCAATAGTAATTTCGTACCAACAGCTGACATCTACAGCTTTAAGTCAACCTGTTGAAACCTAAGTTCAAAGGTTTCAATGAACATTACCCATAGATGGCATGGAAGATATTAAATATAAGGCAGGACATATAACAGATATTTTAAGCTTATGGTATAACCACACAATGAAACCATAAACTTTGATGTCGGAGATGACATTCACCATTGCTTCTAAGGAATAATCGTGTTTCACCGTCGTAAAAGAGTTCCTTTTGCCCGGTTATAAGCAAAGAAATCCTCACAGAGATCATCTTGCCCCTATTTTGCATAAAGAAGTAAGTAGAAGAAAATACAATTATATGGAAGATGAAAAACCATTTTTATCTACCTTTGAACAGTAGGAACAGTTACCACAAGGCATGATAAAAGCTCCGACAACATGTGATCCAATAGGAAATCTGCAAAATTAATTATTGCTCGCAGCTATTGTCAAGTCTATACATAAGAATTACACATTATGTATTGCACAAAAAATTCCATCAGTATAGCATTAAGGAAAACATTCGTAATAAGAATAACAAGAGCTTAATAGTAAGAACATGGTCTAGAAACCTTTGGATAATTTTGCTATCAGTAAGTGGGCCATGTTCTACAACTTCACCCGTGATCTCATGGCGAAGGACACAAGGGCTGGCAAATGGAAGTTCACCCTTTATCACATGAAGATGAGATTGACATACTCCACAAGCTGCACCTAGTAAATTGTAAACGTCAAAACAACTCCATCAACTTCTCTTCTCTCAATCTTACCTAGCCATAAGTAAGATAGATATATCTACAGGAAAATTATAAACAAGGAGGTTTCAAATTCCAGACTAGTTGAACAAAACTCATAATGTGCCCGTCTTCCTTGACAAGTGCTCACATACAAGCACATCATAACACAAACAGAGTATTGATAAGAACCCAGTCACTACTTCCTCTCTACAATTGAAAGTCCTGAACTCCCTGTTGACTTTTGCACAGTCTTTGAGATGTATCATTGACCATAACTTTACCTTGCTATACATCATTCTAGATTTACAAATATACTCCTAAAAATATATTTAGCTTACCTTTCAATTTGAATTGAACATATGTTCTTAAATTAATAGATGGTCAGTCTTCGCCATGGGTTGATTTGACACAGAGAAATCAAACTGGGACTATCATTAAAATTTGTTCGGGATCATCATAAATCAGTTGTCACCAACCAGGAACCTACACTAGAACATGGACAATAATTCCACCAATAAACATAGTACAACATTTAATGTAAGATCTCTTCGAGAGAAATGTTTCACTAATATATTGTTTGGTTAGTTTCAATGTATATTCTTATTAAAAAAAAACAACGTTTTTTAATTTTTTACTAATGTATATTAAAGATATTAATGGTCGAAGCTATTAGTTTCAATTATAAAAGAACGGATGAAGTACTAAAATCACTTTCCCTTGTTCTCATCTTTCTTTTACCAAGCTTATCACATCAATAACATGAATGCATGTACTTTCTTAATTAAAGCTAAATTCGATGAAACCAAAAATACCCAAAAAAAGGTAGAGAAAAATACCCTTAGTTTTGACTAGAATTTCATTGGCTTTAGGATGTGGCATGAGAAAATCTTCAATGGTGAGAGGTTGATTTGGGTTAGTAAACATAAACCCTCTCATATACGAAGCAGCTGCCCCACTCACATTAAACGACAACATAGAAGAAGAAGAAAAGGAAGCAAAAGCAGAAGGAGAAAGAGAAAAGAGAAGGAGAAGAGATTGTCTGCGACGCAGAGCAGGAGCTCGAACTCGGAGGATCATTGATGATGGAAGCATCAGTGTGGATTGATCTGGAGAATGAGGAGTTTGATGAAGAGATGAAAGATGGGCTTGAGATTATTTTTCTGATGATTGATTTGGGGGTAATTGACGCCATGAAAATTGGAATTATTAGGGTTTGTAAGTTGAATTTTGGTTAAATATTTTAGTGTTTGAGTTTGGAAGTAGGGAGTTGGTGAGAGTTGGTGAGTTCGCAATCTTGATAAAAAAAACTTCTTAAAATCACCCCGGTCCCATCAAACATTTTCAACTTTACCCACTTTACCCTTCCCTTTTTTTCTTTTCTTTTCCCAAACCACCACCACCACCCCGATTGCCACCACCACCATCCCCACATCCACCTCCTCCACCACCCACATCAGCCCCCCACCCCACCGCAACCCCCCACGAGCATCCTCCCAACCCCCCACAATCCCCACGAGCATCCCCGGCCCCCCCCCGCAACCCCCACGAGCATCCCCCCCCCCGCAACCCGATGAGCAGCCCCACCCTCCACCGTTAAAAAATCGAAATTTTTTTGGCCTCCACCACCAAAACGTCTGGTCAGGACGTTCCGGCCATGGAGGAAATGTCCTGGCCAGACGTTTCCTGTGGTGGAGGCCAAATTTTTTTCCGATGGTTTCTCCAGTGTATGACTTAGAAAAGTGGTGGTGTGCGTGGTGGTGTGTGAGGTGGTGGTGTGTGAGGTGGCGGTTGTTGGGTAGTGAGGGATGGGTTTAGTGATGGTGAGTATGGCTGCTTATCGGTCGAGCCGAGCCCGAGCTGTGGCCTGCTCGGCTTGTGTTCGTTTAAGTTTATTCGAGCTCGAGCCGAGCTTGAAGGTTAACGATCCGAACTTTGTTCGAGCCGAGTTTTGCCAAATGTTAAACGAGTCGAGCTTGAACTGTTCACGAACAAACTTGACTCTTTATCACCCCTTGTTTTTTACATGTTTAATTTATTTTTCCTTTCTAATATTTGATTTTTATAGGTTTTCTTTTAGACAAACACTAGTGGAAAAAAAACGGAAGGGCTGCGGTCAAAACAGCCCTAAGGGCTGCGTTTTTGGCCAGCAGCCCTTCACTGAAAGTGAAAGGATGCGTTTTTGGCCAGCAGCCCTTTCCGCTAGTGAAGGGCTGCGTTTTTAAGCCGCAGTCCTTCGTTGAGGCCCAAAACCGCAGCCCTTCCATATTGGAAGGGCTGCGGTTTTGGGCCTAAAACGCAGCCTTTCTTTGTACAAAGGGCTGCGGTTTTGACCATAACCGCAGCCCTTTTGACCCAAAAAAAAAATATTGGCATTTTTTTACTCTTAAATATATCAAGAAATTTACAACAGGGAAAATCAACAAGAACAGTCGAAATTTACAACAGGGAAAATCAACAAGAACAATCGAAATTTACGGTAAAAAAAAGGAACGAAAATGAAAAAAAAAGAATGAAAAAAAAAGGAACGAAAATGATAAAAAAAAGGGAACGAAAATGAAAAAAAATGAACGAAAATGAACAAAAATGAAAAAAAGCGAACGAAAATACAAAAGAGAAAAATTATAGATCTGAAATTACATGAACATTAATCAAAACAAAGATCGAGAAATTATAGATCTGAAAAACGAAAAATCATCACTTGTTGCTGTCGTTGCTCAAGCGGAGTTCGACGACGAGTAAGAGATGACCGGAGTATGACCGACAAAGAAAAGGACGAATGACAAGGAACAGCGCGGCGCGGCAAGGCGGCGCAGGTCAACGAACAACGAACGAGGAGACGAACCCTCGTTGAGAGGAGACGAACCCTCGTTGAGAGGAGACGAACGACGAACGAGGAGAAGGACGAACGAACGAATATTTGTTGCTGCGTGGTGTTGCTGCCGCCGGAGGGTGAGAGAGAACGAATATTCGTTGTTGTCGTGTTGTTGTGGAAGGAGGGAGAAGGAAGGAGGGTGAGAGAGAAGGGAGAAGGAAAGAGGGTGAGGGAGAAGGAAGGACGTGAGAGAGGAGAGAGAATGAGGGAGAGGAGAAGGAAGGAGAATGAGTGAGAACCCTAGCCCGCTTAATATTTTAAGCCCGCGAATTCCTTTCAAAAAAAATTTTAAAAAAAAGCCCATAAAGGGTTGCGTTTTGTAAAAACGCAGCCCTTTATTAAACTTATGCCCGTTTTGCATTGACTTAGCGCCTTCGTAAACGAAGGGCCGCGGTTTTTGACTACACCGACCCCCTTCACTAAGAAGGGCTGTATTTTTCAAAAAACGCGCGCGCACTTCCGTTTTTTTCCACTAGTGAAAGGAACTATTAGTTTATTATATCTTAACACAAAAAAAAAGCCCACTTGCGGCGCCAAAATCCCAAAGCCGGGGCCGAGCCTTGCGGGCCTAAACGGCCGCCAAATTTTAGGCTAAAAAAGTTTTTGCTTGTCCAAACCCGTCAAAAAAATTTTTCCCCCCCCCGCCCCCCCCCCCCAAAAACCCCCCACCCCCCCCCAACCCAGCCCCGGGGGGGGGCCGGCCCGGGCGGGGGCGGGAACTGATCAGTTATATTATATCTAGGTTAATGTATTTATGTATATATATATATAAATATATTAATATTCTATATAAAAGTATAATCGAGCCCGTTCACGAGCTCTCCAGCCGAGCTTTGCCTAGCTCAGCTCGGCTCGTTAAAGTCTCGAGCCGAGTTCGAATCCGAGCCGAGCCACTACGAGCCGAGCTTTGACCGAGCCGAGCCCAAACTGTTTGCGAACAGGACAGACTCATTATCACCCCTAATGGTGAGGATGAAAGAGAAAAGTTAAGGGTACAGTTGTATTTTTAAGTGTGCTTTGAAGCGATTTTAAGAAAGTTTGGGACGGTGTTTAACCATCGCCCCGTAACCCAAAGGTGATCCCCCATCCCCCATCCCCATGGGCCATGGGTATTCTGGTAGGAAAAAGGAATTTCCTTTAGACGCTGTCGTCCTCGTGGCGGTGCTGTACATTCACTGTTAAAATCACTTATTCTCGGCCCCCCACATATTTTCTCTCTCCTCCCTCTCTTTCTGTAATCTTAAACCCTTCTTCTCAAAAAAGCTAAAGCTGAAAAAAAGTACCCCAGAACTACGATAACAACAAGAAACTGAATTTGTTTTCTTTTCAAAAAAGCAGCAACAAATAACTTCCTTGTTGGTTTTTTTTTGTTCCTGATCTTCCTTCAAATATGCTTCATCTCCTCCACTGGATTCTGATCTCCGCCATTTCTCGTAAGTTTTTATTATTACTATTTTTAGTTTCTGGGTTCATTATTGGGTTTTGTTAATTTCATGGTATTTTGGTAAGTTGAGTAGTGATTAATTTGTTATTATAGTGGGTTTATTTTGGGGTTTATGAAAAGAGTATTTGTGAGATCGATAGGAATATAATGTTGTAATATCTTTGTTTTAATGGATAAGTAAGTGTGTTGTATCGTGTATGTGAGAAGATTGGTTGGTAGCATTGTGATATATGTTTATTGAAATTGCTAATAGTAAAGTGATTGATACATTATGGAAAATTCAACAATATGAACTTCTGTTTTTGGTGAAATGATGTCTTGAGGATTGAGGTTCCCGCCAAAGTGGGTTGTGGAAATTGTTCTGTTTTTGGTTTTGTGGGTTTTTGATGCTACAGTTGGTTGCTTTGGTTTGGGTTCTTGGGCCCGGGGGGAGAGAAGAGAGAACAATGCTTCTTGTGGCTTTCATGGTTTTGGCTTTGATTTAGATTAACTGGGATGTTTTGGGTGATGTTATGTAGATTATGACCTTATTTTCGTGTTCGTCATGTGGCTCCATATCCAAGGCGAATTGGCAAGACGTTGATTGATTCCTAATTTATAGAATGTTTGATGTTCACGTAATGAAGCATTTGATCTAGTTCATTATATTCAATATGACGAAAATTCTGTCAGTTGTTTCTCGTTAGCAAAAGGCACATAGAAGTTTACTTAGAAAGAAGTGAAAATTTGCCTATTTGAAAATAGATTTTGTTTTGGGAGTAAAGAAGTTTATTTCTACTCTAGTAACTTGTTTTTTCTATTCTTCCTCTCCTTTCATTGTCCTATATCAGTTAACATCTCAGCCTATTTATGATTTCTCCACACAACTTGTTGTTGGCCCACATGTCTAATTATGCCATCACAACTCAAAGGTTGGTTTGTTTTAGGATTTGCGACTTCAATCATACAGGGAAGAATCTGACCTCTATTATAAATCCAACTACAACGAGGACTTTGTTACCTTGTCAATATGCGAAATATGAAGGGAATCACATGTGAAGCGATTGTTATGATCCCATCTGCTAACTTAACGTGATAGACATTTCATATATAAGAAAAGGAAAGAACTTGTTACTTTATAAGTTAGTGAATTAACCCTCCACTTGCAATTTTGCCGAGGGCAATATGCTTGGAATTGTAGATGTTCTGATTTTCCCTGCTTTTTATTATATACAGCCATTGAATGTTGATGGGCAAGGACCACTTCTGGTTTTCAGATTTATAGAATCTATAGAAGAAATTACTATCTCTCCCATCGTCTCTTTATTATATTAGGTCTTACTATTTCCACCACCTGTGTCATGTACAATAGAATGAGTGCTTTTTTGTATTAAATGTTCGTACATGAATTAGCTTGGGGAAAGAAGGTTACACAATTTATTTGGATGGATTAGGTCTTCTTTTGGTGGTTAGTCTTAATTGAAGGGGTGGGGTGGTTAGATTTCTCTGACATGGTCTCATTTGTCATGAGCTACAATTACCAGTGGAGGATGCTGGAGACAGGCAGAAGGTCTCTACTAGTTTATGTCTAGTATATACACATGAAGGTTTTAAATTAACTTCACTATGTAAAGATTGCTTAGATAGTGATGATATGTCATACATGCAAGTTCATTTGTGGAGAAAAGTTTACATCTTGCCTTGCTCTCATAGACCAACATGAAATGCATGAGAGTGGTTGCAATGCGCCAGCACACCTTTTTTTGGTTGTTGGTATGCTTTTGAATCATTTGGAAAGCTTTTTCTGGAAATTGGCTAGTTAATGCTGGATGTTATCTCTCATTTCTTTTATCCTTTTCCAGAGTAGCTCAGATAGACGTATTTTCCTGAGTGCCTTTGAAGCTGCAAAGACTGTGAACAGGTATATTAACCTAATAGTTTCGTAATATGTGGCTAGTTGGCTCTTTTTTGACTTAAAATATGCTTTATATTTTTTTGGACTCATTGGAAATAATCTGAACTTATTTTAGTTGTGAATTGAACTTGTGTAGCCTTGTTGAAACTTATCTGAACTTATTGAAAGTTGTTTTTTCCGGAAATTTTTACGAGGTGAAAAATGACAAGGGGTCAATTGGTTTTGTCATCATTAGATTAGATAATCTGGGGTTAATGTTAATTGCTCTCTTATGTCTGACTTCTTGGTTGGCTCTATCCTTTTCCTTATTTTAAATTAACTAATATGATACGCACATGAAATTGAACTAGATGGAAAATAAAAGGCTACATAATTTAATCTCATGACTCATAATCTGGCATGGTGAGTGAAATCTCTGGAGTTTGGTGAAAATTTTGTGATTGCATAATGGATTTGTAACTTTTGTGATCGGCGCTTCTATCCCTCAAATTTGAAATGTTCTGTTGAAACTTGTGCTGCCCAATTTTTGATTTGCACGCTGATCTGTTTTGTAATCAAACGTGCTTCTATAAAGTTTGTTGGTTGTGAAAGGAGAAATATTAATGTTTTTTACCCCATTTTTTTTGCAGACCTGGAATTTCGTGGAGCTGATGATGGCTTCTGAGCTTGTGAATTCTGCAACAAGTGACAAACTAGCTGAGGTTGACTGGGCCAAGAACATTGAGATTTGTGAAATAGTTGCAAATGATCAAAGGTATTTTTTTTATAATTGAGTTCTACTTTTGTTTCTGGCATGCAGTCGTGATGTCTGATTCTCTGAATCATTTCTTACTGTCCTGTATATATTATCTTCTAAGTTCTAATTGTTATTGAGTGTATACCACATATATGTTATTTAGCCATTCAGGTGGATTGAAGTTGCTTAGCAGACTATGCTGCAATCAAACCTATATAGTTATGTCAACTGCACACGTGATGCAGGGAGCTACCTATGTCCTATGTGGCTGTGTGTACATGACATTTAGGTGGGATGAGGAAGAAAAACAATAGGTGGATAAGTTAGTGACGGTGTTATGGAGTATGAGGAAGGCAGACAGAGGTTATGTGGCTGAACATAAATTTGACAACATTATAAATAGCGATTTCTTCTAGTAGCACATTATCTTTTGTCTAGAGTACCCGAGGCCTTGAGTATCTTTCCAATATACTCCATCCGTTTCTGAAAAATAGTTACACTTCTCTTTTCACAAGAACCAAGGAAATAGGGGAATAGTTGGTGGGAGAAGTGGAAAAGATGGGTTGAAGGAGAGAGAAACAATTATAAAGTAAGGAAATGTGAATAATAAAGTAAAAGGTTGTGGTGGGCCTTATGTACCAAAATAGAAAAAAGAAGTGAGTTAATTTTTGTGAAACGTACCAAAAAAGAAAGTGAGTAAATTTTTTGTGAAACGGAGGAAGTTTTCTCTAGCCAAGGAATCAATTCTACTTATGACGCATGGTGGATGCCAACAGATATGAACTTGTTAGTTTTGGGTACTATCACAGATTGCTTTCTTTAAAAAGCTACAGGTGGAAATGACTTGTATTCTCAGGAAGGCCTTCTCTGGTAATGACCATGAGCTAGTGTATACTTTATTTGAAATGGCAGTACCGTTATATGAATGGGGCGGGAAGAAGTTAACCGCTAATTGACTGTCATGTAAAGTAGCTAAGGATGTCTCTAGAGAACACCTTTTTGAGAATCTAGAGCTAGCAGGTGAGAATGCAGATTGGTGGCTTGCTTAATGTTGTAGGAATTGATATGCGGATGATGCTATCCATCTTCTTAGCATTAAGTCAAATATAAAATTGCATTAGTGTTATTAATCAAAATGAATAAGTAAAGGGCTAAAGGCTTCTTAGCCGACATCTTAGTAGGGTTGCATAATTCCCATGTTGGTGTATTTATATGTCTATGAATATCTTTTTACACAGCTCTAACATAATCCTGGGGCTAGGGTGTAAACGAGCCGAACCGAGACCGAACCTGACTAGGCTCGGCTCGAAAACATATTGTGTTAGGCTCGGCTCGAGCTCGAAGCTCGTCGAGCCTAAAATATTGGGCTCGGCTCGAGCTCAAGCCCAAAAATTACAGCTCGGCTCGAGCTCGACAGGCTCGAAATTCACTTTCAACCAAGGTTAGTATCATGAGCCCAAACATTTGATAATTCAAGGGCCCATTTTCTAAAGCAAAAAGCTAGCATGCTGTAGGGAAATTCTAGCTGAAGGATTTGCTTTTATGGAGCATGAAAGCATTTTTCTCGTTGAGCGACCGATGTGGGATGCATAATGCATCTGCCACATATCCTTCTTTTACGATGAAGTTGAACCTTTGCTATTTCCTTTTCTATTTCTTATGCAGCTTTACTCTTTCTTTTTGTATTTTCTTTTATTTTCTTTTTCTATTTTTTTTTCTTTTTCTATTTTCATTTCTAATATTTCTTTCCTTTTTCTTCTTTCTGATTTTTATCCATTTTCTTAAAAAAAACTTAAAGACTACATATTTATTTCTTTTTATGTGCTCTAAGTATTTAACAAGTGATTTTTCAATCATACATTTCTAACAATTAATTTATTTGCTCTCAAATAAATGCGATAACTCGACTACATTCACTTTATATATACTAAATTTGACTAAGTACAAAAATTATTATGTAGTATGTTGAACTACTCCCTCCGTTTCATATTGATTTACTCAATTCACTTTGGGGGAGAACCAAGGAGAAAGTGTAAAAGTATGAGAGAGAAACTGAAAAGGTGGAGAGAGAAATTGAAAAGTGAGAGATAAATTAAAAAGTGGGTTAAAATATTAAAAAGTAGATGACATGGGTGGAAAAAGAGGAGAAAGTAGATGTGACATGTTACCAAAAATAGAAAAAGCAACAGTGTGTAGATTAAAAAGAAACAGACCAAAAAGGAAAGTGTGTAGATTAAAAAGAAACGGAGGGAGTACTTGTTATTCTTTTTGTATACTATCTAATTATCAACTCCTTATACTTTTTTAGTTAATAAATAAGTAATTAAGAAATTAATGGGCAAAATTGTGTATTTGAGGTATTAAAGTTAAATTTCCCCCTTTTTTGAATAAAGTAAAAGTGCTACATATATCAAAAAGATAGATGGTGTGATGAAAAAATAATATAATGAAAGCATTTTCTAATAGCTGGCATGAACAATATAAACTTTGAGCTTAACTTGGTTCTCATTATCGATATGTGCGTCATAAAATTATTGTTTGATATCTCATTATACTCAATATGTTCTTATTAGATAGTTTGTTCAAGACCCTCAAACTTAAAATATTGGATCAGCCTCAACCACTAGTTGTCCCAAACCATGAAGCGAAAAAGTATACAAGTGGGAATTTAGCGGCTATCTCAACTTTGGTATTCAAATCAAATATCATGACTTTGAAAATATTATGACTACTAACATGACAACTTTTAACCATGATTGTTAAATAATTTTTTATCTTATATTAAACATTAATGAAATATTTTTAGTAATAAAAAAATTATTGAGCCTGTTCGCGAGCTTTCGAGCCGAGCTTAAGGTAGCTCAGGCTCGGCTCGTTAAGGTCTCGAGCCGATCCCGAACTCGAGTCGAGCCCTCTCGAGCCGAGCTTCGACCGAGCCGAGCTCGAACAGTTTGGGTGGTAACCACCCTGGCTCATTAGCACCCCTACCTGGGGCTATGAAGCTGACTGCTTAACTTGTCTGTCTTGATTCACTCTACTCAAAAGGCATATTAAGCTGTTTGAGTTTGAGGCTGGAAAACTTGATCTCTTAGCTTCTTGAGTACTTTTCCCACTCTGCTTTTATATTTGGCGCTCTTTCTTGTCTTTATATTCTGTTTCCTGCAGCTGTCAGACGATTCAGCGGAAGTTCTTGCTTTCTCTTCTCATCTCTAATTATTGTGAACATTCTCTTTTCTTCTCGTGGAGCATGTTATAGAGATTGTCCGTCTTTTGCTGAAACATATGGCTCAAGTTGACTCCAGAAGAGGTTGAGCAGACAAATCTTTTTTTACCCATCTCTAATGAGGTCTTTTGATCCTCTATTCTACAACTTTAAATAGTTTTCCCTGCTCATGCTAACAAAGGACTAAGGAGGCTTTAAATTAGGGTCGGTGATATTGCTATAGAAGCTATAAGCAAGAATATTGTAAGCCTGTATTGTCAATGCTTAGCAAGTCTTGGAATAGGTAGCTGACATCCGGTATAGACATAAATCATAAGATATAATGGGAATGTATCTTCATTAGTAATCCCTTCTGTTTCTGCTGAAGCTTCTGTTCACGTGCTTTGGCATTTGTTTGCAACTATGCTTCATCTGAGCTATCCAGTGTTTACATTGCAATAATCTCATATTGAATTCAGTGGCAGAGCCACATGGTAACAAGGGGTAGCACGTGCTACCCCTGTTAATTTTCCTTTTTTTTAAAAGCGAACCTAACCTAACTCCGTGTTTCGCACCTTCCCTCTACTCTCTCAGTCTCGTCTCTCCTTTCCGCTTCTCTTGAATGAACATTCATCTTACCGGCGAGACGGCGAGTGCGACTGGCCGGCGACTGGTCTTCGCGGCTTCGCTCCTTCGACTTCGAGTCTTGGTTCTTTTCTTTGTTGAATCGCTGCTGCTGAGTGCCTACTAAGCAACAGTTCCGCCGCCATCGCCGCCTTCTGGGTTTGCCGTCTGCATGACTGTAGATCTGAGGTTTTCTTTTTTCTTTTTCTTTGATGATATAGTACTCTGCTTTTAATTGTTAGTGAATTTTCTTTAATGGTTTAGTACTTTATTTCTGCTGCCTATTGAATTTCAACTGTTATTGAATTTTAATTTTTAGTTGTTAGTTAAGGATTACTCCCTCCGGTCTTTATTAGTTTACCCGTTTCTTTTGCACAGAGTTTTAGGAGAAATAATGTTGCTGGACATAGAAAGAAAGAGACACTATTATTTTATATTAAAGTTGAATGTATGTGTGATGGAAAGTTAGTGGTCCCATTCCAAAAATAGAAACAAAAGAAATGGGTAAACTAATAAGGGACATCCCAAAAAGAAATACGGGTAAACTAATAAAGACCGGAGGGAGTATTAGTGAATTATTGTAATTGTGAATATTTAATTTTGGGGGGTTAATATATGTTGAAAAGCTACAGAAGGAACTCCTTTCCTAATCAAGATTTAGGAGCCCTTCACCGTATTCTTCTCCAATTACAATAAAGCTCCTTGCTTTTCCGTGTTGCCGAACCCACCGGCCATATCTTTCCCTTGTCTCACATTATCTCTGAGTCCCTTTTTGAGTTTCCCACTTGACTGCAAATTTCTAATAGGTGTTCTTGGGGTTTTAGGTGTTAGGAATTGGGTTGGATTCATGAATTTATATCTATAGCCTGAATTTTACAGCCGTGAGAGCAGGGGCGGAGCCAGGATTTCTGATGAGGGGTAGCGCAATTGTGCGATAATATGAAACCCAAAAAAAATTCCTACTAAATTCAAAACGTAAAAAAATCTTAATACAACTTCTATTCACGGTTAATAAAAGAAAATTATAATTATTCACAACAAGTTCTCATATTTTGGAACGATTTTGAGATGGAGGAATAAAGTATACTATTTGATGGGGGGAAATTGTGTTAGCTTGGTTGAGTTGCGGGATATTTTAATTCAAATTAACTCGATTTTCATTTGGTGTCCCTTAAAAAAAAACTTGAGATATCTCTCATGTTGCTCTGTTTATAATTATGAAATACATTTCTAAACACAACACAATTATACAAGAATCCACCAATCAAGTCAACTATGCCTAGAATTTTCTTATTCTCATTGTAATTCAACATTAGAACACTAAAAAGAACCTCACAACTCACATTATAAATTTACAACTTCACACTTTGTAAACTACTATTATGCAATCCACAAATTATAATTCACTAAAAATTTACAAGTAATAATTCACAAACATATTCACAAATCTGAAATTACAATTCACACAGATTTTACAATTTTATACATTCACGCAACCCGTAAATCCATAAATTCAAAAATCATAAATCTATAATTGAACAAGTAAAGTTAGATGAAAAAGAAATAACAGAAAATATTGAAAAGAAATAGCAAACAACCTGATGCCTTTACTAAATCCACTTCAACCATCATTAGCAAACCCACCCTACTACATCAGTTCAACGAGAAACTTGAAGTACAATGTCGTCTGTCTACCGACGAAGACACATCCACACTTGGAGTCCACCGGCGAAGACACAACCAACCGACGACTAGTGGCGGAGGCGCCGACTGCCGACCGGTGAGAGATACTGAGATTCTGAGAAGAAAAGAAGAACTGACCGAGAGGCGAGAGAGATATAGTAAGAGTGAGGCTATGAGTTTGAGAGTGAAACGGCGCACAACTGACGCTTATGTTTTTCGATTTTTTTTGGAATTTTTTTCATTTAAAAAAAAAATAGCAGGGGTAGCATGTGCTAACCCTTGTTACTACATAGCTCCGCCCCTGCGTGAGAGGTGGTTAAGGACTTGAGGCTATGATATGTTGTGATGTAAAGTTGTTGAATTTTGTTCACAGTTGTAAAATGATGTTTTGCTTAAATTAAAAGATGTAGAGTTGTAGACTCCAAGCTTTAATAGCTAATGTTCAGTGTTCAGTCCTGCTGTATTGATGGACTCCTCTTTTGTAATTTGGACATCATTGATGTTTTGCTAGTAATTTTTCTTACAATGAAGGTGTGATATCTGATAATTGTTGGATCTGATACAAATTATGGAAAATTGCAACTTCTACATATTGGATGTAAATTAGCAAGGTCTTTGGCTACCATAAGTGGCTGCTAAATACCTATTGTTAGCTGTTCCAATATTGCGACTTCAGTTTAAGTCTTATAGGTGATGCTTAGTAGATAATAATGTTGAAATACGATAATGATTGAAAGTTCTGCATTATGTAAGTTAGTTATTGTATGTTCTAGCTTCATGAATTTTACTTGGAGCGTAGTAGATAGTATCGCAAAATTACGCTACCCCTGACTTTAGATCTTAGATCCGCCCCTGATTGAATTTACTTGGGATATACATGCTTGGAGAAGCCTTGGTTGTTTTTCTTTCTGGTGCTTTATGACTTGATTAATAGGAACTTGCTGAGATGCAAATCAGCAACATGGTGCAAGGTTTAGCTAATAGAAGTAGTAAAAAGTCGTTAATGTCCATTTATTACAGCTTTGGAAGTCAGTGGCTGTATTTAGTTTTGGATTACAGGAGATGGGATATATGTCTCACTAACCTGAGGACTACTTAATATCCTATTTAAGTGTTAATCCCCTTAAAAGTCACGAGTGTGGGAAAGGATCACCACATTCACAGGGATTAGCTATCTACTATCTGAACCCCTTATTTGCTATCTTCTTGATAAGAGACTGGGATGAAGGTAAGAGTGTAAGAATCCATAGAAAAAATTCCCTAACTTCCTTATTGTGTCATGATTTTGAATTCTTAAACTGGGTTTTGGTGTCTCTCTTTGGTGAGTGTGGTGATTAATGGGCATGTACTTGTGTGTTGCCATAAGTTATCGAGTTGTGTTTTATGTACTTATCTGTATTCTTTTTGGCTATCAGCTTTATTAGCAGCATGCAGTGTTAAAAGTCTGTTTATATAAGCAAAGTAAGATCCTTATTTGTTGAACATGTATATATATACACACGCACACGCACACGCTCGCACACACATGCACGCACGCACGCACACGCATGCACGCACGCACATATATAGAATCAAGATTCCGTGAGAACAACACTCTAAAATGAGGACTAAGAATCAATATGGGCCCTTAGATCATCAAAATAGGATGTTGTACACAATTCCCGTGTCATTGACGGCATTTTTCGTAATTACGCAACTAGTTCCCGTTTTCTTTACTTTTACAGAAGTTTCATTTACTTCTGGACCAATTATATTTACTTTTACTAGTTTTCCTTTACTTTTAATATTAAATCAAGTTAAACTTATCCAAAACGGTACTTTTACAAAATATATTGAAATGTTAGTTGTCAATGATGATATTTTATGGTAATTAATGTGTTTTTCTCCTTAAAAGTTAAAAATATCAAGTATGAGAAGTTGCATGTTTGGTTATGTACTTTTCAGTCAACATGGTTTACTTACAAGTCTTTTTGCTTTATTTGTGAAGGCGAAATTGGTTCTCATTCTCATTATAGACTTGGTTCTATATATATATATATATATATATATATACATCTTCTTAGCAACCCAGAGAAATTTGCTTACATTGTCTTTTGTATGGTGGTATTTTAATCTCTCCACTAGGCTTCTGAAGTGTTGTCTATGGTTGGGACTTGGGTGGAATTGGGTATTGCAAGCATGTCATATGATTGACTCTAGTTTAGCTCGCGGGTACGAATTTCTTGATTGGAGTTGTGTCATGGATGCTTAGCTTCATGGTGGCTGAACCTTTATACATTCGCTTATTTCAAAATCTTGAGGTTTTAACTTCTAGGTGCTGCTCTCTTTTTGGCGGGATTCTTTTCCTTTCATCTACTGAACGTGTCATGCATTTGTTTTGTGTAGGCAGGCAAAGGATGTGATAAAAGCTATCAAAAAGCGCTTGGGAAGTAAAAGTTCAAATTCTCAACTATTTGCCGTTATGGTAGGTGAAGCTGAATAGCCATTCTGATTTTGTTATTGCATTCCCTGACGTGATGCTAATCCCGGGGGTTCTGTAGTATGCAAGAAGCATGATGTATACTGTCCCAATATTATATCAAAGGAGAGCATTTCTAGTTTGATGAACTGGTTTGGTCATCAGTGTTTTGTTGGAATTTGCAGCTGTTGGAGATGCTGATGAATAATATTGGTGAGGCTGTCCATAAGCTGGTAATTGAAGCAGGTCTTCTCCCTGTTTTGGTCAAAATTGTGAAGAAAAAGGTATGTACTGTTATATTTAATTTTTCAACCTCACCAGATGGGGATGGGGAAGGTGATAGCAGGCAATAATTTTCATTTTCTGTTTTTGCATGATCTAACTTTCTTGCCTCCTGTTATGTAGTCAGATTTACCTGTAAGAGAAAGGATATTCCTTCTTCTAGATGCCACACAGACATCAGTTGGTGGAGCTTCTGGAAAATTTCCTCAATACTATAATGCTTACTATGAGTTGGTGGTAGGTACAGACACGCTTGCACTTTTAGCCTTCTTATCTTCCAATTCTTGTGTAATTCAAAGCAACTATAAGGTTGAATTGAAGTTGATGGCTTTATGCTGGTAGTTCTAGTTTTTCCCAGGTCTCATTTTAGCCTTTGAAAAAGTGGTTGTGACACCTGTTGATTGATTGTATGTAAGGTATGCAACCTTTCTGATTTTTAATAATATGTTCGGTTGAATCTTCTATCACAAGATAATGGCGTAGCTTTGGTCTTTTTTCTCTCCTTAGAGGATGGTTCAAGATTATCTCAAAAGCATTTGTTGGAGATGTTTAGACAATAGAAAACTCAGCCCAAGTACTGCTTCAAGCTCTTCTTAAATTTAAGGCTGAATTGTTGGATGGGTACTTAAATATACCCTTTTTAACAGTTCAGCATATAGAGAGAACTCAGCGACATAAGATCATCTTAAGAAGGTACTCCAATATGTGACCCTATATCGAGTAATTGGGGAGATCTTTTGGGTATCGGAAAAGCCATGTTTTAGTTTTCTTCTCATAATTTCAGTGACATTTGTGTGTGAAAGTTCAAATAGTTGGCTCTGTTGACGGACGTAGAAGCTATTACCTTTTTCTCGCTTAATGCTCTTTTTTCTCTGTTTTTCCCCCTTTCTTTACATTTCCCATCTTTCTCTCCGCATGTTACTCTCCATGATTTTAAAAGATGGTTGGCACTAGGAATTTTTTTTTCAATAGATGGAAAGGCTCAAATGGTTTGAAATGCTTTTCACTGAATCAACAGATACAGAAATCAGAATTGATCGATATATTTCTTTCATGGATCAAATAAGGAGCATTAAAATCGTTTTATCTTCTAAGAGGCGAGGTCACAAGATTGTGTACTAGCAACATGGGTAATATGTTTACACGTTGAAAGTCCTTTGAACTTGACGCTGATTCTAAGCAAATTATTTTCTGTTTGCTCTTTAGTAAAAAGGAGGGTAAAATAAATACAGATATGGTGTTTATCAGCCTTCAGGGTAGAAAGTGTTCCTCCACCACCCACAAACCGGAAAACGAAAAAAAAAAAAAAAAACAAAGAGAAATGATAAAGGAAAGGCACTGAAGTGACTGAATTTTCACAAGTGGAGTTTGCTTGCATAACGTGAATTTAGATGTTTTCTCTTTTGCTCGTCTATAGTTGCCATTCTTGTTTGTTCTGTTTTTCCTAATATTCACTTGCTCCCATGATTTCTTGTTACCTTTCAAGTGTATGATCTTTTGTCTTGTTTGTGGGTAGTTTAATTGATAATATCTGAAAGTGTACAGATTGCTTCTGTTTATTCAGAGTGAAGTGACTGAATTTTCACAAGTTGATTTTGCTTGATTAACGTGAACTTTCAGATGTTTTCTTTTTTGCTCGTCTATAGTTACCATTCTTGTTTGTTCTGTTTTTCCTAATATTCACTTGCTCCCATGATTTCTTGTCACCTTTCAAGTGTAAGATCTTTTGTCTTGTTTGTGGGTACCGATTGCTTCTGTTCACTTGATCTGTTCTGTTTGTTTGACAATATCTGAAAGTGTACCGTTTGCTTCTGTTCACTTGATCTGTTCTGTTTGTTTGACAATATCTGAAAGTGTACCGATTGCTTCTGTATATTCAGAGTGCTGGAGTAAAGTTTCCTCAGAGGCATCATCCAGTCCCCTCTGATCATATATCCTCTGATGCAAGCCATAGCAATTTAACTGTTGCAACTATTGCCTCAGGCTCAGCCGGTGAAAGGGCCACAAAAAGGGAAGAATCTCACCCTGCTCCTGGTTCCAGGTAGTTTAGCTGACAACTCTCTTTGTTTCAATATGTATTAAGAATAGTTGTCAAGTATCTTAGAATATTAGAATTATTGTATTATTGTATATGCCCATAAATTAAATGATTGTTGATTAATAGTGAAAGAAATTATGGTGGGATTTATCAAATCAATAATGTCCCTTTTTTTTATAAGGTTTCATTCCTCAAATACTTCCTCCGTTTCTTAATAGATGCATCATGCTTTTTACACTATCTGAATATTAACTTTGTTCATATTGAAAAACTTTTTACAAAGATAAATATAATTATTTAAGTTGTTGGGTTAATCTCAATGTGTATTTTCAAAATATTGTTTTTTTTATTTATAATTTTTAATAATATATAATTGAAGATATTGATGGTCAAAGTTGTACATCGACAAGTGTGCCAAGTCAATATGATGCATCTATTAAAAAACAGAGGAAGTAGCTATTATAGGACAGAGGAAGTACCGTCCATAGTTGCGATGCTTGGTCGAGTTCTGTAAAAATTCAATTTTAATGTCTAATTTAGTGTTTGTGTCGTGTGTGACAATTAAATTGATTTTGAAGTCTTTTATCTGTAAGGAAACGGACCTTTGAAGCATGAACGAGTCAGGCGTATGAAAAAAAAGAAGCAGAGAGCAACTAGTCAAAATCTTGGCACCAAGCCTTTGAGAGAATGTTTCTCATCAGCATATAAGAAGTAGAAGGACTTATGTTATGCGCTAGGTATAGGTGACGGTTAAAATTGTAAATACAAATAATTAGTCTAGCTTGGAGAGAAAGCAAGGGAACTAGCTCTATAAATATAGGAGATTAGGGGGAGGAGAAGGTATCAAGAAAATATTGGAGAGTTATTTAGTTGTTTGCTTTGGGAGTGTGTCAAATCACTAGAAAACTTGGCAATCTGTCTTATATTTGCTTTTGAATTTCCAGATCATATATCAAAGAATCATTATCTTTTGTTTATTCGCTAACGAGTAATCTGAGATTCCAGTTCATCACAACTTAATGAAACCCTCGTAACCAAAACCTGATAATGGTCTTTCCATGTTGAATTGGTGGTTATCTCAATGCTATAGATCCTTTAGTTGGAATAGGCACAGTATGTAAAGTCTTTCAAGTGGTTCATTAGCATTATGTTGCAGGAATTTATTGATTTTTAAATTATTACCTCCGCAGTATAATTGAAAAAGCTCGTGCTGCATTGGAAGTTCTGAGAGAAGTCCTGGATGCAGTCAATGCTCAAAATCCTGAGGTACTATTGAACTCATTTGGTTTAGGTTGGTGCTATTTTGTCATGCAGATGCTGCAATGGCTTTATATGCATGTTGTATACTTGTATGCTACCATCGAGCAGAACTTTTGTTCACTTTTTGCCAGGATTATATATAATAGAAGATATCTCTTAGTTCTTTTGGTAGTTGCTACATTGTGGCGTAGTGGCTGCCATTTGTCAACTTGGCTCGGCAAGCCCTGCGTCTGTCTGGCAAACTCGGTTTGACCAAGCCTGATCAATAATGAGCTTCGAACTGAAAAGCGTACTTGGGCAGGCTAACCCACTTAGACTTTGATTTATCATTTTTTATTGTTTTCCCGTTTCCTATATTCAATTCTATATTTCATGCTATAACCCATAACAGGTGCATTTCATCAGTTTCTAAGCATCTGTGCATAAGAAGCAGAGTGGAATTGGTCATTAGGATCCTAGTTGGCCTTGCTTTCTCACTGCTAACTTAAATTTAAAATTTTAGTCAAAATATGAGTAAGCTTGTCATATCTTGGTTGAGATAAATTGATTGGCATTACCTTCTGATAGAAGTACGGTTGACATGAATTGGGAGCATAACACCTAGTTAATGTGCAAACATCTTGAAAACTTAGCTTTGGCTGATGGACATGGGTCACTAACTCACTATTGAGTTGGAACTGCATACCATTTCTTGCCTATTTGGCATTGTTGATTGCTTGTTTGCTATGTTCAACATGCTTTCCTCTTGCTTTCCCTAGTGAAGTCGCCAAATTGTAGGCATATTTTTATTGTTTAAGTGGGATGAGCGCGGATTCGACTACCTCATTGTAAAAGGGTTTTTAGTTTTGAAAAAGAAGTGGCCAACAAGTCTTTAAAGGAAGACTCATAAACCTAATTGGATTTTTGGGAAACCATAGGACATCTTAGGGACTTATCCAATATATATTTCTCTGTTATGACTTCATAATTGGTCAATGAACCAAAGATTGGGCTCGGGAGTGAGGGTACGAATATATGTCAAGTTTGTCTGAAAAAATTAGTGAAAACGGGGTATTTATAGTGAAAAATACGATTAGAATTTAGAAAACAGAAGCTACGGATAAAAAGTAGCTTGCTCTCCGTGCAGTACGCTTAGCGCATCTGTTAGTTTTTTGGGGTTGAAGGGACAGGTAGATCTACCACTTGAAATCTCAAAAGAACACTTGACACTTTGATCCTAAGATATGGGTTTCCAATAAATATAATGGAAGTGAAGAACATCAACTTGTTTAAAGGGTTAGGCCACTCTTTTAAGCATAAAGACTTGAAAGGAAAACTCAAGAAGAAATATTCAGATATCTAGAAGAATTCTACTATCCAAAATTTTCTTAACAAAATCTTGTCCCTCGAATTATAGATTGTAATTTTCTAAGAAATCTGCAAACAATCTTAGAAAAGGGGCATCAAGCACTTGATGCCAGTTATGATGTACTGTGTTAAAAGTCTTACATACCTGTGTTAGATACTGGACACACTAAAAGGGAAGGATTATTTTTTATTTGGAGACCTTTTTTTTTTTATCAAGAGCAACAAATTTGTAAAAAAAAGAAATTGTAAAAAGAGATGGAAAGAGGAGTAAACAATGTGATGCTCACAAATGGGATTGAGATTGTAAAATAACAAGAGCTAGCAAACAATGTGAAAAGCACATGCAAAAGTCTCTTAGAATCAGGAATGTGCTTCATGAATGTTTTGCTCTCGCACCCTGGTACTATGTTAGGAGTGAGGACAGTGGCCTCTATCTGAAATTCTGAGTCTTGACTCTTGATGATATGTACCTGAAATTCATATCTGTGTCTGGGTAATATGGATGATGCACAAACTTGGTTTCCAGCTACTGAATTATTGCTGTCTCTGACGCCAATGTTAGTTTATCAACCAGTTGGGACCAAGGGAAGGTTCCTACTTTGTTTCCTAGGTCGAAGACAAAACTCACATGTTTTTAGCATTGTTCTTTCCGCCTGTTCCCTTCAACTCCGAGCTGTAACATTCCACGAACTGTTTCTCTGACTGTTCTTTTGCTTATGCTTTGGCAAGATACCGGCTTTCAAAAATAATGTATCTGTTTATCTTGTATGACATATTTGTCTAATGTAGAATGTATAGATAAGTGTCTGTGTCCTTGGAATTTTTCTGTCATGGAGCATCTATTCCATTTTGACTTGCTTAGATTGCTGTGTCTTGAGCTCGACGATTTTGCGTCTGTTATCATCTGATAGAACGAATTATTTTACATATCCTGCAAATAAATAAATAAAAATTGATGAAAAAAGACAGGAAATCGATATGTAATGTTTACATGTCTTAGCATGTTTCTTTTGTCATTAACAACTTAATCAATTGGGGAATGATGATGCCGATGATTTGTTCTTGCCTACGTAAGTGCTGCATGAACCTAGTCTGACAGACTTTGTATTTTCCCTGTTGATTCTCTTTTAGGCGGCAAAGGATGAGTTCACACTGGATCTTGTGGAGCAGTGCTCATTCCAAAAAGATAGAGTAATGCACCTTGTGATGTCTTCCAGGTAATAATTAAAAGAAAGAAAAGGTTACTTCTGGTCAGTATTTTATTGTGTGCTCTCTTCATAAAGACACTATCTCATTAAAACAAAATACTGATGTCAATTGTTAGAATGAAGTTAGGATTAGGTTTCATGTAGATGTCAAAATACTGTAGATTTCATGTTCTGTTTTCAACTGACACAGTTATTAGATTTATTGATCTGTGGCCTTTTCTTTTCTTTTCTTTTTCTCCCTTCTTTCTCTCAAAAGTGTATTGAACTTTTCTTACTGTCGATGGTGTTTCTCTACTAGATGAAACACCTTCCAGTGCCACATCTATGACTAATTTGTTAGGCTATTCTAGAGACATGGGTGATGAGTGACAAAGACAATGGTGATAATGAGCTCAATTTTTGTGTATCATAAATTTATACCGAGAGGTGAACCCATCTAAGATCACTGTCAACCTAATGAATCATGCATGAACGTGTCATATAATTGAGAGGTGACTATATGTTCACAATAAAGTACTTGGTTCTTTGCTGCCAGCTAGCAATAATCTCAAACAGGGATATCTAAATTTGATGATAAGTCAAGGTTTTCTTGCTGTAAATCCAGCGGGCATCATTCCTTTCATTTCCACCTTCAATTGCCTCAAAATCAGCTTTCGTCCGCCATTCTTTCTTTCCTGGCCACCATTACATCTATGGCCTTACCAAGTAGAACTGACAAACATCAAAGCAAGCAATCATAGTTGTCTGATAGAGACTACTGAAGGATACAGAACTTTCTTTTTAAAACAAATTTTTTTATTTTATTTCTTTGAACAATGTTTAAAGATCTTGGTTCTGATCCACTTTTTTCGTCTTTCTGGGGAAGCACTGATTACTTACAAAATGATCCCCTCTTGATATCCTCTCTCTAGTAACTGCCCCTTCTTTAAATCAGGCTATAAGAGGAGCCCTAGCCAATTTGTCTCTGTAATTTTACCTCTAAAGCTATTGCAGAAGTTCCTAATGGAATTATGGAAATGCTATTTCATTATCATGCCTGGCAAAAAATTATTAACCATGGAAGTTGATTGTTTCCTTTGCGGACCAACTCCAACTCTCCCACTATTTGAAGAGTTTCCTTCTCCTTTTGAGTTCTAAGCATTAGGAATGAACAGCATAGGTCCCCCATGTGTCTTTCCCCAAATCCACAGTACCGCTTCATGTACTGTTTCTGTACGTTACCTAAGATTCTGCATTCCTCCTCAAGTGCCTGTGTCAGATCTTCTACTCTCTGACATGGGTGTGAGTACTTTGACACTTCCTTTTTGGGCTTAAATCACGAAAAATTATCATAAATCAGCCGAGTCGGTAGCTTGGAGCCTTGGACAAATATCCCAGTCCAAGTAACACAGGTATTCCCATGGATGATTTTATCATTATCAGATTTAGAAATTGAACTTTAAAACACGATACTAATACCTAAAATGTCATGCAAAAAGACCATTATTGAGCTGCACTTCATGCTAAGCTGCTCCAGCTACTTGAAATCTTGCAAACCGGTCAAAACATTTTTTGAGCTCCAATACTATAAGTAAAAGTCATGTAATTGCATCACTAACCCATCCACTCCACTTATATGTTAGTTGATGACTGATGATGAGTCCTTTCTGCATATGCAAAGTTGCAAACCTCTAAAACCATTCAGTGATAGTGAGCTGCAATGCTGCACTACCTCAAAAGACAAACTACTTTATAACAACTGCGATGCTTTGTTTTTAATCCTATCCTCCTTTCCCCCTCATGCTGCTATAATGGAGAAAATTGGAAAATTATTGATGCATTGTTTATTGTAGTCCCCTTGTTTAAGATAAACTTCTTGGTTTCTTTCTTCATGGAAAGATACTGATGCTATTAGCACGCTTTTTTGCTTCACAACTTTGTCCCTAGAGATCGTGTACTTATCCAAAGAACAATGATTGAAGAGGGACATTGATTTTACAAGAAAAAGAAAGGGCTTTTTTGGGTCATATTTTGGGACAGAGGAAGTATGAGAAAACCTGGTATTAATAGAAGAGTGTAATTTGAGAGCTCTTAAATGATTTTACATCTAATAGCTCATGATATCAACTATGTCCATGTTTTCTTTTTCAGAGACGAGAAACTCGTCTCTCAGGCTATAGAGTTGAACGAGCAGCTCGACAGGGTTTTAGCAAGGCATGCAGCGCTCCTTTCGCATGGGCCTGCAACAACAGCTAATAATTCTCTTGAGCTTCCAGAGCAGCCCACTCCAACATTGAATGATAATAATCACATGGGTGATGCCACTTGGGTATCAAACCATAATAATTATGTGGGTAAGGGCACTTGGGCATCAAATCATACTAATCATGCTCGTCAACCCACATCACCACCAAATCATATCAATCGTACTGACCATGAAGAAACAGATGAAGAAGAAGAGGCAGCACAGCTTTCGCATAGGTGCGTACCTAAGCAGTATATTTCATTCCTCTATTCTTAGTGGTCTCTGAATTTGTATTTTTGTGCTGATTTAAAACATAACACTTAGGATTCGGAAAGGAAAAGCTCTTGTGAGGCCTGAAGATGAAGAAAGCACAGAAGATAGGCCCTTTGGATTGCTCGGGTCTTCCATTCCAAAAGACAATTTGCATCGTCCTCTCATACGGCCTTTAACTCTTAAGTCACCCTCCCCTGAAAAGACCGAACCACCTGCAGCTACTCTAATACCACCCCCACCTGCTAAACATGTTGAGAGGGAAAAAATTCTTCCAGGAGAAAAAGGGAGACGGTGCTGCTTTGTCAGGCCACATGAGGAGCCTTTCGTTACATAGTCGCAATGCTAGCGGTAGCTCTTATACTGGGAGCATAGGTTCTTGTGAATGAAAGTAGACCACTCTTCTTTTATTTATGATTTATTATCCGGCTTTTATTGGTTTGATATAGATTTTCATACCATTTGAAAGCAAAGTGATCTTTCATTGTTCTGGTTCTGGGTTGGTAGAGAGCATCTAGTGTTACGTTTGGATATACAAGTATGTGTCAGTATCCCTGCTGGTGTTGGTGTTGGTGGTGTTGTCGGCTTGTTTGGCTTCTAAGTTATTGGTCAATATAGATGTCAGGTTTTCTGTGGCAAAGCTGTTTTAGAATGAGTTTGTAAATGAATTGTAATTTTATACTCGATTTGTGGCATATGTATATCTATACGTGAATGTAGCAATGGCTTAGTTATCTATATGTGTATGTTTTCTTCTTCATTATTAGATGGCATTTTGTTGATTTTTACTGTTTTGGATGTGGATATATCGGCTAATTAGTAGAGAGAAAAAGAAGTTATGTTCTGTTTTGGGAGCATAGGTGGAGGATGTTTCCATTGGGCAATGGAAGGAAATAATTTATGGCCTAGAGGGAAGTGGGGTTACTTCTTAGGGGTTGTTTTTTTTTTTTTTTGACATCGAGAAATTGTACATTAATTAAAAGAGGAAGTACAGCCTAATGCTAATACAATCCAAACTAATACAACCAAACAAACCTAAAGGAGCTTTAGAAGCTCGTACATACCACCTAGAACAAAAGTAAATAAAAGCGATACAAAGGCGCTTAGGAAGGGGGCCGTTGCGGGTCAGAGCCTGTGATGGATGCAAACCTCAGATGGCTGATGAAAATGATAGAAGAAGCGGATGACGGTCACGATCCGGACAACGAACAACCATCGGCGAGCGTCGCGTCTCGCCGTATGAGCAATCCCAACGATCTGCTATCGCTTGGGATTCTAAGCTCATGATCCTATGAGTCACATTCTATTGTGACTCATTACTCTCGATCGAGAGTATCTCATGTTTCTCCATGAAGTAGGAGAAACGCCAATGAGTGGGCGTGCTAAAAACCCCAGTTGCAACTGGGGTGACGGCTGCAGATTTGAAGTTTTCAAGGAAAAGACAATTGATATCAATGCCAAGCTAAAAAGAGAGCCGAACAAGTCAAGCTCTCATACACACCTCCGATTTGCGAAATCGGAAAACAAACATCCCAACCATGAAAATTCATCATCGCCTCGTCCATGCTTATGCACCTTGTCCCTCAGCACATAGTCCCAAAAACCAACAAATACTACTGTGATAACCTTGAACCACCATTCCTGACCCAACTGGTAACTACTTGTCGATGGCCATAACCAACCAACGACAACATCTTTAGCAATTCGATAAAACCAACGCACTCCTATTATTCGGAGATTAAACACACCTTTTAAGAAAGGGCTAGACTTACTGACAACAACCATAACAGGGGGGAGGGAGAGAGGAAGCCCGACACTAATAGGGGGGTAGGGGAAAGGGAACCCGGACACTAAAAAAGGGGAGGGGAAAGGGAGGCCTGCAACTAAAACAGGGGAGGGGGATCCCATAATAGCTATAACATTAAATAGGGACACTAAGACGGGAACGGGAACCATGGACAGCGACGGGGAAGGGGATGACCAACGCGGAGAACCATCGAATCTCAACATAACCAAACAGCGACGGGGAGGCCTAACCAAAACGCACCACCAAAAACGGACACTAAAACAGGGGAAGGGGGTGGTCGAAACCACCTGCCCAACGCCGGAAATTAAAACCGACACTAGACTGGGGGGTGGTAGAAACTAAAACAGGGAAATGGATGGAAACGATGGAAGGGAGGGAGACAACCTAACCTACAGCGGGAGTTAAAGTGACGCAAAAACTGTTGGCAACGAGTTCACAGCCACTAGCGACAACCTGGAAGAGGGGAATGGGAAGGCGGGGTGGGGGAAACCGGTGAACGACGCGGGGGAGGGGGTTGGACTCGATGCAAATAAATGGGGAGGTGGAAGACTAGCCTACACGAGCGCGACGGAGGAGGCTACTGCACGCCTGCTAGGCGACGGGCCTGTTTAGGGTTTCTTGGGGTTTCAAGGGTTTGGGAATTTGTGGGGGGCGTTCTAAAGAGAGAGAGTCGTAAAAAAAAAAAGCCCTGCTAATACTGAAAAAATTTATGTTTGAGAGAGGTTTTGCAAACAGAGTTTCTACTTTTAAGGAGGGAAACAAGGAGGAAGGGTAAGTGGTTAAAAGATGCTCTTATCTTGTTGAATAGCTACATTTGTAGGTGACTGATGCCCTAAGCTTCACTCTCTAACCAATGATTTTCATAAGAAAATAGTTCACCTTTCTAATAGTCACTATATTAGATCGCCTACTTTTAGTTTAAAATCAGGCGACAGCTCAAGCCGAATAATAATAAGAAAATGGTTCACCTTTCTTAATATAGTGACTAGTTTGATCTATTTAGTGACCATTTTCATCCATTCAGTAATCACATTTTTAAATCCATTTAGTAACTATTTTTATCCATTCAATGATTAGTTTAATCCATTCAGTTAGACTGTTGGGTTATTCTGTAAAATTATTTGTTGTATTTTGAGATTCAGAGGGAAATAGAGGAAGAAGAAGAGAATGAGTGACTAGGTTGGTACGAGATAGTGTTGGTTTAGAGTAAGATAGAATGGTCTTATTTGAAGAATGTAGCCTAGGGTTTGTCTAATTTTATGTTAGAATCAGACGGTTTATTCTAATTTAAGTTCATAATAGTCCTCGTAAAAAAAAAAAGTTAACTTAATCTTCAATAAGTAGCATCTTAAAAAATAATTTTTGATTAATTTCAGTAAGTTAAGATAAGTTTAGAATTTTATCCAATTCTAGCTATTCTTACATCTAGGGGTATGCACTGGTCCAGGACCGGACCGGAACCGGTTGGATCGGTGGACCGCAATCTGGAAAAATTTTGGACCATTTTGGTCCGGTCCGGTTTTGGACTCGTTGGACTTAATCTACAATTTTTTTAAAAAAAAAAATTATTTGATTCAAACATATTTATAAATTAGATATATTAAACGGTTTTTTCACCATATACTCCTGAATTTTTTTTATTCATCAGAATTCATCATATGCCCCTGAATAGGGATGGCAACCCAGTCCGGATCCGATCCTAGTCCGCTCTGATCCGAAGGAAAAAAATCCGAGTCGACTCCGACAAAAAAGTAATCCAACTCTGTAACACCCCCAAATTTCATACACATCTAAGCTACGTTGCATGGACTTTGGGAGTGTTACCGCCGCGGTGAAACGCAAGGCATAATAAAATCAAAACGTTACAACTCCTTATTAATAAAACTACATTGCAGCGGAAATAAAATGTTTACTTTAACTACAACTCGGGAATCACCAAGGACCCCTTTTTATTCAACCCACAAACTAATTAAGTAAATCATAATAGTCTTATAACGCTTAATTTAAAACACTTTAAAGTTTCAAGACCAAAATCTATCCCCCGTATGCTCAACATCATGCAAAGAACACCAAAGACACCTAGTCTGCTCCCCATTGTAGCATCAATGGTTCATCACAGGTCAACAAACAACACAATAACACACAATCAGCTATGCTGAGTACATAGTAAAGCATTAAGTGCATACAAAGCATAAACAGAGCAATAAGGATCATTCCTAGACATGATACTACCATAGCATTATAATCTTTACTTTTTATTTAGTTGGCAGCGAAAGGGCACCGTCATCTTACTAGAATCATACGGGCTACTTAATTCTTAATAGACAACATGGTCTATTAGATGGAATTAAATACGGTTTCGTTCCGTTCCACATCCATCACCTTAGTATGCATACCCCCAAGATCGTACGGAACCTTCCGCCTACTTGAGTTATCAAAATTTATAAGGACACTACTGTCGTCACAAGAGGGCTCGCGTAGGAGTGTAGAGCAAGTCTCACACTCCCCCCATTGTTCATCACTTGTAGGGAGTCCAACTACAAGTTTATTGCCAAAATCCTTTCTTAGTATTGTCCATTCATACCACATTAAACATGTAATCATTTAACATTCATTTTTAGATATAATACTCAAATCTTTACTTCTTGTAACATCATTGTTACCATAGGTCAAAGAATACAAATCCAATTGTTACACCATAGATCAAAGAATACAAATCCAATAATCATGCTTATGATACAATAGAATTTTGCATTACCATGCTACATATCGATTTTCAATCACAATCATGTTACCAAACAATCTCAGCAATCACAATTGTTCCCTATCATGGTTCTAGGTTCCAATAGAATAAATCACAACCTAACATGATACTAGTAATTGCAACCGAACCGGTACGCGTACGTACCTTGTAACGAGAATCTTTGCTGATTACTTAAAAACGTTCCGCTTATGAAATTGAGACTTAATCGAATAATAGAAATACTTCAGTGCTAAGTCCTTGATATAATTAAAATAAAAAACCAGCTTATCCAACTATGTAAGATATGGTGTTTTGAATATTAAAATTAACCAATCTTATTGTTTTAAATTTCTTTTCATGAACTCTATTAAACTAATATTTTTAGAACTTAATAATAAGTTTGCGAAATTGATTTCCTCTAACTTATTTTATACTTGTTCATGACAATAAAACTTAAACTTAACTTTTACACTACTTTGTTTATAATAACAAACTTAACTAGATACTTACATAAGAACTATAAAATCAGAATTGAAGAAATAAGATCAAAGTAGGAACTAGTAGTGTAATATAAATCTGATTTCTTTTAGTTCATAATATGTACCTTTATTTAAAATTACAACTTAACCCAATATACATAAGTATAATAAAAACAGAATTGAGAATTAAACATCCTCCTAAGAACTACTAATATAATCAAGAATTTGATTTTCCTTTAACTTTTACTATACTTAGTTTACAAAACTAAGTCAAACCATTATACCCAAGTATTATAAAATCAGATTTGAGGAATAAAGTTATCTCAAGAATTAAAGCATAATTATAATTCTGATTTGTTTTACTAATTCTATGCTTTATTAATAATTACAAAACTTAATAAAAAATACATCACAAAATCAGATTATATAAATTGATTTGAAGAAGAAAAGAGGGAGGAAAAACCACCGGAAACCGTCGACGACCGACGCCGACTGAGCACCGGCAAGCCACGAACTTCCCCCCGGTTGGGTGACGACCTCACGCGAGCAGAATCGCGACTGACTGACGCAACCCAACCACCTTCGAACAACCCAGCCACTCGAACGAACACACGCACAACCGCGTCACTCGAACGAACACCCGCACAACCGCGACACTCGAACCTGCCACGCGAACCTCTGGCAACAGCGACACGCACAACACTCGCACCTCGCCACGCTCGCACACACAGCCTCGCACACGACTCAAAGCTGACAAACTCAGGAGGATGGGAGAAAACGAACGAAGGAGGAGGAAGCAGCGTGAGGAGGGAGGAGAAGAGAGGAGAGAGAAAAGATCTTGAGAGTGAAGAGAAGAAAAGAAAAACGGCTGAGTTATGAATCGGGTTTTCTAAATATATTTTTTTTTCTTCCTTTTCTTATTTATAGTATGACAATCCTTAGTTTATTAGGATTTGTTTCCAAATCGAACGCTGATTTGTCATTTAACAAAACCGAATATAATTAGGTACGAAAATAGGTTGTATATTTAAATTATAACTGTAGGCTTACCTAAACTATATTATAAAATACTTTCACTTTTACTTTATATTTTCTTATTTATAAGAACATAACTCCCAAAATACGGAGTATTACAGACTCCATTTGAAAATTCCGCCTCCGAGTCGGAGGAGCGTCGGAGTAGGATCTCATAAAATAATCCATCCGACTCCGACTTTGAGTCAATCAATCCTTTTTTCTTATTTATGTTAATGTATTATTTATATATAACCTGACTTCGACTTTCAGCCAATTGTATTATATAGGATTTTCCTATTGAAGAAATGATTGTTAAAAATAATAGTAATATTTAGATTATTTGTATTATATAAGATTTTCATATGATTATTAGAATAAATTGTAATGATTAGATTATTGTATTATAGAAGACTATTCTATTATAAAAAATAGGCAGAAAAATAAGTTGGATCGGGTTAGAAGTCGGATGTTCGGAATTTAAGTCGGATCAGATTCGGAGTCGGGTGTTTGGATTTTAAGTTGGACCGGATTCGGATTTTCAGGGTCGGGTGTCAGAGTCGGACTCGGACTCGAATTTAAAATCCGACTTCTTGTAGGGTCGGAGTCGGATTATGCATAATCCGGTCCAACTCCGACCCGTTTTCATCCCTATTACTGAATTTCTTGAAAATACATTAGAATGCCCTTAATAATTAACCCTAAAAACCCCTAAGGAACCCCAATTAGCCCTAAATCTCTCTACCTAACCCACCAACATCAACCACCACCACCTGACCCCAACCCCACCAGCCCCCCTCCTTCGCAGCCCCACAACCCCCTCTCCTCCTTCGCAGCCCCACAACCCCCCTCTCCTCCCCCGCATCCCCCACTCCCCCGTAGCCCCGCAGCCTCCCCCTGTGCTGCTTAGAAGAGCACGCGCAGAAGCAATGGCGGCAGCAGCACGATCAATAACCTGCATCCACTGCACTTTATTTCTCTCCTCCTTAGAAACCTCCAGAATCTTATGGAATTTAAAGCTCTTAATCTCCAAAACCTCGGGATTCTCCTCATCGATGGTAGGCAAATTCTGAACAATTTTCTGAAACTCAATCTCTTTTTGTTCTTTGTTCACAGCTTTCTTCCACATATCAAGGTAAGAATTGCCATTACTACTATTTCCTTTCGAAGCAGAAATTCAGAAATCGTGAATATTCGTCCTTCTTCTCCGTTTCTTTACGGCGATTTGAGTGGATTGCCGAGTTTGGAGAATTCCGTGAGTTGTGCAGGTAAGAAGACGCCATTGATGGCGCGAGGGCTTCAGGGGAGGGGGGGTTGTGGGGGACGGGGAGGGGGAAGGGGGGGCTGCGGGGGTGGGGCGAAGGGGTAGGGCTGCAGGGGTGGGGTGGGGGGAAGGGTGTTGGTTAGGTGGTTAAAGTTAGTGTATTAGATTAGGGGTTAGTGTTAGGGTTAGAGAGGGTTAGATTTAGATGAGTTAATTAGGGTTAGAGGGTCTAATTAGGTTATCCACTAACGGAGATCTAACGCACGTTAGCCAAAAGGTTATTTTTTGTACTTTTTTGGAAACTCAATGGTATGTGGTGAATTCTGAAAAAAGTAGAGGTATTTCGGTGAATAAAAAAATTTGTCAAGGGTATATGGTGAAAAAACCGTATATTAAAATTTAATAATTTTAATAACAATAATCCTAAATCTAATAATAGTAGGTTTTAAACTTTCTACCTTTAAAACATTTTTTTACATAAAACCTTTTTATTTTACTTAAAAAAAGCAGAAATTCTCGGTCCGCTGGTTCGGACCGCACCGGAAACCCAGAATCGGGATTTTCTGTGGACCGAATCGGAATTGTCTGGTCCAACTTCCGGGCCGATCCGGTCCGATCCAGATTATGGTCCGACCCTGGTCTTTGCACAACCCTACTTACAGTTGTACACATAATTTTTACATTTTACAATAACTTGGCTACAATTGGTGTATCGGTAAAGACGAACAAAAATTAGCCTTTTCGGCCTTATAATAAACACATATTTCTCTCTTTTAATACTGCATTGTGAATACATTTTAAAGAAATTAAAAAAAAAGAATTGAAAAATCAATTTTCAAAATTATAGTTCACCAATTTATCAATAGCGCCATAAAGTTTATACTTCCTCCGTTCCATAATAAGTGAAACACTTATTATTTTAGAACGTTTCAAAATAAGTGAAACATACCTTAAATGGAAAAAAGAAAGTGACAAAATGACAAGAGTACCCATCACAAACTTGTGTGGTTTGCTTTTCTCTCTCATCCTTTTGATAATAAAAAGGGTATTTTATGACTTTTTGGCTTTTGAAAGTTATGTTAATAAATCTTGTGTCCAATCCCTATGTTTCACTTATCATGGAACGGAGGAAGTATATATTTTTGTGAAGACAACAATTACGGAGATCGCCACGAGTCCAAAAACTAGTCTCGGATATAACTCTACTATCGCAATAATATACTATGTTAGTGAAAAACATAGAGGTGTAAAATAAGCCATTAGATTTTTTTTTACACATACAAGTTTAGCACTATCGACATCCCATTCAAACAGGGCCATCTCAAACAACGTGGAGGCCCCGTATAGATCTTTAAATTGGGCCCCATAAACAACGAAGTAAAAAAATTACTACAGCAACATGAATAGCATCAAAAATGTGAAAACTACAATTAGTTCAATTTTCTAAAAAAGTGTGTAAAAGTCGATCCTTTTGTTTATTGAGTTAGAAAAGGTAATGTGATTGTGAAAGAAGATAGAATTATGAAGGTTTAATAAGTGGATAAGGTATTGCTCCAAGAGGTTACAGGCGCTAGGCTCATCTATGAAGGAAGAGGGACTAACCAAATTGCGGACTACATTGCAAGGAAAGCAGGAGAACAGATGGTTTCAATAACATTTGTATTTTGTCGGACCCTCCCCCAGATTGTATGAAACTTTATGTTATGGAAAAACAACAATATAGGGAAACTTCTGTTAATTTGAGTGATCCGATGCGTGGATCACAACTAATTGTACTAGATACTATCATTACTACGTAATCTATGTTCCTCTTTCTACCAAAAAAAAAATAAGTGGATAAGGTAGTACAAAAAGGGATAAAGTAAACCTAAGAGGATCTTTTCTAAATGGACCTAAAAATAGGGGGATCTTTAGAAAACGAATGGAGTAGGAAAAAAATTAATCAGGGACAAGCTAGTAACTGACCATGTCAAGATATTTGCATATGGGTCCAAAGTCGTTTAATGTTAGTAAATTACAATGTTTTTTTTTTTTTTTAAGTACTTACAAAGTGCTATGAGAAAATCATTATACATGTGACAAACATGAGAAGGAAAGAGCAAAAAATTAAATGAAAATGAAAAAAATGATAAACAAAAGAAAAGAAAAGAAAAGAAAAGAAAAGTGGAAATGGTTTGAAATCATGGACTTGGGGTAACTAAATTGATCAACAAGAGTCAAAAACCTTGTCGAAACTCAACATATGCCTTCGGCACCAAAGGGGTCTGTGTGGGTGGATTTCTATACGAAGGTTTTTTTGTGTTTTGCAAGGAGGTGTGGGCGAATAGGACACAAAAGCTCGGCGTGTAGAAAGAATGGAGTAAGGTAAAACCAGAGGTGGATATGGCGATAATGGGAGCATGTAAGCCGAGCGCGACGTTAATGGTGGGGCAAGGTACCGCTCCCCTATACACGAACAAGATTATAGGACTTCCCCGCCAAGAGCAATACACTACTGTCACTGAGTGGAAAAAAGTATACCAGATCCGGCCAAAACCGGACTTACAGATCCGGTTTTGGTCCGGATCCGGGGGACACGGAGCGGCTAATAGTAATCAACGTCCGGTCTAGAACAGATCGCTTGACCACTAACCGATCCAGCTTTTGCAAGAAATCCGGATCAGTTAACTTGATTAACCGATCCGATTTTCCTGCAAAACCGGATCAGTTTTGGCGGGGTCATGAAATAAAAAACAAAGCTCGACTTACACTGCAGGTCTGCAGCCACAAGCACGGATGAATAACCAAAAATCAAGCATTTTTCCATGGGTTTTAGTTGCAACGAAAGAAAAAGACGAAATTAATAAGAAAAACGACAAAATTACAGTAAGTAAACACTAACAAATTAAATTAAAATTCGAAAAAATTCAGATATGCAAGTAACAAATATTATACAAATTATAAACGAATTACACTATACTAAATACGAATTACAAAAATATGATATATTATACAAAAAATGAATTACAGAGAGGAACAAACGAAATTAAAAGATCGAAAAAAAGATGGCGATTGCTGATTAAAAATTGAAAAAGATGGAAATGAAATATTTGGGGATCGTGGTGTTGCTTCGTGATGGTGGTTATTGATGAAGAAGATGATGATGATATGGGAATAAAAAATTGAAGACCTGCCACCTCGATCGCCGCCTACTGATGAGTAGGGTGAAGATGATGTTGCATAGTGATGGTGGTTGCTGATGAAGATAATGAGGAGAGAGCGAAATTGACGGCAAACAATAATGAATTCATATATGGAACGTTGAGTGAGCGTGGTAGGTGCGGTTCATCTTCGATCTCGGATCTGAAACGTTCGTGGTTGGTGCGGTTCGTCTTCGATTCTCGTTGCAAGTGGTGTGTGGTTCGACGAGCGATGAAGGAGTGTTTTCGAGCCAAAGTGGGAGAGTTGGGAAAAGGGGGGTTGAGTTGCAAGTGGTGTGTCGTTCGTGGCTGAGTTGGGAGGGTGGTGTGTCGTTCGTGGCTGAGTTGGGATGAGGGAGGAGAACATAAGGGGAGAGAGAGTGGAGGGTTAATGAGAGAGATAGGAGAGGAGAACTTTAGGGTTAATGAGGGAACATGGCTCGATTTAATGAGAAAGGAGAGGAGTATGGGTGGGCGTCTGATTTAAGGAGATTAGAAAGTGGGGGGAACGTTGGGCCTTAGTAGTTTTGGGCCACTAAATCTGATCCGGTTATAGGAGAACCAGATAAGTTAACAAAAACTGATCTGATTCTTCTCCAAATCGGATCAGTTTAGTTGCCCAAAAATTAGCGCCCAAAAAAGTTGAACTTAGTGATCCGGTTTTGTGAGAACCGGATCAGTTTATTTGTGTCATTTGAGGTTTTTTCAACTAGTGTATGAGTGTGATGCTGGATGTTCGGCGAAGACCCCGCTGGAATGGTCGACGGAGAGTTAAGAGCAGGGGAGTGATGATGACGAGGATAATGATGATGGGGACAGTGGTGATGCATTTATGCGGGACCGGAGTGGTGACAGTCGGGAAAGCTCTTCAGGCAGGGGAAGATGCCAAGGAGCCATTCCTCAATGAAACGCCTCTGTATGGGGAATGGCAACCAGTCCATCTAAGAGGTAGGTGAGTGTAGCAGGTGGTGGGTTCATGGTGGGGCTGTTGGTAAGGCGACAGATACGGAGCAACGGAGCCGGAGTCTAGAAAATTCCAAACATGAGGGTAAGGGTAAAAGAGTTCTTTCAGTAAAAAAGAGAAGAATGAAAAGAAGTAATTTAAAAAAGGGCCATTTACATACAATATTAAATGTTCATGGAACTTTTGCAAAGTACAAGCATAAATCAAAAGCTGCAATTCGGATAAATGGGGCAAGGACACCTGGCTCTAGGTCCTGTTTTGGGCTGAAGAATGTTGTCAATTTAGATTTTTTTACAATTTCTACTGAAAATTGCGAGCGCATTAAATGCTTTAAAAATGACGAAGCAATTACGAGAAATTATGGGCCGCTGGGCGAAATCCTTCCACACTGCTTATATAATATTAAACGAAATCAAACCCCAATCTAGTTCTATTCTCCTTCCTCCGTGTGAACCAAATACTCCAAGAGATATGGATAACCCAGGTCCCTTCAACTGACCAACTTTTACCCCTGATTCCGAAGAACCCTTAACACCCACGTTTTTCCAAGGAGTAGAGGAGCTGTTTAATGTCCACAATAACACTCAGGTTCAGCCGAAGTCCAATACAATTGAGCCTATACAAAATTCTCAAGGCATGGATGGATATAATATGGGCAAAGCAAAGATGTTGGGCCGGTCCAAGAAGAGCACTATGTGTTAGATGCGCTGAATAATAGTGAACAACGATCTATGTGGGCTTCTTTAGCATCCTTTCCATCGAGGGGCTAGGATAGATTGGCCCGAATTTTGCCAGGATTTTCGGCAAGTAAATAAAGCGGGCCGGTTATCGCCTCAATCCGTGGTGGGGGTATCCAGATTCGCACTCTTCCCTTATCCTTGATCTTCTAGCACTTACTATTCCCAAATTTCTAATGCTCCACCAAGTATTTGCAAATATGCATGTATTTCCCGGGGGTGTGGAGAAAATCCGATGGCTACCATGCCGGGTCCATCATTACCCGAATCCGGGGGTATTCTAGCTAATGTTGTTGCATAAAAAAATCAGCGTAGGTAAGAATGAGAGGCCCACGGCGAGGGGGGTTAAACCAGAGGAAAAAGTGCTTGATTTTGACATTGGTGGTGCATCGCCAGGAATAGACGTCGTCAAGCCTACTACTAGTCGAAGCATGACGCGTAGGACACGACTTGATAAGGAATTATGCAAATCCTACCTCCCCCAAAACACGGTTGGCCAGCCCCCTAAACCGAAAACGGTTGTAGTGCAAGCGTTAATGTGCAAAAGGAAGAGAAAACTGGAGGAATTAGGCCTTGAGTTCAACGAATTCACAAACTCAGTGACAAAGGAATTCAATGAATAGCTCCCGGTTAAGCAGTTGGAATTTGAGGATCATGTGAAACGATCTAGGTACAAAGTGACTCGAGCTCACAACAAGCTTGTGAGACCGAGCCTAATCGCCCTCGGGAGCACAAATGAGGATATGGCGTGGAACTGTAGGGGCCTTAATACGACGGACTCCCCTACAATTCCATTTATATGCTGGATAGTCCGCAAGTCACCTCAAGTGTTCTTTATGATGGAAATGAAAACACAACCAGATATTATTAGTAAGTTAGCTAGTACCTTAGGTTACCCTAATACTGCCATTGTAGAGGCGAATAATGGGGTAGGTGGGTTAGCTTATTTTGGCTTTCTAGTATTAGTCTATCTGTAAATAGTAGTACCCATAAATTTTTGTTTGTAGTATAGCGGATATTAATAATGGTGTGAAATATTAATGGAACATGTTGTTGGAGTATGGATCGCCTTATGTTCAGTTTCGGGAAGACGTTTGGGAAGAAGTAATGAGTAAATTAGGCCCACCAACTGGGATTATGTTGTCATGGAGGATTTCAATCAAGTTGAGTATTCAATTAGAAATTGGGAGGCGTGTCACGTTCTCATAGACAGGACTATTTAAGCCAATGGAGATTGTGCGCTAACCAAAATTCCGTATCATGGTCCTAAGTTCACATGGTGCAATAATAGAGAAGGTAGTTCCCGAATATATGAAAGATTAGATAGAGCCTACGCATATGAATCATGGAGGGAAGTGCACTGAAATGCTATGCTACTGAATTTCCCAATACTAGTATCGGACCATAGCGCTATTCTATTGCATACCGATCCGTAGTGAACAAAACGAAGAGTCCAATTAAGATGGATGCTTGGTGCTTTAATTTCCAAGAAGTGAAAGAAATTGTTGGCTCAAATTGGACTAAAAGGATCAGTGGTTCGCCAATGTATAGAGTAGCTAGGAAATGTGCAGAGGTCAGATTTGAATTATTTAATTGGTGAAAGCAATTCTAGCGAACGCATAACCCAGTTTGGGAAGACGTAATAGGCAATTGTGAAAATGCCCAGTTAGAATTAACTTCTTCACATTGTGTGGAGGACAACCAAGTATTTACTGAGGCTCAAGTCATGGATAATAAAAAATGCAGAGCTAAGTTACAGCTGGCATATTGGAAGCAACGGGCTAAGGGAAAATGTTTAGCATTTGATGATTCGAACACACGTTGGTTCTATAGGAAAGGCAAGTCCAGACGACGCAGAAATGAAATTCTCATGTTATGGAATAAGTAGGGGAAGGTGTCCACCAAAGAGGATATTCCCAAAATCATCCCGGTGCACTTCATGGGTATTTTTCACCCCCGAGAACTGAACAAGAGGTATGGCAAGCACCGGAGGACATAATTCATCTCGCTACCAAAAGTGCCAGAATGTCATATCCGTGATCTGGAAAGAGAAGTAACCAAGGGTGAAGTTAAGACTGTTTTATTTCATATTGGCGCATTGAAGGTACCAGGACCAGACGGTATACCAGCTCTTTTTTATCAAAAGTTTTGGGGAATAGTTGGGGACGATATTTTTCAGGCAGTCAGCTATTTCTTCGCACATGGCCACATGTTTAAGGAATGGAACTACTCCCGTATTTGTTTGATTCCAAAGGTGGACAGACCTAAAGAAGCGGGACAATTTCGCCCAATCACCCTTTGCAATGTTGCATACAAGATTATATCGAAAGTCATTGCTAATAGGTTGAAGCCAATTATAGGACAACTGGTTTCGTCCATGCAAAATGAGTTTGTTCTCGGTATACTGTTATCAGATAACTGTCTAATTGCCCATGAGATTATCATGAAATTAAGGCGGCACTCGAGAGGAAACGCATTTCTAGCAGCTTTAAATATAGATATGTTTAAAGCCTATGACAAGGTCAATTGGAACTTTCTTGAATGGTTACTCAGTGCAATGGGGTTTCCAGAAAAGTTAGTTACGTGGATAATGCAATGTGTCACAACGGTTTCTTATAGGGGTGTTCATAAAAAACCGAAACCGAAAAAACCGGAAAATCGGTCAAAATGGGCGGTTACACGAAACGAAAAATTTGGGATTAAACGGTTCGGTTACCGAACCGGTAAAAAATTATGGTTAAACGGTACGGTTACGGATATGATTTTTAGGAAAACGGTTAACCGAAAAACCGGATTTATGTATTTTATTTTATTTTATTATCGAGCCCGCTAACTGAAATCATATGGCAGAATTTGGAAGAGCAGAATATGCATCTGGTGGTGGAAGTTTGCATTTATTTAGGGTGATACAGGCATACAGCTGCAGTTACTTTCCATGTCCCTGCAAGTTTAGATTATTCGAGTTCAGTATACTAACATATGTGCAATGACTTCAAAATGTGTAGGTTGAAGTTGTGTTTAATTTGTTGGTTTTGCTAAGCTTAAACTACATAATATTTTGATTCCTAGGCAAGAATATCAGTTCCTAGTTTGGAATGTAGAACTGGTTCTGTGTATTAAATTTGGGTTTCAAACAATCCAAAACCGCGTAGAGTTGTCGCCAATCATGAAAGGATGAAACCTATTTCTTTCTTTATTTTCAGTAAAAGGTATTTTATCTTACAAAAGTAATTTATTTTGGGACTAGAATTTATAGGTAAAATATATTAGTGTTATCTAATGCCCCGGGGGAGCCCGTTAGCATTTGCCTTTTATTATTATTTAATTTTGAGAAAAAATTGAAATCTAATATATATATAAAATTAGTAAAATAATTTGATAAAAGTTGAGTAAAGGTTAATGGTTAACCGGAAAACTGTACCGAAAAATCGGTTAACCGTTTATGTGGTTACCGGTCTGAACGGTTACGGTTCGCAAAAAATGGCGAACCGATACTTCCGGTTACCGAACCGAAATTTTATTTCGGGACGGTTAACCACCCATGAACACCCCTAATTTCTTACTCCATGATCATCAATGGCGAGCCCTCGCAAAATTTAGCCCATCCCGTGGTTTAAGGCAAGGAAATCCTCTATCCCCCCTATCCTGTTCATTCTTGTCATGGAAGTCCTATCTAGGATGATAACCAAGGCGGAAGATGATAACCAAGGCGGAAAGTGATGAACAGTTGAATGGATTGCGCATTGTAGGAATAGTCCACCATCATCCCACTTATTTTTTACCGATGACTCCCTTATTTTTTTTCAAAGCCACCCCCACAAGCATGCGCGTCAATAAAGCAGATTTTGCGCAGGTTTAGCTGCTGCTCGGGAAAGATCATCAACTATAATAAATCTCTAGTCATGTTCAGTCCTAATACCCCGTCACGTTTCAAACACTATATGAGAAGCATTATTGGAGCCCCTTCAACTGAAATCCTCAAGCGGTATTTAGGATGTAACATTGAGATTGATGGAAGGAATTCATCAATGTTTAGGCCACCATGGAGAAAGTAAGGAAGAAGGTAGGTGAATGGAAACATTTAGCCCTATCATATGCATGGAGAATACTCCTAATAAATGGCATCCTAGCATCGCTATGTCACCATATCCTATCAGTGTTTCTAGTGCCAAAAAAGGTGGCAGACGAGATCAATTCAATATTTGCAGAGTTCCTCTGGTGAATGGGTCAACGCCAATTTATTGGAGGAAGAGGTAAGTCATTGAGCTTCCTAAAAGTAGTGGGGGCTTAGGAATTTGAAATGTCCATCTATTTAACATAGCCCTTCTTGTAAAGCAATCAGTGAGGATCCTAATAATGCAGACCTATTGATTGCCAAAGTAATAAAGGCAAAGTATAAGGGATCCCTAGTTATACTGGCATTACGAGGGGATAGATTGAAGGCCTCATCGTGGGGATTAATCCCTAGTTATATTCAGAGGAATGTATAGGGCTATCAGGGAGTGTGGGGGAGGTTTTATTCGAATGATTGGGAATGGGCGCACCACAAAAATATTTGAGGACATATGGGTTAAAGGAGGCCTAATCGAGCTCCAAGGAGGAGTCGATTTGCATGAGACTGGCTGTCTATGGCTAACAACCTTATGATGCCGGGATCCAAAAGTTGGAATGCAAGACTTATTAGGGAGAAGTTTGCACCTCATATAGCAGTAAGAATTCTAGCTACACACATCCCTCAGTGCGACGTGGATGATAAGTACATATGGGCACGGAAGAACCCTGTTGAATTTAGTACAAAAGAGGCATATGCGTTCGCAGGCTTATAAAAATGGAAGGAGGAATGGCCACATTTTGGAGGAAATTATGGGCCATGAATATATTCCCAAAGTGGAAAACATTTATTTGGATATTGGTGAATAAGGCCTTAGCAACTACTCCCCTCGTCCCCGAATACTCTTTACACTTTCCTTTTTCATCTCTCCCGAATACTCTTTACACTTCTATTTTTGGATATGACCCACTATTATTTTAATCCTTTTACCTTTTGACCATTGGCCCACACTATCTCTCCTCCAAATAAAATAATAACACTCCTACTGCCTACCAACTCTAACCATTGTCCGCACTCTCTCTCCACCAAATAAAATAATACTACTTTCACTACCTACTAACTCCTATCACATCTACTTTTTCAATAAAATAATAATTGATAACCAAACAACAACTAATCATCTAAAACTACGTATCCTGATAAGTGTCAAGAGTATTTTAGGACGGAGGGAGTAACATTTACTTGAGGTTCAGAATGGTCATGGTCAAGGAGGAATGTTCACTCTGTGGAAAGGATAAAGATACGGAAGACCACCTTTTCAGGGATTGCGAAATCACAAAAAAATGTTTGGAAGTGCTCAGCACTAGGACTACAAGTGGAAAGGGGATGCATGTATACCAATACAAGAGTGGGTGAGGAACTATCTACAATACATGTGGAAGTAGGATGCCAAAGGTAACCACACCAGTAAGATCTTCATTGCAATAATCTGGGTAGGGGTGTGCACCGGTCCAGCACAGGACCGGATCGGACTGGTGGATCGGAGGCTGGGATTTTTTTTGGACTGGGGCCATAATTTTTCCGGTCCGGTCCGATTTTAGACCTATTGGACCGGTATCTATATTTTTAAAAAAAAAAATTGTATTTGATTTAAAGATATTTACAAATTAGATACATAAAAATTTAATTATTTTAATATTAATTATCCTAAAGGCAAAAAATGGTTGGTTTTTAACTTTCTAACTTTCAACATTTTTAACTTTTTTAACATATAAACATTTTTTTTACTAAAATAATAGAAATTATGGCCCACCGCCCGAAACCCGAATCGGGATTTTTTGTGGACCGAGCCCTGACCGAATCCGGTCCGGTTCAAATTCCGATCCGGGTCCAGTCCGGTCCATATTACAACCGACCCCCGACCTTTGCACAGTCCTAATTCCCGGGCCATCCCGGTTATACAGGAATCAAGTGATGTTCAAAAACTGTAAGACCAATCCTACTACTATCCTGCAACACGTCGAAAGGCTGTTAGACGAGGAACGACAGAGAGAACAAAATTACCAGCAGAATAAAGAGAAGAATGTGTTGGCGATTTTGATCAAGACATGCAAAATCTGCAGGACACAGAGAACGACCAAGATTACTGCTTTATTCAAGTGGATGGGGCATGGAAGCACGCTGCAAGGAATAACACGGAAGCAGATATTGGATGGTGGGCAACATGCGGGAATAGAGTTTCATTTCAAGGGAACGCAAAGGTAAGGGCCACATCTGCACTTCAGGTTGAGGGATATGCACTCCTTCGAGGACTTTTGGAAGCGAAAGTCAGGGGAATAAAGTGATGTCAGACTCAGCACAACTCATTCAGGCAGTCAAGAAACAAATGAAGTTGCTGGATATTTATAATATCCTTTTAAATATAAATAATTTGTACGTCAAATTTCAGACTTGTGAATTAGATAAAGTAAGTAGGAACAATGTGCAGTAGGCTCATAACTTAGCTATTATAGCAAGGAATGGGCTACATGGTTAGGACTTGTGTGCTTGTTGCCAAAAAAAACAAGAGCCAAAAACACCGTGCTTGTTGGCCAACACCGCCGAAACCGGCTAAAAGACAGGATTGTATTTAAATGTAACAAATAGTTTGACTTTTCTACTATTTGATGCTTCACTTTGATCATGAATTTCAAGTACTCTCTGTTCCATGATCATATGAACATTGCTAAGACACGTAGTTTTAAGAGATTAGTTGTATAGTTATGTAATTTTTTTATATAAAGGTTTGATTTGGGTTATTATTGAGAGTAGAAGGATAGAGAAAGTTGAGTATTGTTCATTGATAAATGTAGAGTTAAAACTCGCTTACTTTTGAGAAAAAGGTTGTTTGAAAACTTATATAACAAAGAGTGAGACAATGCTAAAATTGAAGTGTACAAACTAATATTGGACAAACGAAAAAAGAAAGTTTTCAAACTAATATAAAAATAAATGTTTGAAATAATTAATAAACTATAGGGAAATTTGTCAGAAACCACCTTTTATATATCATCTTTTGTGAGAAACAACCTTATAAAAGAAACTTGCCACGAAGTAATGAAATCACCTTTCATAAGCTTTTTTTTTGCAAGATGAAACTTTTCAAATGAATTCGGCCATTTACTTTCATATTCAGGTTTTGATTCACACACATACATCACGTGACCCAATTAACCCCCACTTTCTTTCCTTTTTCTCTCATATTTCTCCTTGATTTCATTCTCTCCCCTCTTCTTTCCGTCTCTAACTTCTTCATTTCGAATAATTTGGGGGAAAATGAAAAAAATTGAAGGATAAATTAGGTCATGTGAGATACGAGTACGAGTTAACACCTGAAAATAGAAGTCAATGGCCGAAATTCGACAACAAAGTTTATCTCGCAAAAATAATTTCATAAAGGTGGTCTCAATGCCAAGTTTTTTTATAAGGTGTTTTCTCACAAAGCTGAAATCTAAAAATTTATTTTGACAAATTTTCCTAGATTATACAAGACTATTTTGAGAATATTTTCCATATTTGTCCATTAATTACACGATGAAATCTTATTTATATATAATGTCGGGCTAGTAAAGTTTAGGAAATTTATCTGTAACTAATTGGGAAGGAAATACTTTCACTCCCTCGTTTTATTTCGATTCTTTTTCTTTTGTAAACCATGATTCCTCATCTTTTTTTGTCATCTAATCCTATTATCCTTGTAAACAATAAACGTTTTTCTCAAACATACCTCAAAAATTTACTGCACCACAACCTACCTATTTCAATAATACTATACTGGACAACCACCAACAGGAAATTAAGAAGTCAAATAAAACTCCTAAAACTTCATATCAATCAATTATATCTTTTTTGTTCTTTGACATCAACAAAATTAGCATAAATTAAAACACGAGTTACAACCTAGGGATAGTACATCCAAACGATAAACAAAGAATAAAGGAACATTGAACTAAGCTTTACTAGCTCTTACATACCATATAAAGTAAAATGAACAAGACGTTGTAAACCATCTTGTTATCATACCAGTCAAAATACAACTCTTCTTGGGCGACTATAGGTGGAGTTGGGTTGTATATCTTGCTGAAAAAAACCAGGTGTAGTATACTGGAGACTGTTGAGATTCTATTCACAGACGATCTTCAAAGGTACATTGCCACATCTCATCTTGTAGAATCATATTTTCACAAAAATGATACATCCCAAGGTCCTTGAAAAGATAAGTCTTCCCCGGGATTCAATAGATTGAACTAAGAAAGAAGTCACTTGGTTTTGTGACTTTAAACCCTACTCGAGAAGGTGTATTGAGTTTCTTTACACGAGGCTGAAACTCAAAATATTTGGAGGTCGAAACTTACCTCAAATCGAATTGGAGGACCTCCCACAATATACATTTTTGAAGTGCGATCATGACTCCTAATGCCATCACATGAACTTGGGGTGAATTGAATTGCTTTAGTTCATCACTCATTATTCAGATCCGAATATTCAAACTCTCAATCTGTAGTATATAATATCGAACCACAACATATATAATTTGAGAAAGAAATTGTGAACCATATCTCTCTTACAACACTCGAACCCCTAAAGTTACACCTACCAAGATATGACAAACTCCTGGATCAATTTTGTTGTTGACTTGTGTTTGGGCTCATTTAATCAGCAGCCCAATAAGGAGCATAAATGTAACAACCCATAATTTTGCTCCTAGTTTTTTCGCAAAACTTTTCTCTAAAACTATTATTTTCTCTATATTTAATGATTTTTATTTTATAATTTTGGGAGCCGAATTATAATTTTTATCTTTATGGCGTGCTAATGTGTTTATTATATTTATATTTATAATATAATTTATTGGAATTATTTTCATTATTAAGTATTTTCAAAGTTTAGGCGCGATTTAGGAAGTTAACGATCTATCGCGTGGCGGACTTTTGTTGCATGGATCCTTGATGACTTGGGCCGAAATATTTTTTTGGTGATTCTTGGGCTTGGACAGCCGGCCAAGGGGAAGGAGAAGGAAGAAGCTTCTGTTCTTTCATTTTTTTTATTTGATGACCCTTTATAGTTTGTAACCCCCATAACCCCCCTAATCATTTCTCCTTAATGAAACTATTAACTTTAACCTTTAAACACTCCAAATTCTGATTAAAAATCATAACTCCATTGCTGCCCTATTACAAGAAATTCGGACATCATCATCTTCTTCATTCTCTCAAAATTTTTCATTTTCTACTCTTCATCAATTGTTCGTGACTTGTTCTACTTGCCTCTTTCTTGTACTTGGTGCTTGGGGATTGAAGAAGGAGAAGGGTACGGCTATAACGGGATTTTCCAAGTAATATTCAGCTCACCTCCGACGATCCAGGTAACTAGTATTTATCTTAGAACAATAGTGATTAGGGTATTATTCGGTATTAGATTATTACGCTAGGAATTATTTAAATCACTTTTTGAATGAAATTATTGACGAATTTTGACATGAATATACTTGATGCATGCTGTGTGAATACTGTATAAAGAAAAATAATTTTCGTCTGACGTTTAGTATTTATTTGATTTAATTGGTGTTTTGTGCATTTTTAGCTTATTTGCATAATAATTATTAAACGAAATTTAAAATTGCTGAATTTATTTTTCTTGGATCATGTTATATGTATAGTATGTATTCCATTCCTTATAATAATTTTTTCCTACTGTTTACCGGTTTATTTAATTGATATATCTGTTTTTGCAATTTCGAATCTGTCAGTATATAAATCATGAAAACTATTTCTGGATGCCGAAAAGTTTATTTCTTTGTATATTATGTATTTTCGTGAGTTTATGCATGTTATGTAAATGTTTGGTAATTGTTGGGCGTTTATTTTTATTTTTAATTATTATATTGGCTTTATTGAGAAATTTGTATATTAACGTTTACAAATACTTTTGGAGTCCTAAAATTATAAATAAAAATTTTACCATGTCAGTAGAGCCATTAGGGTCGTATGATAACTTTTGTGTGATTTTACTGCTTGAACTTATTAGTTTAATAATTATTATTGGGTTTTTGTTGTGAAATTGAGGATACTCTTTTAAATTATTTGAGAGCTTGTTAATCAGAAATAATTTGTAATCTTTTATGTTCTTGGATGCTGATGTTTGGTAGGTTGCAGTAAGTATTATTGGGTATCATTATGTTTATGTTTGATTTATGAAAAAAATGATTAATTGTTCTATTCATTTACTTAATAAGCCTTGGAGTTAATTGGTGGTGTATTTTTGATTTATTTGTTGGTGCTGTAAAAACTAGTTTAATATCATTGTTGATGCTTAGAGATGTTCAAGGTGTTATTGTTGGAGACATTTGTTGAAAGTTTGTAAGTTATTATCTTTGAGGAATTGTGAAGAGTTGTTTTTGATGAATTATGGGTATAAGGCCGGTGGCATCCCTTTTTGATGAATATTTTAAGATGAATGATACATTGATGATATGCATGATTTTATTTTGAGATAAGAATAACCGGTGGGATAGATGTAGTCCCCGGTGAAGAACATGCCAACCACCTGGTTTGCGAACTAGGGGTACACATGGGTTAATTGTTGTCGTCCGAGGGGTCAGGGAGTTCTGCGTGTTCTACTCTGCATCGGGAGTTTGGTCATTCTTAGACACAGGCAGTGGGGAACGTAAGCCCATAGACTGACCTGGAAATTGCGATCTAACAAACCTTAGGAAGTGAATTGCGATTCACCGGGCGTTCGATTTCGACTCAATAACTTGTTGTACTTTTGTTTTATTATTATTTAAGTATGCTAGAGTTGATTCACTCACTATGTCTTGTTTACTTGATGTTGATGATCATTTGTATTACCTATGAGCTTTATGGTTTTTAGATGAATGTTATTGTTATAATGATTGTATGATTTCCTTTTTTATTAATCTATTTCGAATCGTGCTTTGATTGCTTTTGTTACGAGAGAACCACTAGTTACTCCCCATTGACTGTGGAATTATTTAATATATCCTTGTAGATGGAAATGACTGCTAGACTTGTGACTGCTTGGGCTAGCGAGTGAGGGTTTGTAGTGAGAAGAAGCTCCTGGTAGTCTTTTTGGTAGATGAGTTCTATGCAGACCATAGAGAGTCCTACTTTTGGCTAGGTTTCAAGGACATTTAGTTTTTATCTAAGTTTTAACGGGAGACATGCATGTCTGTAGTTTTTGGATTGTTGTTATGATATAATTGGGATATTTCTTTTATTTAGAACTATAATGTTTCTCAGATATTACTTTTTGGAGCTATGAAACTTTGGATGGAGGTTATCTTTAATTATTGTTTTAGAGTAGCATAACCGTCCTGACGTTATTTCCGCTAATGTGTTTTTAATAAATCTTGATTAGATTATGTTTAGTATCTTAGTAGTAGAAGGACGGAGTGTTACAGTTGGTATCAGAGCAAAATTACCCGAGACCTGGCGGGGCGCGGATGCGTCGTCGTGCGCCGCCGCCCGGCCAAAGATAAAATTTCTCCTACTCTCTTTTACACTAAGGTAGTATAGTGGAAGTAGGGGTCGTATCCACAGGGAAACAGGGACGAGTTTAGTACTTAGCGTGATTCGAAACCTAGATTAAGCTAAGGGCCGAGAAACCTAATAATAATAACAAAGGGGGGTTTCAAGTAGATTATAACTAAACTACAACTAACTAGCATATAAACAAAATGAGAAATCAATTATAGGAAGGATCTTGAATCCGATTAACATCCACTTCAATTCATTATCGGTCATTGAACATCCACTCTAATTATTTCCATAATTATCTATTGTCGAGAATTAATCTCGTGTTCTCCTTATTCCTAGTTGAATAGCACGATCAGCGTGACTATAAAACTCTAACTAAAGGATAACCTAGTCCGATCTGCGTCTAAGTTCAGTCCAATAGCAGCAATAAACACAGAAAACCAACAGACCTGCTAACGTCATACAAGCGATAAACGTTCAACAGTTTATTCAATTTCCCCAAGAAATAACCAAGATGATCAGCATCTAAATTACTCCCTAGTTTGCTACCAAATGATAAAAGAATAAAACAATCCGATTCTATTCTTAAATCTAGCATTAGATTAATTACACAATCAAACTAGTAACGTTCCTAGCATAATCATGCAAAAACCATTGAAAGCAAGCATAGAAATTAAACCATAATCAAAGAAAATAAATAGAGAAGAAAGATCTCACAATAATGCTTGAAGCTCCATATAAATCTCGTTCAAGAACGGTTCAAGCTACAATCGGCATAGCATAAGCCAATCCCATAATTGAAATCTACAAAGACTAAATTAGAAAATAAAAACTAAAAAGATGAGACAACAAGAGAGGAGTGGAGTTTTGGAAACTCCATCCCCTTGTGGCTGCTGCCCCCTAGGTCTAAAAACAAAGTTTAGTATTTATACTAAAGCTCAAAAATCAGCCGTCATTTAAACCGACCTAGGGGTCGCGAGGTGCGATACAGGTCGCACCGTGCGATGAGCTACTGCCTTCGCAACGAGCTGAAGAATTGGCCCAAACCACGCAGGTCGCACCTCGCGAGATTCCTCGCGAGGTGCGAGCAAGCAGGTCGCGAGGTGCGACCATGCTCGCGAGGTGCGAGCCGGCTTCTTCTTGGCGCCGGGCGTGCTTCGAGCGCCGGCGGCCGGGCCGGAGCCGGGCGAGCGATGGGCGAGCGATGCCGGGCGAGTCTTGGGCTTGCAGAGTGCTTCTTCGTGCTTGTGATGTTTGGCTTCGATGACGCCGTGTGCTCGAGCCGCTTCGTTGTTGAGATGGTGCAATGATAGTAAGCTACACCTAGGAGCACTTCCAAGTATAGAGCTCAAACCCATTTTACCACAAAATCTCGAAACACATGACACTAACACTAATTATCTCGTATAACTCCCAACTTTCGCTAAGGGCTAAATATAATACAAATGTGAACAATTATGATGAAAACCTCTAGCGAAGTGCACCCATAATACCGTAAATGCTACGTATAACTTGGGTGTATCAAATACCCCCACACTTGAACTTTACTCGACCTCGAGTAAACTCAAAAATGAGAAATACCAATTAAATCATCGCCCAAGTTATCGACACCAACCTACACTCCCCATCAACTACATCATCATCATCACATCTCAACAAAATACGCTCAAAACCTAAACGTAAGGGACGATGATTCCCCCACACTTAGATTCAAGCTCACCGGAAATATATAAAGACGCGACAACAATAATCACCAAACGACAACCAAAATGTGAGCTCAAATCCTGAAGGATCTCAAAGGAATTGAACTCACTCCAACGCCACAATCAAAATGATAACTCGCCTAAAACCTCAAAAGATAAACTACTACTAGAACAACTAACTTAAAATAGCAAGCCATGGAACAAAGACAAAAAGGGATAAATTCCATGCTTACTCCCAAAAACAAACAATTAACCAAAAGAATGTGAGAGCCAAAATAAATCTTCACAAAACAAAGGATGAATTCACTAACCCAACCCGAAAATGCTTTCCACCTTATGACAACATCTCCGGCAAATGAGTTTTCAAAGTGTATAATTCTCTCTTAATCTCTCATTTTGCCTAGGAGCCCTTTCGGGTTTTCATCCTAGCTTCTCACATTTTTTTTTTTATCTCACCATCTTACCCGCTCAATATAAGCCACTTTTTTGCATAAGTTGCCCTTTCGGGTTTTCAACCTATCCGGGCCCCCATTTTTGCCTGAGTCGCCCACCCTTGTGGGTTTTCAACTCAGCGGGTTTCATTTCATCATCATTTTTTTTTTTTTTTTTTTTTTTATTTTTTTTATTTTTTTTTTTTTTTTTTTTTTTTCAAATTGAAAGTAATATACACAACATAGATACATGAGAATGAGAATACCCTTCCCCCTACTTAAACTACACATTGTCCTCAATGTGTCGACAATTAGAAGAAAAGTAAACTGAAAATGGGGGGAGAAAATCGAAAATCGGGTAAATCGAAGATCGAATGCTCAAAACTCATGACCAAACAATCCGTCAAACTCAAATTTCTTAACAACACCAACTCAAATCTCATAAATCAACTCACAACCCTCTCCCTCGAATCACTCAAACAAATGACAAGCTCAAAAGTTTCGAATTTGTGAGATTTGCACCTAGCTTAAGAGATTGAAAAGATACATTAACAATCTCAATCCTCTAGTGTACCAACTCCTAGCTATTGAAGTCCTCCCAACGGATTTTCTTTTTGTGGATTTTGGTTACAAGTGAATTAAGATTGGTTGTGGATCTTTTTAGTGGGTGGGTGGTGGGTGAAAGAAAATTTGTTGTGGTGGTGGAAATTTGATGAAAAATAAAGAGAAAGAAAGAAAATAAAGGGGTCTCGGGTTGCCTCCCGAGAAGCGCTGTTGTTTAAAGTCGTGAGCTCGACTTAATACCTTAAGCTTAATCATTGGGTTGTGCTCCATGTGTGACAATGGTGATTCCATGTCAATCTCCACTTCAAGTACCTGCAAAATTGATTGAGAAGAACTCTTGCAATGCATCGTTAATACCTAGCTTACTACAACATGGTTGAGCATATAACATCTGATTACATCCCAAACCTAGCATTAAGGCAACAACAAACATCAACTAGTAGTACTCCTAGCTAACCCAAGTCATGACCATTAATATAAATGTTTAAAGCTAGACAATAACCAAGATATAAAGTATGAGTCAATCAACCATTCCCAAGAGAGTTTAAGCAACAAGTTCCATGCTTCTTGTCCAAAATACAAAAATGAAATACATAGAGCTCAATGGAAGATGAAAACTAGAAACTAAAACAAAAAGGGAATTCTTTATATGTGTGGCCAACCAAAAACAAAGAGCACAAGCAATACCATCCAAAAATCACTCTAAATAAAAACAAGTAACACCGTTTCCCCGGCAACGGCGCCAAAATTTGGCGGGGCGCGGATGCGTCGTCGTGCGCCGCCGCCCGGCCAAAGATAAAATTTCTCCTACTCTCTTTTACACTAAGGTAGTATAGTGGAAGTAGGGGTCGTATCCACAGGGAAACAGGGGACGAGTTTAGTACTTAGCGTGATTCGAAACCTAGATTAAGCTAAGGGCCGAGAAACCTAATAATAATAACAAAGGGGGTTTCAAGTAGATTATAACTAAACTACAACTAACTAGCATATAAACAAAATGAGAAATCAATTATAGGAAGGATCTTGAATCCGATTAACATCCACTTCAATTCATTATCGGTCATTGAACATCCACTCTAATTATTTCCATAATTATCTATTGTCGAGAATTAATCTCGTGTTCTCCTTATTCCTAGTTGAATAGCACGATCAGCGTGACTATAAAACTCTAACTAAAGGATAACCTAGTCCGATCTGCGTCTAAGTTCAGTCCAATAGCAGCAATAAACACAGAAAAACCAACGGACACTGCTAACGTCATACAAGCGATAAACGTTCAACGGTTTATTCAATTTCCCCAAGAAATAACCAAGATGATCAGCATCTAAATTACTCCCTAGTTTGCTACCAAATGATAAAAGAATAAAACAATCCGATTCTATTCTTAAATCTAGCATTAGATTAATTACACAATCAAACTAGTAACGTTCCTAGCATAATCATGCAAAAACCATTGAAAGCAAGCATAGAAATTAAACCATAATCAAAGAAAATAAATAGAGAAGAAAGATCTCACAATAATGCTTGAAGCTCCATATAAATCTCGTTCAAGAACGGTTCAAGCTACAATCGGCATAGCATAAGCCAATCCCATAATTGAAATCTACAAAGACTAAATTAGAAAATAAAAACTAAAAAGATGAGACAACAAGAGAGGAGTGGAGTTTTGGAAACTCCATCCCCTTGTGGCTGCTGCCCCCTAGGTCTAAAAACAAAGTTTAGTATTTATACTAAAGCTCAAAAATCAGCCGTCATTTAAACCGACCTAGGGGTCGCGAGGTGCGATACAGGTCGCACCGTGCGATGAGCTACTGCCTTCGCAACGAGCTGAAGAATTGGCCCAAACCACGCAGGTCGCACCTCGCGAGATTCCTCGCGAGGTGCGAGCAAGCAGGTCGCGAGGTGCGACCATGCTCGCGAGGTGCGAGCTGGCTTGCTGCTGGGCGCTGGGCGTGCTTCGAGCGCTGGGCAGACTGGGCTGGAGCTGGGCGAGCGATGGGCGAGCGATGCTGGGCGAGTGCTGGGCTTGCGGAGTGCTGCTGTGCTTGTGATGTTTGGCTTCGATGACGCTGTGTGCTCGAGCTGCTTCGTTGTTGAGATGGTGCAATGATAGTAAGCTACACCTAGGAGCACTTCCAAGTATAGAGCTCAAACCCATTTTACCACAAAATCTCGAAACACATGACACTAACACTAATTATCTCGTATAACTCCCAACTTTCGCTAAGGGCTAAATATAATACAAATGTGAACAATTATGATGAAAACCTCTAGCGAAGTGCACCCATAATACCGTAAATGCTACGTATAACTTGGGTGTATCAAATACCCCCACACTTGAACTTTACTCGACCTCGAGTAAACTCAAAAATGAGAAATACCAATTAAATCATCGCCCAAGTTATCGACACCAACCTACACTCCCCATCAACTACATCATCATCATCACATCTCAACAAAATACGCTCAAAACCTAAACGTAAGGGGACGATGATTCCCCCACACTTAGATTCAAGCTCACCGGAAATATATAAAGACGCGACAACAATAATCACCAAACGACAACCAAAATGTGAGCTCAAATCTCGAAGGATCTCAAAGGAATTGAACTCACTCCAACGCCACAATCAAAATGATAACTCGCCTAAAACCTCAAAAGATAAACTACTACTAGAACAACTAACTTAAAATAGCAAGCCATGGAACAAAGACAAAAAGGGATAAATTCCATGCTTACTCCCAAAAACAAACAATTAACCAAAAGAATGTGAGAGCCAAAATAAATCTTCACAAAACAAAGGATGAATTCACTAACCCAACCCGAAAATGCTTTCCACCTTATGACAACATCTCCGGCAAATGAGTTTTCAAAGTGTATAATTCTCTCTTAATCTCTCATTTTGCCTAGGAGCCCTTTCGGGTTTTCATCCTAGCTTCTCACATTTTTTTTTTTATCTCACCATCTTACCCGCTCAATATAAGCCACTTTTTTGCATAAGTTGCCCTTTCGGGTTTTCAACCTATCCGGGCCCCCATTTTTGCCTGAGTCGCCCACCCTTGTGGGTTTTCAACTCAGCGGGTTTCATTTCATCATCATTTTTTTTTATTTTTTATTTTTTTATTTTTTTCATTTTTTTTTTTTTTTTTTTTTTTTTTCAAATTGAAAGTAATATACACAACATAGATACATGAGAATGAGAATACCCTTCCCCCTACTTAAACTACACATTGTCCTCAATGTGTCGACAATTAGAAGAAAAGTAAACCGAAAATGGGGGAGAAAATCGAAAATCGGGTAAATCGAAGATCGAATGCTCAAAACTCATGACCAAACAATCCGTCAAACTCAAATTTCTTAACAACACCAACTCAAATCTCATAAATCAACTCACAACCCTCTCCCTCGAATCACTCAAACAAATGACAAGCTCAAAAGTTTCGAATTTGTGAGATTTGCACCTAGCTTAAGAGATTGAAAAGATACATTAACAATCTCAATCCTCTAGTGTACCAACTCCTAGCTATTGAAGTCCTCCCAACGGATTTTCTTTTTGTGGATTTTGGTTACAAGTGAATTAAGATTGGTTGTGGATCTTTTTAGTGGGTGGGTGGTGGGTGAAAGAAAATTTGTTGTGGTGGTGGAAATTTGATGAAAAATAAAGAGAAAGAAAGAAAATAAAGGGGTCTCGGGTTGCCTCCCCGAGAAGCGCTGTTGTTTAAAGTCGTGAGCTCGACTTAATACCTTAAGCTTAATCATTGGGTTGTGCTCCATGTGTGACAATGGTGATTCCATGTCAATCTCCACTTCAAGTACCTGCAAAATTGATTGAGAAGAACTCTTGCAATGCATCGTTAATACCTAGCTTACTACAACATGGTTGAGCATATAACATCTGATTACATCCCAAACCTAGCATTAAGGCAACAACAAACATCAACTAGTAGTACTCCTAGCTAACCCAAGTCATGACCATTAATATAAATGTTTAAAGCTAGACAATAACCAAGATATAAAGTATGAGTCAATCAACCATTCCCAAGAGAGTTTAAGCAACAAGTTCCATGCTTCTTGTCCAAAATACAAAAATGAAATACATAGAGCTCAATGGAAGATGAAAACTAGAAACTAAAACAAAAAGGGAATTCTTTATATGTGTGGCCAACCAAAAACAAAGAGCACAAGCAATACCATCCAAAAATCACTCTAAATAAAAACAAGTAACACCGTTTCCCCCGGCAACGGCGCCAAAATTTGGCGGGGCGCGGATGCGTCGTCGTGCGCCGCCGCCCGGCCAAAGATAAAATTTCTCCTACTCTCTTTTACACTAAGGTAGTATAGTGGAAGTAGGGGTCGTATCCACAGGGAAACAGGGACGAGTTTAGTACTTAGCGTGATTCGAAACCTAGATTAAGCTAAGGGCCGAGAAACCTAATAATAATAACAAAGGGGGGGTTTCAAGTAGATTATAACTAAACTACAACTAACTAGCATATAAACAAAATGAGAAATCAATTATAGGAAGGATCTTGAATCCGATTAACATCCACTTCAATTCATTATCGGTCATTGAACATCCACTCTAATTATTTCCATAATTATCTATTGTCGAGAATTAATCTCGTGTTCTCCTTATTCCTAGTTGAATAGCACGATCAGCGTGACTATAAAACTCTAACTAAAGGATAACCTAGTCCGATCTGCGTCTAAGTTCAGTCCAATAGCGAAGAATAAACACGAAAAACCAACGGACACCTGCTAACGTCATACAAGCGATAAACGTTCAACAGTTTATTCAATTTCCCCAAGAAATAACCAAGATGATCAGCATCTAAATTACTCCCTAGTTTGCTACCAAATGATAAAAGAATAAAACAATCCGATTCTATTCTTAAATCTAGCATTAGATTAATTACACAATCAAACTAGTAACGTTCCTAGCATAATCATGCAAAAACCATTGAAAGCAAGCATAGAAATTAAACCATAATCAAAGAAAATAAATAGAGAAGAAAGATCTCACAATAATGCTTGAAGCTCCATATAAATCTCGTTCAAGAACGGTTCAAGCTACAATCGGCATAGCATAAGCCAATCCCATAATTGAAATCTACAAAGACTAAATTAGAAAATAAAAACTAAAAAGATGAGACAACAAGAGAGGAGTGGAGTTTTGGAAACTCCATCCCCTTAGGTCTCTGCCCCCTAGGTCTAAAAACAAAGTTTAGTATTTATACTAAAGCTCAAAAATCAGCCGTCATTTAAACCGACCTAGGGGGTCGCGAGGTGCGATACAGGTCGCACCGTGCGATGAGCTACCGCCTTCGCAACGAGCTGAAGAATTGGCCCAAACCACGCAGGTCGCACCTCGCGAGATTCCTCGCGAGGTGCGAGCAAGCAGTCGCGAGGTGCGACCATGCTCGCGAGGTGCGAGCCGGCTTCTTCTTGGGCGCCGGGCGTGCTTCGAGCGCCCGGCGGCGGCCGGGCCGGAGCCGGGCGAGCGATGGGCGAGCGATCTTGGCGAGCGAGTGCTTTGGGCTTGCGGAGTGCTTCTTGTGCTTGTGATGTTTGGCTTCGATGACGCCGTGTGCTCGAGCCGCCGTTGTTGAGATGGTGCAATGATAGTAAGCTACACCTAGGAGCACTTCCAAGTATAGAGCTCAAACCCATTTTACCACAAAATCTCGAAACACATGACACTAACACTAATTATCTCGTATAACTCCCAACTTTCGCTAAGGGCTAAATATAATACAAATGTGAACAATTATGATGAAAACCTCTAGCGAAGTGCACCCATAATACCGTAAATGCTACGTATAACTTGGGTGTATCAAGACCCTTACTTAGTCACTAAGAAACTCCCAGGAAATGTGTAGTTGAAGTAAGTAGGATCATTAGAATCTTAGGCTTCAAGAAAGGTAGTGGTGAGAGGGTCAGTTGGGTAGGAAACCACTAGGAAATATTTTTCTTACTTTGAGGTGATAAGTTGTTATTTACAGCTAATAATGTGTTCAGTAACGAATGTTAAACTTGTGTTTGTAGAATGCTGCCTCGAGGTTTGTCTAGTGCTAGAAAAGAGGCTGCCCGGAAAAGGCGCCAAGCACTTGAGAACGCTATCATAGCTATGGCTAATCGATCTTCTGCTCCGCCTAGAGAGCAATCTGTCTTTGATCGATTTGACCGTCACGGGACTTCTGATCCTGTTGTGCTAGAAGGGTGGATAAGGGAGATGGAGAAACTGTTTGCTGCTACTGGTTGCCCTGCTACTGAAATGGTGTCTATTGGTACCTATTATCTGAAGATGGAAGCTGATAACTGGTGGAGTACTGTTCATGCAAGCTGCATGGCTACACTGGGTTGTGGATGGGATGAGTTTCGTATTAAGCTGAAGGACAGGTTTTATCCTGATGAGCTCCGTTGGCGAAGCGGGAAGAGTTATTAACTCTGTCTCGGGGTACTACGAGTGTGCGGGAGTACACCGATAAGTTCACCGAGCCGTCCGGGTTTGCTACCACGGTTGTACCTCTACCGGCCGAGCGGGTAAAAGGTACATCAAGAAAATGGATCCTAGGGTGAGGACCCATGTTCTGAGTTCGGGTGCTTCGACTTTCCAGGGAGCCTATAAGATTGCTCTGAGTATTCATGCCTCTTTGAAAGAGGAGGATTCTCGCTAAAGGCGGCTGCCGCTACCTATGTTCGGTTCCCGCCAAGAAGGCCGAGGTATGAGCCATCCGGTCGAGGGGGTTATCAACGGGGTTTTGATCCGAGCAAGTGCCGAATGCGTGGTAAGGCCGCTCATCCGGGGAAGCACTTGTGATGGATCGACTGTCGTTTGTTTCTATTGCAAGGAGGTGGGGCACAAGTCTTTCCAAAGGTTCTAAGAATCCTAGAGCTCCGTCTTTTCTCGCTGGGTCCCGCTAAGCCGGTTGGTTCTTCCGCTCCTCCGAAGAACATGATTTATGTGATGTCTCAAGCTGAAGCCGATGTCCATCCTGATGTCATCTCTGGTACTTTTCTTGTAAATAATACTCCTACTTTTGTTTTGTTCGATACTGGTGCTACAGTGTCTTTTGTTGCTAGTTCCTTCGTTCGAAAAGCTAATCTTTCCTCTAGATATCCTGTTAAGTCCCTAATATCTCTTCCGTCTGGTGAGAATTATCCCTGTCATTCTGAGTTTAAGGGCGTGCCTGTCGGCATTTTGGGTTCCGTGTTGCCGGTGATCTTAAGGAGTTTCCTATGTCGAGTTTGATGTGATCCTTGGAATACACTTGGTTATCGAAGTATCATGCCTCGCATTCGGTGCCGTGATCGAAGGTGGTGCTCCGAGATTCTATGGGAAAAAGGATTTTTATTATTCGGTGTTGTAGTGAAGAAGGGTGTTAAGTGGGTTTCCGCACTGAGAATGCGGAAGATGCGTCAAAAAGGTGATGTGGTATACCTTTGCATGGTGAGGGATTTGTCATCTGAAGATCAGCTCGAGAGTATTCCAGTAGTTCGGGATTATCCTGATGTATTTCCTGAAGAGTTGCCAGGTATTCCACCTGAAAGAGATGTGGAGTTCTGCATTGATTTAGTACCGGGTACTGCTCCTATATCCAAGGCTCCATATAGAATGGCGCCATCTGAATTGCAAGAGTTGAAGACTCAATTGCAAGAGTTGATAGATAAGGGCTTCATAAGGCCTAGTGTGTCTCCTTGGGGGTGCTCCTGTTTCGTTTGTCAAGAAGAAAGACGGGAGTATGCGTATGTGCATCGATTACCGTGAGCTGAATAAGGTAACGATCAAGAATAAATATCCGTTGCCTCGCATTGAAGATCTGTTTGATCAGTTAAAAGGTGCTGGAGTATTTTCCAAGATCGATCTGAGATCCGGATATCATCAAATTCCCGTTAAGAAGGAGGATATTTCGAAGACTGCTTTCCGCACCAGGTATGGGCGCATAGTAATTTGAAGTGATGCCATTTGGTCTCACGAATGCTCCTGCGATTTTCATGGATCAAATGAATCGCTCTTTCCACGAGTATTGGATACTTGTGTGGTCGTGTTTATCGATGATATTCTAGTTTACTCTAAGGATGAGAAGGAGCATGATAGGCATTTGAGACTCGGTGTTGGATGTTCTCGCGCAAGCAAAAGTGGTTCGCAAAGGCGTCTAAGTGCGAATTCGTCGAAGGAAGTTGCTTTTCTAGGGCATGTAATAAGCTAGGAAGGAGTTAAGGGGATCCCGCTAAGATCAAGGTTGTTGTCGAGTGGGAGAGTCCTAAGAATGTGACCGAGGTTCGGAGTTTTCTGGGTCTGGTTGGCTATTATAGGAGGTTCGTTCAAAATTTCTCCAAGATAGCTCAACCTCTGACTCGCTTGATGCGCAAGGACTGCAAGTTCGTCTGGTCTGAGGATTGTGAAGGGGCATTTCTGAAGCTGAAAAAGAGTTTGACCTCTGCTCCTGTTCTTACCTTGCCATCTGAGGGCGTTGGGTATGAGGTGTTCAGTGATGCATCAAAGAATGGTCTGGGTTGTGTTTTGATGCAGCAAGGGAAGGTAATAGCCTATGGTTCGAGGCGACTGAAGGTGCATGAGAGGAATTACCCGACCCATGATCCGGAGTTAGCGGCTATGGTGTTTGCAACCGAAGATATGGCGACACTATCTCGTATGGTGGTCCGTGTAAGGTGTATATTGACCACAAGAGCCCGAAGTACATCTTCACTCGGCGTGATCTTAACATGAAGCGAGAGAAGGTGGCTTGAATTGATCAAGGATTATGATCGACCCTGGATTACCAAGAGGGTAAGGCGAACAAAGTAGCGGATGCTCGAGTCGCAAGAGTAAGCGTTCATTAAACGCTGCTATGGTGGTGCCTCGTGAATTGTGTGAAGAGTTTCGCAAGCTTGATATCGAGGTTGTTCCTCAGGGTTATGTGTCAGCGTTGTTGGGTTCCATGAGCGCTGAGCCTGAGTTGTTCTAGGAGTTAATAAGCAAGCAAAAAGGTGATCCGAAGCTGGAGAAGATCCGTGAAGCAAAGATGCAAGGTCGTGCAGAGAATTTTAAGATATGTGCTGATGATAGCTTGAGGTTTATGGGGCGTTGGTGTCTTCCCAATGATGGTGAGCTTAAGAGAAAGATTCTCGAGGAAGCTCATAGTACTCCTTATTCCGTTCATCATGGGGGTGATGAGCTTTATAAGGATATGAAGGCTAATTTTTGGTGGCCTGGTATGAAGAGAGAGATTGCCGAGTTTGTAGCTAGGTGTTTGGTCTGTCAGAAGGTGAAAATTGAGCATCAGAGGCCTGGTGGTTTGTTGCAACCTTTGCCTATTCCTGCTTGGAAGTTCGACTCGATCTCGATGGATTTCGTGATGGGTTTGCCTAGAGCCGCCGGTGGATTGAATCTTTGTGTGGGTAATTGTGGATCGGTTGACCAAAGTGGCTCGTTTTATTGCGATGAAGAACACTTGGTCTATGGAAGAGTTAGCTGAAGCTTATGCTAATGAGATCATTCGTCTTCATGGGGTTCCCAAAGACATTGTCTCTAACCGTGATCCGCGATTCCTATCCCATTTCTGGACTGCTTTGCAAGAGGCTTTTGGTTCGAAGTTGTAGCTTAGTACTGCATTTCATGCAGCTACCGATGGTCAGACTGAGAGAACTATTCAGACCTTGGAAGATATGCTTCGTGCTTGTGCCTTGGAATTTCAACAGTCTTGGGTCAAGTCTCTTAGCTTGGTGGAGTTCTCTTATAACAACAATGATCAAGCTAGTATCCAAATGGCTCCGTATGAGGCTCTCTATGGAAGGAAGTGTCGTAATCCTACTTGTTGGAGCGACATCGGTGACTCATTGATTTTGGGCCCGAGTTAATTCAGGATACGGATTGAGCGGTGAAAGTAATTCAGCGAAGATGAAGGCAGCTCAAGATAGGCAGAAGTCGTATGCTGATTTGCGTCGGAAACCTATTTCCTTTGAGGTGGAAGATAAGGTGCTTTTGAAGGTTTCTCCTATGAAGGGAGTAATGCAATTTGGTCAAAAGGGCAAGTTGAGTCCGAAGTACGTAGGTCCCTATGAGATTCTTGAAAGGATCGGGGAGGTCGCGTATCGTTTGGCTTTGCCGCCAGAGCTGTCGAAGGTTCATGATGTGTCGCAGTTGCGCAGGTATCGTAGTGATCCTTCGCATGTGATCCCCGTTGAGTCGGTATCGGTTGAGCCGAATTTGACTTTTGAAGAGCAACATGTTCGTATATTGGACCGTCGAACCGTGCTCTTAGAAGGAAGGTGATTCCCTTGGTGAAAGTACTCCCGGAGAAGTCAAAAGTACGAAGAGGCTACTTGGGAAACCGAAGAGTCGATGCGCCTGAAATTCCCGGAACTGTTCGTTTCAGGTATTCTTTGTGTTCTTGTCTTGTTTATATGTTTCCGAAGTTTCGAGGACGAAACTTTATTTAAGGAGGGGAGATTGTAACAACCCATAATTTTGCTCCTAGTTTTTTCGCAAAAATTTTCTCTAAAACTATTATTTTCTCTAAATTAATGATTTTTATTTTATAATTTTGGGAGCCGAATTATTATTTTTATTTTTATGGCGTGCTAATGTGTTTATTATATTTATATTTATAATATAATTTATTGGAATTATTTTCATTATTAAGTATTTTCAAAGTTTAGGCGCGATTTAGGAAGTTAACGATCTATCGCGTGGCGGACTTTTGTTGCATGGATCCTTGATGACTTGGGCCGAAATCTTTTTTTGGTGATTCTTGGGCTTGGACAGCCGGCCAAGGGGAAGGAGAAGGAAGAAGCTTCTGTTCTTTCATTTTTTTTTATTTGATGACCCTTTATAGTTTGTAACCCCCATAACCCCCCTAATCATTTTTCCTTAATGAAATTATTAACTTTAACCTTTAAACACACCAAATTCTGATTAAAAATCAGAACTCCATTGCTGCCCTATTACAAGAAATTCGGACATCATCATCTTCTTCATTCTCTCAAAATTTTTCATTTTCTACTCTTCATCAATTGTTCGTGACTTGTTCTACTTGCCTCTTTCTTGTACTTGGTGCTTGGGGATTGAAGAAGGAGAAGGGTACACGCCTATAATGGGATTTTCCAGTAATATTCAGCTCACCTCCGATGATCCAGGTAACTAGTAGTTATCTTAGAACAATAGTGATTAGGGTATTATTCGGTATTAGATTATTACGCTAGTAATTATTTAAAATACTTTTTGAATGAAATTATTGATGAAATTTGACTTGAATATACTTGATGATGCTGTGTGAATACTGTATAGATAAAAATAATTTTCGTCTCATTTTTAGTATTTATTTGATTTAATTGGTGTTTTGTGCGTTTTTGGCTTATTTGCATAATAATTATTAAACGAATGTTAAAATTGCTGAATTTATTTTTCTTGGATCATGTTATATGTATAGTATGTATTACATGCCTTATAATAATTTTTTCCTACTGTTTACCGGTTTATTTAATTGATATATCTGTTTTTGCAATTTCGTTTCTGTCAGTATATAAATCATGAAAATTATTTCTGGAGGCCGAAAAATTCATTTTTTTGTATATTATGTATTTCTGTGAGTTTATGCATGTTATGTATATTTTTAGTAATTTTTGGGCGTTTATTTTTATTTTTAATTATTATATTGGCTTTATTGAGTAATATGTATATTAATGTTTAAAAATACTTTTGGAGTCCAAAAATTATAAATAAAAATTGTACCATGTCAGTAGATCCATTAGGGTCGTATTATAATTTTTTTGTGATTTTACTGCTCGAAATTATTAGTTTAATAATTATTATTGGGTTTTTGTTGTGAAATTGAGGATACTCTTTTAAATTATTTGAGAGCTTGTTAAATCAGAAATAATTTGTAATCTTTTATGTTCTTGGATGCTGATGTTTGGTAGGTTGCCGTAAGTGTTATTGGGTATCATTATGTTTATGTTTGATTTGTGAAAAAAATGATTGATTGTTCTATTCATTTACTTAATAAGCCTTGGAGTTAATTGGTGATGTATTTTTGATTTATTTGTTGGTGCTGTAAAAACTAGTTTAATATCATTGTTGATGCTTAGAGATGTTCAAGGTGTTATTGTTGGAGACATTTGTTGAAAGTTTGTAAGTTATTATCTTTGAGGAATTGTGAAGAGTTGTTTTTGATGAATTATGGGTATAAGGCCGGGTGACATCCCTTTTTGATGAATATTTTAAGATGAATGATACTTTGATGATATGCATGATTTTATTTTGGGATAAGAATATCCGGTGGGATAGATGTAGTCCCCGGTGAAGAACATGCCAACCACCTGGTTTGTGAACTAGGGGTACACCTGGGTTAATTGTTGTCGTCCGAGGGGTCAGGGAGTTCTGCGTGTTCTACCCTGCATCGGGAGTTTGGCCATTGTTGTACTTTTGTTTTATTATTATTTAAGTATTCTAGAGTTGATTCACTCACTATGTCTTGTTTACTTGATGTTGATGATCATTTGTATTACCTATGAGTTTTATGGTTTTTAGATGCATGTTATTGTTATAATGATTGTATGATTTCCTTTCTTATTAATCTAATTCTGAATCGTGCTTTGATTGCTTTTGTTCTGGGAGAACTGCTAGTTACTCCCTATTGATTGTGGAATTATTTAATATATCCTTGTAGATGGAAATGACTGCTAGACTTGTGACTGCTTGGGCTAGCAGAGTGAGGGTTTGTAGTGAGAAGAAGCTCCTGGTAATCTTTTTGGTAGATGAGTTCCATGCAGACCATTGAGAGTCCTACTTTTGGCTAGGTTTCAAGGACATTTAGTTTTTATCTAAGTTTTAACGGGAGACTTGCATGTCTCGTAGTTTTTGGATTGTTGTTATGATATAATTGAGATATTTCTTTTATTTAGAACTATGATGTTTCTCAGATATTACTTTTTAGAGGTATGAAACTTTCGATGGAGGTTATCTTTAATTATTGTTTTAGAGTAGCATAGCCGTCCTGACGTTATTTCCGCTAACGTCTTTTTAATAAATCTTGATTAGATTATGTTTAGTATCTTAGTAGTAGAAGGACGGGGTGTTACAATAAAAGCCTCCTAAAGTATGGGACAGGTGGCAGCCGTGGGTCCCACCTAAAAGTTGACCTAGTCATCAGTATTTGGGAAACCTCTGAAGGGGTGAAATAATCATTGCTTGAAAAGGTAACATGCCCATTGGTACCAAAAAGGCCCATCTGAACAATATTTCTTGTCTGGGAAATCCCCAACACTATAAAAACCAACTGCCTCATCAATGAACAGGTATTCAATTCCCACCCAACAAACTAGAGTATCTCTCTCTACCTCAATCTCATCTGACTTGAGCGTCGGAGGGGCGATCCCGGAGCCACCCCCGGGGTAGTCTAACCTTGTTTTGCAGGATTCTGGCGTACGGATATCGGAGCTCAGGCGACCGCTCTTGGGGCCCACATCACATCTCCCAACCAATTACAACCCTTAATTTCTTAGTAGAAACAGTTTGGCGCCGTCTGTGGGGAAGTTACAATCAAAGTCGCTTCGCCACCACTCATTAAGATCCACTTCGCAATGGCCCCAGCTAAGAGCACTCGCACTCGACAGCCCTCAGCACAGGCTCAGAGATCCGAAAGGGATCCGTCCCCATCTCTTCAGCGAAGGTCTGAACGGCCCAAATCACCGACCGTTCAAACCCTTGACCATGAAGAAGAAGAACAGTCCATGGAAAACGAGCAGGGCCCCTCCCATCAGCTGCAGCCCGCTGACCCCCATCCTATATCCACGGCGGATATAAACATGATAGCTGCTCAGCTCCAGCAAACCTTGCAGCAGAGCCTGATAGATATGTTGGCCAACCTACAGCAAGGACGCCCCCTTCAGCCCCCTAAAGACTAAACCCTGGTCCCTTCCCTTCGGGCGGAGAACCACGGTCAGCCTAGCCAGCAGCAGTCGGGGGCAAGGGAATACAGTCAGCCTGGTCGGCGAAGATCACAGCAAGGGGAGGAAGACCGACACGAGTCTAAAGGAAGATCAGCTAGGCACGCTGAAGAGACTCACATATCCATGTCCCCTCGGGGCGACGTGGGTCACAAGCACAACGATGCCCGACACTTCCTCAACGAGAAGCGCCTCAGCAAAGGTTACGATGCAAGGCACATATTAAACAAAAAAGCCGCTCAGCGCGTGGGTCATGGTGATTCTGCTCAATCGAACCCCATTTGAATTAACAGTGTGGCGCTCAAGTTTATGGTCCAATTCAGTTAGGCCATACTCGAGACACCCAGCCCGGGAAAGATCAAAACACCATCTGTTGAGCCATTCGCGGGTCTAACCGACCCGGACGACCACATGGCAACATACAAAGCTCAAATGAGTGTTCAGACTGGCTGCAAAGCCACCTGATGCCGTTTCTTTCCCACAACACTCAAAGGTTTGGCCCGGAGCTGGTTTCAAGAGCTTCCCGCGGGGATCATAACTGATTTCTCGGTCCTGGAAGACCTATTCATTCACCAGTTTGTTGCAGGAAAAAGGCAAAAGAAAACAAGTCTCCATTTGATGGGAATTAGGCAGGAGAAAAACGAAATTTTGGCCGATTACATCAAAAGATTCAATGAGGAGTCATTGAAAATCTCAGATCTACAAGATGCGGTGGCGTTCGCCGCCCTAATGTCCGGACTTCAGCCCAGTCGGCTAAGATGGTCCTTGGCAGAGAACGAAGTCAAAACCTTCTCTGAAGCGATGACTCGGGCTCAAAGATTCATCCAAGCGACAGACATATGTCGTCACTTAGACGACGGGAGCAAGAAGAGGAAGGAAGAAGGAAATCACAAGGACCAATCGAAGCAACAGAGGACAGGTGGTCGGTCAGACAGGTTCAACGACCATGGCATCGACCCCCGATTCAGCAAAAACAGAAGAGAGATATATTTGGATATAAAAGACAAAGTCATGCTTCCCCGCCCCCCTTCCATCAAAACGTCGGCTGCTCGAAGAGATAAGAGCATGTGGTGCGAGTATCACAAGGATTGCGGGCACACCACCAAAGATTGTAGGGAACTCAAGAAATCCCTTGACAACTTGGCAGACCAAGGGAAGCTGAACCGATACCTCAAGCACTCTTGTGAGGAAAAAGGCAAACAGAAAGTGGGTCAATCCAACAGCAGGGATACAGAGGGCTTCATCGGGGTCATAGCGGGTGGCTTCGCGTCGGGCGGCCTAACCGGCCGATCACGCAAAGCCCACCTCCAGAATCTGAAGCATCAGGTGCTCGACGTCCATCACCCCCGACCCGACTGCCCTATCATGACATTTGGGGAATCCAGTCGGCCATTACACACGCCCCACGATGACCCCTTGGTCATCGAGCTCAAAGTGGCTAATGCCAGAGTCAAACGGGTGTTAGTGGACAGCGGATCTTCAGCTGATATAATCACACTAGAGTGCCTCGGAAACTCGAAGTACAATGAAAGGGATATAACCCCACTCAATCGCCCACTCATAGGCTTCGGGGGAAACTCGGTACATCCTATCGGATCTATAAAGTTGCCTACTCGGATGGGAGAGAAGGGCAAAGGAAGAAGCCTACCGATTGACTTCCTAGTGGTAGACATCCCTCTGCCATACAACATCATAATGGGAAGACCAACTCTGAACAAGGTCAAGGCAGCAATTTCCATTTATCAGCTCCTCATGCAGTTCGAAACTGACGAGGGTAAAGTCGGAAAGATCCAAGGGGATCAGCGGGCAGCTAGAGAATGTTATGTGAACAGCTTGAAGAGCAAGGTCGACGTCCAAGAGGACTTGAAGAAAAGAAAGCGAGAGGATGGTCAGCCCTCAAGTGGCCTCGGGGTTTATATCACCGAAAACCCCAAGCAATACGAGCGCCCTCAGCCAGCCGAGGATGACGAAGAAGTCGTTATTGATGAGAAACATGGTCGGACTCTGAGAATGGGCAAGGCCATGGACCCTCAAACAAGAAAGGAAATCATTCAGGTTCTAACAGAATACAGAGACGTCTTTACCTACGAAGCCAATGAAATTCCCGGGCTCGACCCTAAGGTGATGTGCCACGAGCTAAACATCAAGGAGGGGTTCAAGCCGGTCAAACAAAAGCTGAGGCATCAGGGCCCCGAAAGGAACGCCGCGGTAGCAACCGAAGTTAAGAAATTGCTTGAAGCGGGGTTCATTGAAGAATGTCAGCACTCGGAATGGCTGGCCAATGTTGTCCTAGTCAAGAAGTCGAGTGGGGCATGGAGAATGTGCGTGGATTTTACAGACCTAAATAAGGCTTGTCCAAAAGATAACCACCCTCTGCCCAAGATCGATAGGCTGGTCGACTCAACTGCAGGTCACGCCCTCCTAAGCTTCATGGACGCAAATGCGGGGTATCACCAAATCCCGATGGCTGAACAGGATCGAGTCCACACTGCGTTCATCACCAATCAAGGAGTGTATTGCTATAAAATGATGCCCTTCGGGCTCAATAATGCAGGGGCAACATATCAGCGAACGGTCAACAAAATCTTCAACGACCAACTGGGTCGAAATATAGAGGTATATGTCGACGATATGATCGTCAAAAGCAAAGTCCACAGAAATCATCCCTCAGACTTAAGAGAGACCCTTGGAACGTTGAGGCGCTTCCGCATGATGTTAAACCCGAAAAAATGTGTCTTCAGAGTAAAAGGGGGTAAGTGCCTCGGATTCCTGGTTGATGAAAGGGGAATCGAAGCAAATCCTGACAAAATCAAAGCTGTAATGGAAATGAAGTCTCCTCGGAATGTAAGAGAAGTACAACGCCGAACCGGTTGTCTGGCCGCCCTCGGTCGCTTCCTATCCCGGTCAGCGGATAAGAGCTTGCACTTCTTCAAAACTCGGAAAAGAAAAGAGTTCACTTGGGATGATGAAGCCGAACAGGCCTTCACCTCCCTAAAAGAACATCTACTAACCCTCCCAAAGTTGATCTCCCCCTTGCCAGGGGAAACACTGTTAATTTATTTGGCTATTTCAGAATACGCGCTCAGCGCTGTTTTGATAGCCGAGAGAGAAGAAATACAACACCCAGTCTACTTCATAGGCCATGCCTTCCGAGGAGCAGAAGCCAAATACAGCGAAGTGGAAAAAATAGTCTTTGCCTTAATGATGGCTAGTCGGAAGCTCAAACCTTACTTCCAGGCCCATCCTATTAAAGTCCTCACCAGTCAGCCGCTCAGGAAGCTTATTGAAAGCAGGAACCACTCTAGTCGGATGACCGATTGGGCGGATCAGCTAGCAGACTTTGGATTGGAATATGAGCCCAGAAGGGCGATCAAAGCCCAGGCCTTGGCCGATTTCATAACAGAGTGCACATCCAGGCCCCCAATCAGTAGGCAAGATAGCTGGGAGTTGCAAGTAGATGGCTCGTCCACCAAGACAGGTTGTGGAGCCGGACTGGTTATCAAACCCCCGATCGGAGAAAAGATGGAATATGCCATCAATTTTGAGTTCTTAGGCTCCAACAATGAAGCTGAATATGAAGCCCTGATCCTCAGATTGGAGCTATGCATCTTGGCCGGGGCAACCGTGATTAATGCTAAATCCGACTCACAGCTGATAGTGGGTCAGGTATCGGGCGAGTACGAGGCCAAAGAAGACAACATGAGAATGTATTTGGCCAAAGCCCAGGGTATCATCGAACAGCTGTCTCAGTTCAAAATCACTCACATACCCCGATCAGAGAATCAGCAAGCTGATGCCGTAGCTCGGATGGCTAGCTCGGCGGAAGGGTCAGCTCCTCGGACAATCATGTGGGAAGTCCTCCGGCAGCCCAGCATCAATGTCAAGGAACAGCTCATGATGAATCGGACACCTACCTGGATGGAAGAGGTAGTCGGGTATTTAAGAGATGGGAAGCTGCCTGAAGATCACAAAGAAGCCGAGCGAGTAAAGCACAAATCCGGATGGTTCCTATGGCACGAGAATCAGCTCTACAAAAAGTCCTTCACCCACCCCTTGCTCAAATGCGTCACTCATGAGGAAGGAAATTACATCCTCAGGGAAATTCACCAAGGGGCTTGTGGAAGTCATCAAGGAGGAAGAACCATAGCCGAGAAGGCTCTCAGGGCAGGTTACTACTGGCCTAGTCTAAAAACGAATGCCCATGAGTTAGTCAAAAGGTGTCCATCTTGTCAAATCCATTCGGATATCCCAAGAGCACCAACCACCCCCTTGACATCAATTCAAACAGTTCTACCATTTGATAAGTGGGGTATGGACCTACTCGGACCATTTCCCCCAGCCTCAGGTCAAAGAAAATTCCTCATAGTCGCCATTAACAACTTCACCAAATGGACAGAGGCCGAACCACTCTCCTCTATAACAGATAAACAGGTTCAACCGTTCATCTGGAGAAACATCATCACCAGATTTGGAGTTCCTAGGGTGCTAATCTCCGACAATGGACGCCAATTCAACAAATGCCCTACTCGGGAATATTGCGCCCGGTTCGAATATGTACCAAATTCTCCTCGGTCTCCAGGCCACAAACGAATGGACAGTCGAGTCGGCAAGAATAAGGTAGTCCTCAAAGGGATCAAGAAATCCTTTGAGGCCGCTAAAGGTCCATGGGTCGATGACCTGCCCGGGGTCCTATGGTCGGCCCGAACTACTACCAAGGAGGCAACGGGGCACTCGCCATTCAACCTTGTGTGCGGGAGCGAGGCTGTCCTACCAGTAGAGATTGGCATCCCATCTCCTCGAATGACATTCTATGAATACGAGAAGAACGAGGAAGAAAAACCGGTCAACCTAGACTTGTTGCCAGAAACAAGGGGCAATGCACTGTTAAAATCCATTCGGTACAAGCAAAGAGTCACTCGGATGTTTAACCGCCGAGTGAGGTCCCGACCAATCCAACTCGGCGATTGGGTAATTCGGAAAGTTGAGGCCACTGGGCTCTCACACTTAAAGGGAAAGCTAGGACCCAACTGGGATGGTCCATACAGAGTAACATAAATCATCAAGCCCGGCACGTTTCGACTAGAGTCCGCCGAGGGCGTCCCCTTGGCCGACCCCCGGAATGCGAGACAACCTTAAAAAATACTATGTGTAAAGTTTGTAACTTGCAATAGGGGCATATAGTGTAATATCAGTAATCATAGCCTGGTCGGCACTTTTGTAGCAAAATCAGCCTTCTAGAGTCGGCTTTTTATGTAGTGAATACCAAAGTGCAGCCGGTCGGCATATTTTATATCATAGCCAGCATATCAGACTTAACCAGTCAAAATAGTTGGCATTTTTCGACGAAATTACAGTTGGTCGGCATTTTTACAACAGAGTCAGCCAATTGATTAGTAAAAAGTCAGTCGGGGTAATAAAGTTAAACCGACCAATCTTGCAATCTGCAAACAAGGAAATTGGAGACAAAATGACAAGTTTCATAAAAGAAGGTCGGACATTACAAAGGAGGAGCCATTACAAAAGCTAGAGAGGCAAAATATAAAAACGGCTAAGTACAAGTAATATATATCCTAAGAGCTAGGAGGAGGGGGGAAGATCGGTCACACTCTCGGCATTCGCTTCAGGTGTTGTCGCCGACTAGCTCCTCACCCCGACCGGCATTGTCGGCCGCATCAGCATCATCATCATCATCATCGCCGTCGACGACATTGACGTCTACTCGGCCTCATCGTCATCATCATCATCATCTGAGCCAGCCCCCTCCGCCTTCAGCCGAGCCAGGATTACAGCGTTATCAGTGTCAATTGACATCTGATAGCCCGACCAGATGTCAGCCCAAATCAAGTTAGGATGGGACTCGGCCAGGACCTTCTTCAACCTATCAAGGGCCTCATCCTCCCCCATCTTGTGCGCCGCACTGCCTACTTCATTGGCATATACCTCGGCAGCCTCGGATTTCTCCCAGTCGGAGAACCACTGCTCCTCAGTCTTGACCTTGCCCTCCAGCTCGGCCAACTTGGCCTCAAGATCGGTCACCTTCAGCTCGACCTCTGTCAGCTTGGCGAGGGCGTCATCCTTAGCAGTTTTTGCCGAGTCCCGGGCAAGAGTAAGGTCGGCCTTCTCCTTCACCCATTTTGCCCGCTCCTCGGCAAAGTCTTTCTGATCTTTCTTTATGGCGTTCTCCGCATCCTCAAGCTTGGACTCGGCAATCCGCTTGTCCTCCTTGGCCCGATAGACCTCGTCGAAATGCTTTTTGGCTGCCTCCTTGAGGTCAGCCACTTCCTCGGCCAGGCTGACTTGGTTCTGGGCAACATTGGCCAACCGAACGAAAAACTGGAAAAAGGAAAGAGTTAGTCAAACAAAACAAAGAAATAAAACACTTGAATAAAGCATAAGACATTCGGCAAAGAAGAACGGACTTACGTCATGCCAGGAGCGGAAAAGCTCATTGGTCTCGTTCGGACCATGAGTTACTTGAATATACTCCCGATCAGCGGCAGTATACATTAACTCTATGGCCTTCGACCAACGACCGTCCTTCTCGGCTCGACTGAGCCCGGTGAAGGGCACGCCGAGCGCCGCCCCCTCGCCAGCTCACCCTCAGGACGGTCGGCGAAAGGAGACATGGGAGTATACTGAGGACTCCCAACCGGCCGAAAGTCCGAGGAGTGAAGGGAGAGAGAGCCGACATCGGTCGGCAGCGACGGCCCCCTCGGGATGATAACTTCAACAGACTTGGCCTTTTTGGCCTCTTTCTCCCGATCAGCCTTCTCCCGATCGGCTTTTGCCCTCGCGAGCGCCTTCTCGGTCTGAGCGACCTTGTCGGACGACCCCTCCTTCCTCTTCTTGGACTTGGGCTTGGCAGGTTCCTGAGCAAAAAGAAGACCCCTGTGAACTGCTAATCGCAAAGAGGGATGTCATTCAGCTAAAAGAGAATGAAAGTTTTATCTTAGGAGGAGTGGGGACCTTCATAGTCTTTGCCGCAATCTCGGCCTTCAGCCGAGCCGCTCTCATTGCTGCCACGTTCAATTTATCAGCCATGGTCGGGTCTACCTCTTCTATATAAGCTCGGGCTGGCTCTGCAAAACAAAACAGAGAAGAGAAGAGTTATCCAAAACAGAAAGCTAAAGTTAAAAATTGTCATACCGACTACCCCAAACCACCTCCTCGGCAAATTACCCTTCGGAAAGGTCGAACTTAGACCCATAGCCGAGAGGAAGTGCTCGTCTCTGAAAAGCTTGCAGTCGGGCAACCATTGGCCAGGTAAGAATACCTCGCCCCCGTCGATAATTCTCGACTCGGTCTGCATATAGCAGGCCGCCGCTCCTTCCTCGTCATCCAACTCCCCCACTCGGTAATTCAGAGCAAGGATGGGCTCGTCCGAAGGCGGAACCAGGGGAATCCCCCAATCCCCGCCAAAATATATGAAGGCGAATTCCCGACGGAACCCCTTTTAAGAGGTAAGGAGATTGAGGACCGTTCGATACCCTGGTCGGATCTGAAAGCTCCACCAATCGGGTCCGTTCTTAGCTGCCATAACCTCGACCAACTTATACAGGTGCCTCCATAGTTTGAGGGTTGGTTGGATATTCATCAAGTTGCATAGAACCTGGAAGGCGTTGATTCCCCCCGGGAGTTAGGAGAAATTTGGCAAATGGCCCAAGATAGGCATTTAGCAGCTCCTTAACGAAAGGGGTCAAGGGAAATCGAAGCCCCATCTCCATAAACTTATAATAAACCGCAATGCATCCGGGCGGAGGAGAGATGACTGTATGATGGGCCTCCGGTCGGACAAGGTAGTATGGGTCCTTTATCTGAAATCTCGTCGCTGTTCCCTGAAGTCCTCGGTCAGAGACTTTATCACACCAGGCTCGAGAAAGAATGACCCTGGCCCCCCTTTTGGATCGAGGTCGGATACTCCAGTTCCCGACCGGAAGTGGATGCTTCTCCTGCTCCCCTCGGCATGGCCACCCTTACTACATCAGAAGACAAATACTTGTCTAAGTAACTCCTTGAAGGAGGATAGGCCAATGACACCTCCCAAGGGTAGGGAATAACACCCTCCGCTTCCTCCTCCACCGAAGATGACGGACTCGGGAGAGCAACCGCGTCGGGCACAACCGAGGGGTCGGGGCATCTTATTACCGTCGACACCAGCGTTATTCCCATCCCCCTCACCTCCTCGGACAAATTATAGGGAGGTGAGGCTGGTGGTGTCGACGACTCGGACGGATCTCCCGTTATTTATGAACAAGGAAGTCGGCCGAGATTATTCGAAAGAAAAAGAAAGAAAAAGAAAGAAAAAGAAAACTTAAAAGAACAAAAGCGTATCTGGTCGGACGAAGAAGCTGGAAGAAGAGCTTTGGAAAGTTGAGAGGATTTGGAGATTTTTGAGAGAGAGAGAATGAAGAAATGAGCAAATGACCCTGAACTTCTCTCTCCTCTCATGCATATATAGGAGTACCTCGGGGGATGTGCAACGCAAACCCCCCGCGTCGCTCTAATGGGCTTCTAATAGAGGCCCAACTGGACCTATTCAGTCCGTTCCATGCAAAGTCCAATAAAATCGAGAAAAACATCCCCCAAACCCGAGGAAGTTGAAGCGTCAAAGTTCCTAAGGACGCCCCTTCAGCTCGACCTATAACAAGGGTCCCAGCATCCCAAGTATCAAGAGTGGCCATGTGGCATTTCAGGTCGGACATACTTGGTCGGGCAAAATAGGCGCAACTCCATCATTCGAAGTACGAAACCCACTCGGACCAACTTGGGGCTCATTAGCCCCTCATCCGAGTGGCTCAATACCCTACTCGGCCAACAGGAGCCCCCCTCCTTTGCCGAGTCGCTTCTATACTTGGTCAAGTATGGCCAAGTATCAGCTAGCACCCAGTCGGACCAACTTGGGGCTCATTAGTCCCTCATCCGAGTGGCTCAATACCCTACTCGGCCAACAGGAGCCCCCCTCCTTTACCAAGTCGCTTCTATACTTGGTCAAGTATGGCCAAGTATCAGCTAGCACCCACTCGGACCAGCTTGGGGCTCATTAGTCCCTCATCCGAGTGGCTCAATACCCTACTCGGCCAACAGAAGCCCCCTCCTTTGCCGAGTCGCTTCTATTCTTGGCCAAGTATGGCCAAGTATCAGCTAGCACCCACTCGGACCAACTTGGGGGCTCATTAGCCCCTCATCCGAGTGGTTCAATACCCTACTCGGCCAACAGGACCCCCCCTCCTTTGTCGAGTCGCTTCTATACTTGGTCAAGTATGGCCATGTATCAGCTAGCACCCACTCGGACCAACTTGGGGCTCATTAGCCCCTCATCCGAGTGGCTCAATACCCTACTCGGCTAACAGGAGCCCCCCCTCCTTGCCGAGTCGCTTCTATACTTGGTCAAGTAGGGCCAGGTATCAGCTAGCACCCACTCGGGCAAGCTTGGGGGCTCATTAGCCCCTCATCCGAGTGGCCCTGTACCCTACTCGGACAAAAGGAGTTTCCCTCCTTTACTCGGCCTAAGTACCAGCTGGAAGTGACCCGGTCGGCCATCTCCCTCTTCGAGGAGAGATGACCGGGTCGGCACACTCCCTTCACCAGGGAGTGTCCCGATCGGCCCTCTTCCCATTCAATGGGAGATGACCGGGTCGGCACTCTCCCTTCACCAGGGAGTGACCCGGTCGGCCACACCCCATTCAATGGAAGATGACCGGGTCGGCACATTCCCTTCATCAGGGAGTGACCCGGTCGGCCACACCCCATTCAATGGAAGATGACCGGGTCGGCACATTCCCTTCACCAGGGAGTGACCCGGTCGGCCTCATCCCCTTAAATGGAAGATGACGGGGTCGGCACCCTCCCTTCACCAGGGGGTGACCCGGTCGGCCCTCATCCCATTCAACGGGAGATGACCGGGTCGGCATTCTCCCCTCAACAGGGAGTGACCCGGTCGGCCCTCCCCTCCTTCCAATTGGAGGAGACCGGGTCGGAATTCTCCTTTCAACAGGGAGTGACCCGGTCGGCCCTCTCCTCCTTCAATAGGAGGAGACCGGGTCGGCATTCTCCTTTCAACAGGGAACCAACCGGTCGGCCCCCTCCTCCTTCAATGAGAGGTGACCGGGTCGGCATCTTTCTTTCAAAAGGAAAGGGACCCGGTCGGCGTTCCTCCTTCAAGCAGGAGGTAAGATGGTCTGCATGAACCTCCTCAGTAGGGATGAACTCGGTCGGCGCCATGGACCATTCCACCTGCCTACTCAAGTCAGTAGCCAACCAGTCAGAAATAAGATGGTTGTTATTCCGCCACAGACAGGCGTCCCTCCAGTCAGGTTTTCGTGATCCCCCATCTATGGCGTGGGGCTAATTGTTTGGGCTCATTTAATCGCCAGATTCAATAAGGAGCATAAAAGCCTCCTAAAGTATGGGACAGGTGGCAGCCGTGGGTCCCACCTAAAAGTTGACCTAGTCATCAGTATTTGGAAAACCTCTAAAGGGGTGAAATAATCATTGCCTGAAAAGGTAACATGCCCATTGGTACCAAAAAGGCCCATCTGAGCAATGTTTCCTGTCTGGGAAATCCCCAACACTATAAAAACCACTGCCTCATCAATGAACAGGTATTCAATTTCCACCCAACAAACTAGAGTATCTCACTCTAGACTCTCTCTCTACCTCAATCTCATCTGACTTGAGCGTCGGAGGGGCGATCCCGGAGCCACCCCTGGAGTAGTCTAACCTTGTTTTGCAGGATTCCGGCGTACGGATATCGGAGCTCAGGCGACCGCTCTTGGGGCCCACATCACATCTCCCAACCAATTACAACCCTTAATTTCTTAGCAGAAACAACTTGTTTTCCTAGATTTTCCTTGTCATAGGAAAATGAGGTCCTTCTAATGCCTACCTATCAACTTCAACACTTAATAAAGCTCAAAACACAACCATAGAGAGAATAGCAATGAAAATTGGGACTGGCTAAAAGTAACCCTATGCTGAAACAAAAACCATAAGTGTAACAAAGTAACAGACAAACCACCATATGTAAAGCAACGTATTACCTTTGGCATCATCAAATTTGTTCCATTTACGGGGTTGGTAATTCCACCCTCCAGCCAAATACCGGTCCTTCTTCCTTTCAAATTTAACCCAATTCTCCCATCCATTGTTGAACTGCTCCTCGAAAAAGCCAGTAGCAGAGGAGATGGTGAACAGAGAGAGAGAGAGAGAGAAAGAGAAGAAGTAGGGGAGAGAAAGAGAGAAAGAGAGAGAAAGAGAGAGATTCACCCCCAATTCTCCATAAATTCCCGTCGAAGATGGTGAATTGAAGAACGATAGTTTACGAAAAACATAGATTGAGAAAATTTAAAGGAACCGGGGGGGGAGCTCGACGGCCACCGAGGATGAGCAGTGCTCAGGCGGCGGTCGAGCCGCCAAAGCAATACTCTCTCGCCGTTTTTCTCCTTTGGTTTGGGAGGTTTCATCTTACGTAGGGTTTTCTAAAATGGTATGGCTCTTTCTAATGAGAACTCAATTATATCAATATATATAAGACGAAAAAGAATAAGTATAAGGCCCTGTTCTATTCAACTTATTTAAGTCCTTTTAAAAAAAAATAAGCTAGATAAGTTAAGTTGAGCTTAGATAATTTCAGATAAGGTATAATAAGGACTATTGAGGTTTAATAAATTCTGATTAGTTCAGTTCAGCAAAAATAAAGTTTGATACTCTCACAAAGTAAGACATTATAAGTTAAGATGAGATCTAATAAGAATTAATAACGACTAATAATTTAAGACAACTTCAGATACATTCAGATGAACAAAAATAAGTTGAAAAGAACAGAGCGTCCGAGTAGTTGGCCCACCCCAAAATTTAGATCAACCCATCCATCCATGCCTAAAGAGATAACATAATCGAGACTTTTCTTTAATACCAATCCTCCCAAAGAAAAATAATAAAGAGATTAATGATTGAAGTAACCGAGTGATCAAAGGTGGGTGTTCTGTTTATTCCACTCTCTTCTCACTTCTCTCTTTCTTTCTCTCATTTTCTCTCTCCTCTTTCATTTCATTTCATTTCATTCCATCTTTTTCTATTAATAACCCACTCTCTTCTTAAATCACTCAGATTTGCACCTCAGCGCACGTTTTTCTTCTTCATCTTACAATCAAATACATACTACCCAGAAAAAAAAAACCATCAATATGCATTCCATTCTCCCTCCTTTTTCTTCTTAGATAACCCAGCAAATTACAAAATCACACCCAAAAAAAAAAAAAATCACAAAATCACAGAAAAAAAAAAGAAAAGAATTAAAAATGGAAAAGTATGAAGTAGTGAAACAATTAGGAGCTGGGAATTTTGGTGTTGCTCGACTTATGCGTCACAAAGAAACCAAAGAGCTTGTTGCCGTTAAATACATCGAACGCGGTCATAAGGTTCTTTTTTTGTTTGTTTTCTGGGGTTGGATTAAATTTCCTCAAAAAAAAAAAAAACCCAGTTGTTAGTTTTTTTTTTTTTTTTTTTTTCAATTTTTTTTGGGGGTAAATTTTCCAGATTGATGAGAATGTGGCAAGAGAGATTATCAACCACAGATCGCTTCGTCATCCTAATATTATTCGATTTAAGGAGGTTATTTTTTGGATTTTATTAATTATATTTATCAAATGAGTTAAAAAAATTGTGGTGAAATTAGTTGATTTTCGAATAAATGTAATAATGTTTCACAGGTGGTTTTGACACCATCTCATCTGGGAATTGTGATGGAATATGCTGCCGGTGGTGAGCTTTTTGACCGGATTTGCACTGCTGGTCGTTTTAGCGAAGATGAGGTAATATTTTTTATCTTTTTTTGCTTTTTCCTTTAATAAAAAGGGAGTATGTCTTTTTTCTTTTTCTAAATTTTTTGACTTTTGATATTTTCTATGATAAAGTAATGAAGCTGAGTGTATAATACGTTCAAGTGTCACACTTGAGGATTTTGCATTTACTTATATTGGTATGTTAATTTTTACTTTGGTAGGTTTTTAATATATAGTAGTTGTGAGGATATAGTGACCTATGGAAAATTCAAGTTTGTTAGTGATATAACAACAATGTTGGAGCTTTTATCCCATTATAAAAGGGGTCGGCTCATTATAAAAGGGGTCGGCGTATGAGTCAAAATTTTATCTCTAGTAGTCTAGTGCTAGTCCATGTGAATATTTTGTCTCCTTTTTTTGTTACAAAAAAGAATTAGTATGTTGAATTTATTGCTCTTAAGTATTATAAATGCATGTGAATGAATCTAACTCATAAAGTGTCCATGTGTCAATGAATGATGGCATTCATGCAAGCTAGCTTGATGAAAGGGAAAGTGTTTGGGACACCTGAGAGTTGGCAATCCTCATGAGAGAATTCGAAAGAATAAGAGCGCGTTGTTTAATCTCTTACTAACAAGATTAAAATCCCAATTTTTTTGAGTAATAGGAGTATTTACCATCTTTATTGTCAAATTATGTGCTAGTAGTAGGAAGATAAACCAAAATCTAAGGATTGATACATAAAAGATGCATGTGCCCTCTCTTGATACCTATATTATATTTTAGTACTAATTCATAGCTAAGGGCTATGGATAAGTGTTAAAGATACTTTCTGATATAGAATTAAGTTAAGAATTAATGGGATAATCACGCTTTATACAGTGTTATGTTCAGTATTTCTACTTTTTAGCTTCTTATCGATTGCGTTTAGCAGTTTCCTGTAATTAACGAGCTGCGTGTTTCTGAAAAATGCCAGGCTAGATATTTCTTCCAGCAACTGATCTCGGGTGTCAGCTTCTGCCATTCCATGGTAACACCCAGTATTCTTGCTACAGTTCATCATTACACTGAAGTAATATTGAAGCTTAGTTAACATGCGAATAAAAATAATTATATCTTGGTTGCAGCAAATTTGCCATAGAGATTTGAAATTGGAGAACACATTGTTGGATGGAAGTGCGGCACCCCGCCTGAAGATATGTGACTTTGGCTATTCCAAGGTTCGGGTGAATCTTACTGTTTTTTTTTTCTATGATTTTCATGAAGCTTAGTATAGAATATTACTCTAGATCATGTGGATTTTGATGGCATCATGTGTGTGTTTGACTTCCTAAATTGTTTATAAGTTAATAAGTACTACTTTTAGTCGGTTCACTGATATGTTTAATATAAATATACAACTTGTAGTCCTCTCTTCTGCATTCAAGGCCTAAATCCACAGTAGGGACTCCAGCATACATAGCACCTGAAGTACTTTCGAGGCGAGAATATGATGGCAAGGTGAGTCTTTTAAAATTACTCCGCAAGGGAAGGGGGTGGGGTGTGGGGGGAGAAAAGTCAAGTAATTCCAGTCTTGCATTGTGCACAATAATGTAGTTTTTTCTTTTAATTTTTCTTTTTGCCTCATTTGGTGTCAGATCTCTTGATTAGTTCAACTTTACCCATGCTAAAGATGTGTACGATGATTTTATATCATCCGTCTTAAAATATAGGATCACGTTTGACTTTTAACATTGTCGACTTTGACCATAAATTTCCATCATTTTCGCATGATAAGAACTAAAGCAAAAAATTTAGTTTTGAAATGTGTTATATTCACGTGTGACTCAGTATACGTTTTGACAGATTTATGATCGTATTTAGCGAACTTTTGCCAGCAATATTAGAGGTGTCCTATTTTGGAATGGAGGTGGAGGTATTAGAGTATTATTATGTGTCTTGTATAGAAAACATCATATCAAGGTATAATAGCAGATGAATATAGTAAAGTTCAAGCATCCCTTGAAGTGGTTCTGAAGTGATTCCATGCTTGCATCTTCGGTTACTCATCTGACACAAAATGGCTTTTGATTGGTTTCTTTAGAAGGTTTTGTGCATTATGTAGCTGAAAATACATATGCTCAGTTGCGAAAGAAATATTAATGCATTTGCTTTGCTTAATGGATGCCTTATTGCCTTACCTTGTCTTCAGTCTGCACCCATGTGACCACATGTTACAAAGTTTTAGTGCAAACTTAATGCAAGATGATTTAAACTCTAAGTTGATTGGCCCATGTCACATTTATTAGATCAATTATTTAGGTCTATCTATTGAACGTCAGTCCTTGCTGCCTGTATATGGAATCCTCATCAGTTATTGCCTTGTTTTATGGGAGCCCATATTGCTATCATGCTATATTAATGGGCTAAAGTTAATGGATCTCTCTATTCTCTATCATGTGCTGAGGTATCTGTGAAGCCTGTATAGGGGTATAGAAGTCATATCTCCCAATCTAAGGTCTAATAGTTATAAAGTTTTTCCAACCAAAATAAGTGCTATGTGAAGTGTGAAGCATTATGAAGGCATCTTAGTGGATTTTAGTTATGTATCTGAATTATATTTTTGGTCAGTGTCCAAATTAAGCCACCTGCATCAACTTTGGGAATGCTTGATGTATCTTTAAAGCAACCTTAGCTCGGTAAAATATCTATTCATTTTTGTTCATCTTTCCTTCTAAAGTAAGAAGATGATGTTTAGTCTTACCTTTTCATCTTTTCATAAAGTTGTTATCCATGATGTGATCCACCAAGGATTATTATTGGTGTAGCTAAAGAAAAGGTGACATCTCTGGCTTTACATACCATTGCTTCTCAAAATGTGTGATGGCGATTATTGGCATGTGTGATAGAGTTGCATGATAAATCATGTGGCTTTTTTTGGTTGAATTTCTATATTTCACTTGTTAAACTCACTCAATGTTGGTATAGGATTTTTGACAATGAGTAATACCTCCATGATGACTGTTTTTTATATGTGGTTGTTTATAAACTGTTGAGAACATAATCTCTTACGGAAGTAATATAGCACTATATCATTCATTGTGAAATAACAGCCCAAAATTGAAATTTTGCGGTTGAAGCTTGTCAATCTTGATAATAATGTCTATGAGGTACGGATGTAACATGTAAAATATTATGATAATACTGTTCTTTTCATGTGTTTGTGTATAAACTTTTAGGAACACTATCTCTTTAGGATGTCAAAATACATTATTTTATCTATTTAGAAGTTAGGTGCTAATTCATCCATTACGGAACAACAGCCCAAAATTGAAATTTTTTGAAGTTGAAGCTTGTTAAACTAGATAATTATGTCTTTGAATGTAACATGAAAATATTATAAAAATACTAGTATATAAGTTTTAATTACAAATGTTGTTTTCACATTATGATTCATAGGACTGTGAAGGAACTTATGGTTAAAGGTTGCAAGTATTGATAACTACTATTAGCAGTCAATGTCAAATTTGATAATATTGATTTGTGAGGGAGCTAGTTTTATTCTGGGATTGCCCAAAGCAAAATGAATGGCTTGCATTTTGGACTGCGAGGACATTAAGAGAAAATGGTGCCCTCCCACAATACTCTTTAGTCATGTTCTGACAATTGTCTTGTTTTGCTCGCAATAGATAGTAATGTCTTCAAATTCACATTGCATGCTTTCTGAAGTTATTGCTGTACTCAGTTGGCAGATGTGTGGTCTTGTGGAGTGACCCTTTATGTTATGCTGGTTGGAGGATATCCCTTTGAAGATCCTCAGGATCCGAAGAACTTCAGAAAGACAATTACTGTAATCTCAGTTTCAATTTCTCATCATTAGTTTCTAATGTTGATGTGTTATTCTACTGAGCACTCAACCATGTCATTGATGATTTCTTTTGCAGAGGATTATGGCTGTTCAATACAAAATCCCAGAATATGTTCACATATCACAAGATTGCAAGCATTTGCTTTCCCGAATTTTTACTACCAACCCAACAAGGGTATGTATATTGCCGAAGTTTCTATATGTATGTGTCTGTCTATGCTTGACAATGATCTTGTTCTGGCTGATAATTGCTACTGGAATATGTGGCCTAGACCCAATTTCATTACCAAAAAAAAATAATAAATTGCTACTGGAATACATTAATTTAGATATCTTAATACATTAGTTTAGATATCTTAATTTTGTTAGAAAGACTAAATGGCTAAATGTTCATTACCAAACGGTTGACTGAGAGGGAATTTTATGGCCCCCAGCCCATATCCTTTTACCCCCTACCATATTCAAATTTTATTCCTTTTGATATGGTTTCTTATCGTGGTTGGTGGATCCCTTATGTTTGGTTCCTAATGAATGTTTAGTGTCACAAATCTCTATATATCTAAGGATTACCTGATTTACTCTGTGCCAACTTTATTTCTTTTTTTTTTTTTTTTTTTGGTTATCATTTGTCCATCTTCAACTAATTGCAGTGTTCATGAGAATGGCGTTGATGTAAGTGAGTGTTTTTTTCCCCCCAATATAGAGTAATGTTGTGCAGAAATTGTAGCTTCTCGTCTATCTATACTACGGCCTTGTTCTTTCCGCTGTGACAAATAGTAAGATTCAGGAGAAATACGTTCAGTTAGGTTTAGACAACGGCTACTAAGTTCAATTCACAAATAAAAGTAAAGATATGAACCAATTAGTTCAGATCAGGAGGTTGTTCTCCTACTGATAAAAAAAAAAAAAGAGTATCCTCTGAGGTCGCGTTCTCTTCACCTGTACTTATCTGAACTTAATTCATCACATCTGGTTGAACGTCACCCCTGATCCCACATTATATTCACACATGATTGGGGCTTATAAGCCATGAAACTTGTAATTTTATGATGAATAGAACGCACCCAAGTTTAAGGGCTTCAAAGGTTGTAAGATTGTCAAATAAACTGGGAATACTTTGCAAGCTGCTTGTACTTGGTCTAAATTCTGTAGATGTAATCATCTAGATGCTTGTCAAATGACAATGTATATGTGTTTGTATGAACGAAAGTAATTTGGATTTTACTTCTTCTAAAGTTAGCATTCCCATGTTCTTGCAGAGAATTAGCATCAAGGAAATCAAAAGTCATCCATGGTTTTTGAAGAACCTTCCAAAAGAGCTAACAGAACCAGCTCAAGCCGCCTACTACCAGAGAGATAACCCAAGCTTTGCTTCTCTACAAAGTGTGGAAGAGATCATGAAAATTGTGGGCGAGGCAAGAAACCCTGCTCCTGTAGCAAGGCCTGTCCCAGAATGGGAGGGTGAGAATGAAGACGAGAATAACGAAGGTGTAGAAGAAGCAGAAGTGGAAGATGAAGATGAAGAGGATGAGTATGATAAGACGGTGAAACAGGTTCATGCAAGCGGAGAGTTTATTATCAGTTAAGCTGACATTATTTGGTATTATAGTCTCATGTTCCATAATATTTCAGTTTCTCAAATGTGTGCATAGACAACATAAGCTAGTGCTCCCCCAATTTCTAAAGGATTTAAGATGTTTGTGGCTGTAACTTTGTATTAATATATAGTATGTATTAAGTATGAGAGCACAAAAAGCTGGTACGATTTATGTGCTTCAATATCTATATTGTTGAAATCTGCTGAAACTATTTTTGTGGACATTGAAAGTATTACATTTTTTTTTACAATGAAAGTATTACGATTTCATTTCGTAGTAATTGTAGGGAGTATCATTTACATAATTTGCTTATTGACAATGTATGTGGATTTGGCTAAATCAAAATCTCTTCCAGTAATAAGAACCCCAACAAGTGTGCACCACTTGGCATTTCAATTAACCTATAAAAATATGGATAGACATTGTTAGAGTTTGGTTATAAATGAATTACCAGTGATGTACCTCCGTCTGAAAAAAATACTGAACTTTTTTTTTTTTTTTTTTTTTTTTTGTCTCAAATTAGTTTTACATGTTGAAAAATCATAATAAGAATATAGATAGATATTAGAGTTTGGTTATCGATGAACCACCTTTTACACGCATAATATCAACTATAATATTTATGGTAATTCTCATTCGTTTTTATACTTTTTTTGAGGTGGATTAAATTACGTACTTCTATACTCGCCTTTCAAAAGTATTTTCAAACGAAATTCATTGACTACATGTCTACATATATTATTTCATAAATTTCCCTTTTTAAGGGAATAGGAGGGGAACACAAAAAAAAAAAGAATTTTAAATAAATTAATATCAACAAACTAGCTAATTTATTAACAATATATAGTTTTAAAAAGATAGAAAAATATAGCAGCACACAACATAATTGAATTTCACCAATTAATTTTTTTAAAAAAGAAAAAATGTATACGCTCCACTGTAGAACTACTTCTGTTGATAGTTGCACTATTATTTCAGGTTATTAGATATATAACTTTCTAATGTACGCGTCGCATGCAGGCTAGTATAAACTAATACATCAAAGAATTGAAATGATCTATGACTTAATTAAAATACAAAGAGTAAATTGAAAACTCCTTTTGTTACGTAATAAATTCTCCAGTGCACATATATTAAGATAGAAGTGGAAGGTGAATCTAATTGTTGTTTATATATTATTAAAACGTGCGAGGGATCATTGGAGTCCGCCACATGGACGTTGCATGGTGCTTGTAAGCTCTGACGTGGCATTCCTCTTTTAGTTTGAAAAGACCCAAAAAATAATGCAAGAGTCTTTTATCCCCTGATTGACTAATTAGAATATCATTGTTTTCCATCCCCACGCTACACCATACATTCTTTATAAACAAAGCCCAAATCCAAATATTAATAACGATATATCTACACAACTCTTAATATATAATGGTCATAGAATAATTATAACATGGGTTGAGATTCGGTGAAAATGGGTCCTTATGTGAGAACATATATCATATGTGAGAATAGATGTAGGCCAGAACATGATGTACATCATTTTAGAACATGATGTACATCATTTTAGAACATGATGTACATCGTTTTAGAACATGTTGCTCATTATTTTAGAACATGATATACATTGTTTTAGAACATGATATACATTAATTTAGAACATGATATACATTTTGCATACATTGATCATGCATGGTGATAATGTGACTATAATCGAAACGATAATAACGTGGAATACCAAAATTTCAATCAATACCACAAGAATTCCATACCAAACGATAATCAATTCTAATATATTTCAATCAATACCAAAATCGAAAAACTTTGAAGAAAACTCCATTAAAATCACACAACAAAATCGAACTAAAACTTTGAAGAAAACTCCATTAAAATCAAATACTTATGTGAGATTGCTTCCAATTTTCGGCAATGTTTCCGGCAAAATCGAAGCCATAAAGTCGCCGGCGAAATCAAAGCGGCCACCGTGCGCCGAACACTGGTGATGTTTCCGGTATAAAGAGGAGTGCGACAATTGGATCGCTTAGTGGAGGAAGGAGAAGAGAGAATTGCCGCGGTAGTGGTGGTCACCTGGATGTTGGAGGTGTTAATTCCACCATTGATGCTAAGAGGAAAGAGAATGAGGAGGTGAAGAGGGAGAAAGGAAATCTGCTGAAAACATCGGCAAAATTTGATGACTGATGAGAGATTGGTGAAGGAGCTTATTTTATATTTATCTTTTTTGTGGAGAAAAACCCCAACCCTTGGATCTAAAGCATCCGATGGTTCGATCTATTCTCATATAAGTTGGTGTTCTCATTTAAGGGGAGTGTTCTCACAAGAGCCTTCCCCATTATAACATTATGTAAATATTATAAATTTTTCTAGCCACCGCAAGAAGTCAAAGCCTCTACATTCTTCTTGAAGAGATCAAATCTAATTCATATTTCGTAGCTGCAAATTAAGGTCAATCACCCTCTAGATTACTGGTTACACCCTCATACCCCAAATACTAAAGTAAATCTAACATCTTTAATTTTGTAACTAAGAATTGTGTAAATTTATTCCTTAGATTGTGTAACTGATATTAGGGGTACTACATTCCCTAATTTACACCTACTCATTACCCCTAATTATGGAAATTAATACAGATTTATTGCTTCATTTCTTCTATTTTGTAACTGTAAAAAATATAGCCAAATCCTATAAATTATCCTTTTTTTGTTAGAGAGCATATTGTTTTGCGGAAATTCAGAAGGTATTTTATATATCTGGATTTTAGATTTCTATAATTCTCCTAATTTCAAGAAAGTAATGAACAACATTTCAGTCAGAAATCTTTCGAAAAACAAAAAATTGGTTACAAAATATTGCAACATTGTTGCGAGCTACAGTTTCATCATATTACTTGTATATGTTACAAAAAGAACAAGGACAAATTAGGTAGACATCATAACAAAAGGACTTTTCAGGTCAACATCCTTTAAATGCTCCAATATTTAGTTTTGGAGAAAAGAATAACCATGTCAAGAACTGCATACGATGGTATTTTAAAATGTTGCATATAAATGGAAGAGTTACTTAGAACACTAATCTAATCAAAAGTTTTTAGATATTAACACCCCTTTATGTATCAAACCAAAATAATTAGAAAACATATTCCGTAGGAGAAAGAAAGACCACTCCCCAAACAAATAAAAACATAGCTATGCCCAAAATAAATAACTGATGCAAATAAAAGAACAAATATAATAAAGAAACGTAGCCTCAAGAAACGCCAGGGATATTATCCAAATAAACAAACTAGTTTTCTTATTAATCATTGTGAGAGAAAGAATAGACTCCAAGAAGCTAAGGCAAGAAGTAGATATTATATTATGGCCTAGGGACCCATCCAAATGGAGAAATGAAAACATTAATTGGGACAAGGCTTTTGTGGAGAAATGGAAACTTTGTTATAGAATGGAGGTAGTATAAAAATAATGTGATCCAATTCTCCTTGAAAGATAGGTTTTCTCTCGACTTGGTGTCAGTCTGCCCTAACCCTAGGGGTTTCACCATCTTGTACGTATCACCATGGATGGAGATCTCATCGAACAATGCCAAAAATAAAAAATTAATGACGCTTAATCCGATGTCTTCGACTCTGTGGAGTTTGGAGGCGATCAATGACCAGGTTTCCCTCTTACTGGTTGGACGTGTCGTGATCGAGAAGCAATTCAATGTTGATGCATTTAAACGCACTATGACGCAGGCGTGGGGTGTAACACCCCCAAAATCCATACACGTCTAAACTACGTTGCATCGACTTTAGGAGTGTTACCGCCGCGGTGAAACGCAAGGCAAAATAAAATCAAAACGTTAACAACTCCTTATTAAGAAAACTACATTGCAGCGGAAATAAAATGTTTACTTTAAACTACAACTCGGGAATCACCAAGGACCCCTTTTTCAAACCATTAACTATGAATACTAATTATTCTATAAGTTCAACAAAAACACTTAAGAGTTTATAAACCATAAAATATCCCCCGTATGCCAAACTCATGCAAAGCATCACCAAAGATACCTAATCTGCTCCCCATTAAAATATCTATGGTTCATCACAGGTCAACAAACATCACAAATAACAAACAATCAGCTACGCTGAGTACGTACATAAGCAGTTAAATAATACATCAAACATAAACAGAATAATAATAATCATTCCTAGACATGATACCACAAGAATACTACAATTCATTTTTATAGTTTAATTGGCATCGAACGGGCACCGTCATCTTTCTAGAATCATACGGGATACTTAATCCTTAATAGACAACTTAGTCTATTAGATGGAATGTAAATACGGTTTCGTTCCGTTCCACATCCATCACCTTAGTATGCATACCCCCAAGATCGTACGAAACCTTCCGCCTACTTGCGCTATCAAAATTTATAAGGACGCTACTGTCGTCACAGTAGGCCTGCATAGGAGTGTAGAACAAGTCTCACACTCCCCCCATTGTTCATTACTTGTAGGATATCCGACTACAAGTTTATTGCCAACAATCCTTTTTAGCGATACTCTTTTATACAATATTAAGCGTATGATTTCTATAACATCATATAAAATCCTTTAGTTTAGGCAACCTCTTATAAATCCTTGCTACAATTATTAATCATAGCATTTCAATCCAACATCTCATTTCATGCTTGTGATACAATAGAATTACGCATTCCAATAACTATTCATTCTATTTCACAAGTCATACAACAAGGAAATACATACAGATTTCCAATTGATTTCACGTTACCAAACAATCTCATCAACCATAATCAACGACAGTTCCCTATCATGATTCTAGGTTCCAATATAACAATCATAACCTAAACATGATACTAATATATCAAACTGAACTAGTACGCGTATGTACCTTGTAATGGAGAATCTTCGCTGACTATATAAAACGTTCCGCTTATGAAATTGGGACCTAATCAAATAATAGAAATACTTCAGTGCTAAGTCCTTGATATTATTAAAGTAAAAACCAGCTTATCCAACTATGTAAGATATGGTGTTTTGAATATTAAAATTAACCAATCTTGTTATTTTAAATTTCTTTTCATAAACTTTATTGAACTAACATACTTAGGACTCAATAATAAGGTGCTTATAAATCTGATTTCGTTTAACTTTTATACTACTTTGTGTATAATAACAAAACTTAAATAGGTACATATATAAGAACTTAAAAAATCAGAATTGAAGAAATAAAAAAACAAAGTAAGAACTAGTAGTATATAATAAATCTGATTTCTTTTAGTTCATAATATGTACCTTTTTTAAAATCACAAACTTAACCCAATATACATAACAATATACATAAGTATAATTAAAACAGAATTGAAAATTATAAATCATCATAAGAACTATTAGTATAATTATAAATTTGATTTATATTCTTTACTTTATGCCTTATTTAAAATCAACAAACTTAATCAAAGATAATCAAAGAATAACAAAATTAGATTATATAAATTAATTTAAAGAAGAAAAGAGACTGAGAATGTCCACCGGAAGGACGCCGGTGACCACGGACAACGCCGACCACCACGCGGCTGAATCTCCGGCGAGTAGGCACACTCGAACTCCGACGAACCGCGAACACCACCACCCAACACACAGCCTTGTGCGTGCGACTCCTCCAGCAGCACCACGCTGCAGCTCGACACAACCCCACGACAATAGTTGGACCTCCGGTAGGCCCGCGAACTCCGGCCGACGTGGGTGCAGATTCCGACGCTGGGGAAAGGAGTATGAGAGTAGTGCAGTAGAGAGAAGAAGAGGAAAGTAGAGGAGAGAAGAAGAAAAGAACGCAGTAGAAGAGAAGAAGAAAGGAGGAGAGAGAAAAGTTCTCTTGGGGTAAAATAAATCACGGCTGATGTAAAGGTGAGTAGGGTTTTATTTTTTTTTTCTTTTTTTCTCTCTCCTATTTATAGTATGAGAAACCTTGGCTTAATAGAATTTGTTTCCCAGTCAAACTCCGATTTATTATTTTATTTGGAAAATTAAACGAAACCAAACTACAATATATTAGGTACGAAAATAAGTTGTATAGTTAAATTATAACTGTACGCTTACCCAAACTATATTATTATCTAAATAATATTGAGAACACTTTCAACTTTATTCTTTATATTTTCTTACTTATAAAAGAATAACTCCCAAAAATACGGAGTATTACATGGGGTGTATCCAAACGTGTTGTGATTCGATCTATTGGACCTAATAAATTTGTCTTCCAATTCTTCCACTGGCGTGACAAAGAGAAAGTGGTGGAAGGAAGACCGTGGTGTTTCGACAACCAATCACTAGTGAAAAAACCACTATATGTCACAACACAACCGTTGCGGTCCTTAACAGAACCGAATCGGTAAATCCTCGAAATTTTAGGTAGGAAGCTTGGGAGCACAACCGCTGCGGTCCTTAAGAGAACCGGATCGGTTAACAGAAAATCGCTCCGGTTTTCTGTTAACCGCTGCGGTTAATCAGCCTCAAAATCCCTTTTGTAACCCGCGTTTCCTTTGTCGAACACTCATCTTCTCACACTCCTCTCTCTCCTCACTCATCTCTCTCCTCACTCAACCCTAATCCCTCCTCTCTCTCCTCTTCAGATCTCCTCCCTCCTCCCTCCTCCCTCTCAAACTACAGCAACAAAGCACTTATTTCACCTACGAACACCCTACGACGAATTTCACTCTCTCGTAATCCCTCTCACTCACTCGTAATCCCTCTCAAGCCACGCAGTTTTCGCCACTAATTTCAAACTTCTCAGCTTCCACCGCCAACGGTAGTTTTCGCCGTCGAGGCAGGCGCTCTTCGACACCAACATCCAAGTTTTTCCGCCAACAACACCCATCCAGATCTTCGGTACCTTCTCTCTTCAATTTGTCGAGCTTGGGTTATGGGAATTTTTGTTTAATTTAATTATGAATCAGTTGGCATTTAGATATAGGGTTTGATATTCGTTTGTCTTCAATTTGTATTTTAGATCTTGGGGTCTCTCTTCAATTTGTCAAGCTTCGAGGCAGGCGCTCTTCAATTCTCTCTTCAATTTAAGTTGAGAATCAAGATGTATGATTTCGTTTTTCGGTTAAGCTGATGATGCTTCCGATAACAGGTATAATTTCATTGATTCGACTTTCAATTTCTCGATTTTGGCATTATTTTGGTGAAATTCAACACTTTAGAGGATGACTGGCTTATATTTAGCACTAAAGAGTTAAGATAAATAAGAGAAGATATTTTGGAAAAACCCTTAAAAGAAATCATTTTTGAATGAAGGATTTGGGTAAAAGAAATATGACATAATTGCAAGGTTAATGTTTTCTAGTTTACATGTTCGGAAAATGCTGTAACCACAAGTATGCAAGGTTATTTCTGTATCCTTTGGGTAGTATAAAGCTGAGGGTCATATAGATAAGCTCGAATCTTCTAGTTCATGTGCTGAATTTTAGGAGGGTTGTCATTAACCTTGCAATTATGTCATATTTTATAATAGTGAAAACTGGAACTGTGACATATGTTCTACTAATTCGCTGTTCAGGTATTTGCACAGTTACCAAAGCTACCTGTGGAACCACGCAGCAAGCATTAGAGTGCAGAAGTATGGTATGTGATTTGCTACCTTTGTATGTTATTTATGCAGAAAAATCTGTCTTATCCTACTTGCCTTCTTGATCATTTGTTTCTTACACTATATACTTTACTGTCTAACTTTCTGCCAGGATCAACAGGTGTTGTTGTCGGAGATCTAGTGTATTGCAAAGAAGATTCCAGTGAGATCTAGTTTTAGCATATCTATGCTGATACAATAACATGACTTATCAATCGTGTGTTATCAATCTGTCGCTTGGCCTTGCTTCACTATGGTTTTCACATCCATGATATTCTGTATGAGTGTAATTTTGCATCTTCATCTCTTATACTCAGCCTATGGTCTGACCGACTTTTGTTCTGATTTTTCTTAGTAAAGTATTAGTTTTTAACTTTGTCTGGCATCATATGAAGTGAATACCCCCACCTCCCCTGATTTTTTTTTTGTTTCAAGTTGTAAGCCAAGATTTTTGTGTTTAAAAGCATTTCTAGGATCAGTGTGCACTTCCCTTCTACATTATATTGGATCCACTATTTGCACTACACTTCACTGTTATTATTATTTGTTGGTTAGTGAAGTTGTATATAGTTTACTATAGATGGTCAAAAATATTTCTCATTTTTTTATCCTTCATAAACGCAGCAAGATTTATTAAGTTTATAATTTAGGTTATTGTAGTTTTTTTTTTAATTCCTGACTTCTTGTGGTCTGTTAACTTTCTGATCATTCTGTTTTAGGCTATCAAGGTTGACTGAAGCTGTTCGATTGGCCCCAAATTTACCGGATCCATATCACACACTTGGTCTCGTATATAATTCTATGGGGGACAAAAGAAGATCTATGAATTTCTATTTGATTGCTGTATATGTTGGTCCAAAAGATTCCTCTCTGGAAACCTCTTGTGACTTCGTCCATGTAAGTATCCATGAAGTTATTTTGCACACACGGGACACTCACATACACACTAGGAATGATATAAATTCGCTTATAAAAGTATAAGGACGTGAGATCCTTGTTTCCTACCTGTAGGCATAGATTTTTCCCATATGGGTGTGAGTCCTCTATGCTGTTGAGTAGCAAGCTATATATCTTTCTTATGGATTGTAAGACTTGAAAGTTAAAATATTTGTAACCCTCCATACCATAGTGATTGTTCTACTTTCTCCTCTAGTAAGTTTCAAGTTGGTTGTTAGATGCCCTATCTCTCTCTATAGCGTTTGCCATATAAATGAAACATCAAAATCATGTAAACTAGAATGTAATAGTTAAAATGCAAACAGTCTAATTTAATTTTTAATAAGCTATCAAAACTAAGAGCAAAGTAGTGACTTCACTCTTACTACATAATATGTGGGAGAAGGAGAGAAATTGAGAGGGAAAGAAGATAGAGAAAATCACCATAGGCATTAGTGATAAGATCCACTCTCAACTTTTATTTAGTGATTTAACGTATTGCAGACAACAAAAACAAACTCAAATAAATTTATCTTCTGCTCATATAACTTCATCATATGGTGGTATCTCAATAGGGTATATGTGTTTATTGGATGAAATTCAAGGGTCTAAGACGTTTCCATTTAACTTTCTAGTAGCTTAAACTCCCTTTTGGTACAAGGTCATAAGTTGATGTAATAGTCACGACTGTGTCTATGCAGCTAATGAAATTACCGCCCTCTTAAGTGGACCATGTTTAGTACGGGCACTATCTTTGCTCGTGCAGGTTGGCAGGTCAGAACATCTTCTTGATGCGCAGCTTGTGTATTCGTCCGAGCACTATCCTTGCTCGTCCAAATCTCCGTATTCTCCTCCTTCACTGATTCAAGGCACAACTTACACCATGTAATGTGGAAACCCCCCCCCGCCAAAAAAAAAAAAAAATCTCACACAATCAATTTTTATTCTTGCTTTTACACAATCTATGACATACTGTATATGGCATATGCGTGCTTTATTATGTGATGTGCTTCCGCACTTCTGCTTCAACGTTGGTTTCCTAGCAATTACAGTCACCAGAACATTGAAATCTGGCTTTTTTATCTTGTTGTGTTGGCTTCCTTGAATTTTCTTCTGCTGCCTCGCTGGTTACCTGGCATTGACACTTTCCATTCACACAAGGACAACCTGTTAGTCTACAGTCATATGGGCTGGTACACTTATATAATGGCTTTGCTTCAGTTCCAGCTTCTCTCAGCAGTGCTGAACCTGGTTAGACTCACAATGCTCTATCAGTCGTTTATTAATAATGCTTTATTGTAAAATCATAAATGCACGAAAAAGTTAAAAAAAACATAGTTCATTTTCTTTTTCCTATGGGAAGAGTCATATGTCGACATAAAATAATTAGGATTGTGCATGTTTGGTTTACCAAATGCAATGGTGAAGAGAATCACCAAAAGAGTTGGCTTAAGAGCCTTTCCCATGCCTTCAAATACTACTGCTTCTCGCAAGCTATTGGATGCTTGTTGATTTTACTTTAAAGTTCCTTTTCCTAAGGCTTCTTCCTTTGTGCTATTTATAGTGAGATTTTTTGTGTTATTCTGTTGCTGCTTAATAGTTACTTCTGTTTGGCAGCCCATGAGAAGAACGTATGACATTGGGATTTCAGATGCCATTTCTTGTGGAGTTGGAAGTTTCTTTGTAGGCTAAGTTGGGTAGCCTACCTTTAGAAAGTTGAGTGATTTGCTTTCCTTTCATTATACCATAACCCTTATTTCCCTTTAAGTTGCATTCTTGACTGGACCTTGTTGTTGTTATGAATTTCGTTCTTGTTATGTGCACAGCTAAACTACAAATTCCTTTTACCTTTTTCCCGCTAAGGGAGAGGGGTTTGATGCTGAAACGGATTGAATATGAGCTTAATTTATTTTTTGGAAACTCATTTACAAGATAAGGTTTCTCCCTAAGGCCATGTACCTATGTCTATTTGGATGTGAAAAATGTTTAATGTGTTCTTTTTGTTTCAGCAAAACAATATATAGATCCCTTCAACTACTTATTCTTTGATGTTTAATAGAAAAATTAATAAGTATTCATTTGCTCACTGCTTGCAGAACATATATGCACCGGTGACCGGTCAAGGGGAAGTCAAACGACTCGAAGTCTTAGATAACCAAAATTACAGTTGACACTTATATGATTAAATAAAATTACATTGCAATTTTACTCTGCCACTAGGTAACTAGCTGATCTTGAGCTAATTGCCTCTGTTGCAAGAAATCATAGTTTTGAGTCAAAAAATCATCACATCTTTGTAGATTTTGGATGTAATAACATCTGACCTTTCTAATAATATTGCAGGTCATTTATGAAATGGAGAAGTTCAAGAAAGATGTTGAAGGATATGTACATAAAGCACGGCATTATTTGATGTAATAATCTTGCAAACTAAGTTGCCAAAGCTAAATTGTTTACATAGAGAGCTCAAATTGCAAGAGAAGATTGAATCTTTAGCATGTTTATTTTCAAGGCTATCTAAAGATCTTCATGAGAAACTACTGCTTGCTCAACGGAAGTTGACTGAGACCCGTTCTGATCTAAGATATCGAAAGATGCAACAAATATATGAGATTACATCTGCGGCAAATTTAGTTCTTCACAAGAAGATGCAAGAATATCATGCATTTCAATGTTAGATTTTTGTACCTGCTGAGCCTTCGGAAGTTGTGCAGAATACTCCAAATACACCAATTACTAACCAGCATTTGCCAGCAGGTATGTTCTCGCGACTGCAACTGTAAGTGCATCATATTTTGAGGTAAACCAAGCATTAGGCTTTATTACCACATTCATATAATCATTTTGATTGCTTCAACCTGCCGCCAGATTCTGGCAATTTTTTTCTTTCATAAATGATGTTGTTAAGACTATGATACCTGTCGCCTGATATGGCGAAAGTGTTCTTCCCTTGGGACAGAAGCAAAAAAGTTCTTAAATTGGAACCTTCTGAAGGCAAGATAGTGTTTCAAGCTAGTAACAAGAACTGGCATGAATGCAGATTCGATTGATCAATGCTAGGATGCTCTTGTGAAGTTCTGTATAATGTACAGAAGCTGAATAGTATTTAACAAATATGATACACAATTTTAACATTAGAAGTTTCATTTAATTTTATTTCTATCTCATCTAATTACTAATCCTTTTATTTGGTATGAGTAACTCCTGCTCATTGTATTGAACCTAACTAGTAGTACTATACTTGTGGTTCTCAGTCTTCAGATAATATTCAGAAAAATCTTTATTGAAGATATCCTTTGTTTTATGAATCTTGCAGACTGACTTTATTGAAGATAGTAGCCTATGGACTTTTGCTTTACTACTGGCAATTCTGTTTCAAGATAGAGATATCATACGAGCAGATGCAACAGAAATTTGCTGAGGTTAGAAGAGCCAGCAAACAACACAAACAATGGCTAGTCTAGCCTGTGCTTATGGAACATGATACTTGTGCAAGATTATAGTTGTTAATATCTTTATGTATCTAATTATTTATGCTTATGCTTCAATTGAGCATAATATGCATAATAAAATGAGTATTGATATATATATTATTGATGAAAAGATACTATAAAAAAAAAATTTTTTTTGGTTTTTGGGGTGGTCAACCGCTGCGGTTTTAGGTCAAAACTGCAGCAGTTACTAGATTAACCGCTGTGGTTTTGGGTCAAAATCGCAACGGTAAATGATTAACTGATGCGGTCCAGAACTGCAGCAGCTAAAATTTGGCTACCGCTGCGTGTCCAACCGCTGCGGCCTAGAACCGCAGCGGTAAGCCCAGTTTTGACCGCATCGGTTGAACTTTTTTCCACTAGTGAATTATTGGTTATTAATGAAGTTACTGGCAATGATCAACCATCAGAGGTAAATTTAACTCTCTCCCCCTTTTGGATTCGTCTCAAGAACTTGCCTTTCAACTATGGTAGTTCTCCTATGTGTAAAGCAATTGCTTCGAAACTGGGTCACGTTATGGACATTGATAATGATTGCGTTTATCTGGACAATTATAGAAGAGTGAGAATTAATATGGACATAACAAAACCACTGTGCCATTATCAAAATATCAAAGGAAGGGATGGTAAAATTATTCAAGTTGCCCTAGCTTATGAGCGTTTGCCCTTTTTTTGCTTTTTATGTGGTATTATTGGCCATAGTGAACGTGATTGTTGTAATGTTGATGATGAGAAAGTAATGGGATGGTGTATGTCTTTGCGGGCTACACCCCGTAAAGGTGTGCAGAAGATGATGGAGGAATTGGAGGAGGTGAGAGCTTGTAGGAAGGTTTTGTTTGTTCTCAAGCCAAAAGTGGAGGAGGGCAGTAACCTTTATTCGTTGATTCTTGATGCGAGAAGTGCTAAAAATAGGGGGGTGGACAGGGAACTTGAGGGGAAGAAGCTGGAAGTAATGGCTAATGGGGAGGGCGGTGTCGAAGAACCGTTGGTCATTAGGCACGAAAATAGGAGAGATGAAGGCAGTAATGGCAAAGGGAAGGGAAGTGTGGATGTGGAGTGTATTGAGGAGGTAGAGGAGAGGAGGGATAAGGGTGAGGCTGCTCAGGGGGTTAATGTTGGGCTGAACTCCATAACTGTCCATGATGTGAGTGGGGTGGGGGTAGGGGTGGAGTGATTTTGGATCAAGGAGATGTGGTCACTGTGGAGGGGTTTGATGGTGCGGGGCAGCAAGATAATGGTACTGCTACTACAATATTATTGTTGATGCAAACGAAGGATAGTGGGGGGGGTTGGTGCGGAGCTTGGGGTGCATGAGAGTTGGGTGTTGGCTACGATGAGTAAGGGGTTGGGGGGAGGAAATGGAGGAAGAGAGTTAAGGAGAAATTTGATACACATATGGAGGAAGTAGGAAGTGACGAGGGGGAAGCGGTGGGGGGTAAACGTGACATAGCTAAGGAGATGGACTTGGTGGAGAGCGGTGTTGATGCGAAAAAAGTGTGCTTGGATACGAATTCTTCGGGATGGCGCGAGGCGAGGTCTGCCATGGAGCAGGCCCTCCAAGCCCAATGAGTATTCTGAGCTTGAACTGCAGAGGGTTGGGTCACTTCTCTGCAGTTAATAATCTTCGGGATTTGATCCGGAGAGAGGCCCCGACTTTAGTGTTCTTATCGGAGACGAAGCTGAGTAGTGTGGAGTTTGGTAAGTTTAAAGAAAAATTGGGTGACTTTTATTGTTTAGCTGTAGATTTTGTTGGTAGGTCTGGGGGTATTGCGTTGCTGTGGCGCAAGGATATTGTGATTGATCTGCTTTCCATGTCTGTTCATCATATAGATGTGGTGATACGAGAGGGGCTAGGTGATGATGAGTGGAGATGCACTGGTTTTTATTAGTGGCCGGAGGTTTACAATCGACATCTTTCTTGGTCTCTCCTTTCTCTATTAGCTACTCATTCTACCCTTCCATGGCTTTGCATTGGTGATTTTAACGAAATCTTGTTCTTGAATGAGAAACAGGGTGGTCATGATAGAGCAGGGTGGCAGATGGCAAACTTTAGGGAGGCAGTGGATACTTGTGGTTTTGTTGATATCTCTTTTTCAGGGTACGAGTTCACATATGATAATGGGAGAGAGCTTGATGAAAATGTCCAATGCAGGTTGGATCGTGCTCTTGCTACTCTTGTGTGGAGAGATTTGTTTCCTGATGGTCACCTATGGCATTTGGATAGAGAATGGTCGGATCATGCGCCGATTAAGCTTACATTGTCGAAGCATCATATGGGTACTAAGCTCGGTTCAAAACCTTTTCGGTTCGAGCAATACTGGACCATGGAGGGGGAGTGTAAATGAGTCATTGAAAATGCGTGGTTGGGAGGCTCATCTTTACCTGCTAAGCTGGAAATGTGTGATGTGGATTTAAAGGAGTGGAATAGTAGGAGGTTTGGGAAAACTTTTGCGGAGTTGAGAAAGAAACGAAAATCTTTGTAAAGGTTGAACCGAGGGGGGTTGAATGCTGCTCAGTTAGCTCGACGACGCAAGTTACTATCTGGAATTGTTGAACTTGTTTATGTGGCAGAACTTTATTGGAAACATCGTTCGAGAGTTCTGTGGTTGAATGAAGGGGATCGTAATTCAAAATTTTTTCATCAAAGAGCTTCGGGCCGTCGACGAAAGTATTCAATTCGTTTCCTCAAATATGATAATGATATCGAGCATGTTGGTGACGAGGCAGTTGGGGCCGTGGCAATGAATTATTTTCGATCCATGTTCTCTTCTTCTCAGCCGTCTCTAAGTACCGAAGCTATGGAGGGTTTTAACTCCCGTGTCACAGAGGATATGAATGCGAGCTTGCAAGCCGACTATACAACTGAGGAGGTCCGAGTTGCACTTAGCTAGATGCATCCTATTAAGGCCCCGGGGCCCGATGGTATGTGCCCTATGTTCATTCAGTCTTACTGGCATATTGTGTGGCATTAGGTCACTCAGAGGGTGCTGGGGATTCTTAGAGGTGAGGCTTCTCCGAGCCACCTTAATCACACCTTTATTACTCTGATCCCTAAAAAGAGTAATGCGGATCGTATGTCTGATTTTCGTCCTATCTCTCTCTGTAATGTGGTGTATAAGCTAGTGTCAAAAGTTATGGCTAATCGATTAAAATCTTTTCTGGATAGAATTGTGTCTGTTGACGAAACTGCTTTCACACTGGGGCGCTTGATTACAGATAATATTCTAGTGGCTTTTGAGTTGTTTCATCATATGAAGCAAAATAGGAGTGCTGCAGGTTTTATGGCTATGAAGCTAAGTATGTCAAAAGCTTATGATAGGATTGAATGGGAATTTCTGGATGTAGCTTTGATGAGATTTGGTTTTGATACTGGCTGGATTGATCGAGTGATGGAATGTGTGCGTACGGTGACTTTTGCTGTGTTGATTAATGGGAAACCTACAGTTGATTTTGTTCCGAATAGAGGGTTACGGCAGGGAGATCCTATCTCTCCGTATCTCTTTATTTTATGTGCTGAGATCTTTTCCCATCTTCTGAGACGAGCTGAGGAGAGAAATAGCCTGAAGGGCATCCAGTTAGCTCCTACGGCTCCTTCAGTGAATCATTTGCTTTTGCTGATGATTGTATCATCTTTTCTAGAGCTTATATGTAGAACTCGGAGGCGATTCAACAGGCTCTACACCTATATGAGTTGTCCTCAGGGCAGAAAGTTAACTTTGATAAGACAAAGATTTCGTTTAGTAGGGGCGTGCTTAACTCTCGTCGAGAGGCTATTTCCCACCTGCATGGGGTTCAAGAAGTTGATATTCATGATCGGTATCTAGGCTTGCCTACGGTGGTGAGTCGGTCTAAGAAGGTGATCACTCGAGGAGTTAAGGAGAAGATTTGGAAGAAGCTTCAAGGTTGGAAGGGGATGGTGCTTTCTAAAGCGGGTAAGGAGGTCATGATAAAGGCTGTGGCCCAATCTCTTCCTACCTATGCGATGAGTGTGTTCAAGTTTCCATCTTCTTTTTGTGATGAAATTCGCTCTGTTATCTCTCAGTTCTGGTGGGTCAAAAGCATGGTGAACGTAAGATACACTGGGTAGCCTGGAAGAAGTTGTGCAGAGAGAATAGTGAAGGCGGATTGGGTTTTAGAGATATGAAGCTTTTCAATTGGGCCTTGTTAGGTAAGCAGGCGTGGCACTTAGTGTTGCACTCGGGCAGTCTAATTGCGATCCTTAAAGCTCATTACTTTCCTAATAATTATTTTGTGGAGTCAGAAGTGGGGGTGAATCCGAGTTATACTTGGCGAGGTATTTGGGAAGCTAAATGGGTGCTTAGAAGGGGCATGAGCTGGAGAGTAGGAGATGGAGAGAGTATTAAGGTATGGAAGGATGCTTGGATTCCTGGGACACAGTCTCGGTAAATCTTATCACCTAGAGGAGATGCTAATGTGGAGTTGGGGGTAGGAGCTTTGATTGATCCGATCACTCGAGATTGGAAGGTTGAACTTGTTAAACAACTTTTCTTGCCATTTGAGGTGGAAAGAATTTTGAGCATCCCATTGAGTCGTTGATTGCCTGCAGATAAGCTATGTTAGGACTTGGAAAAGGATGGGATATACTCCGTCCGATCCGCCTACAAAGCCGTGATACATGATGAGTGGTGTATGGGAGAGGAGGCCTCGATGAATGCCTCGGAGTTATGGTCTATCATTTGGAGCGCTGATGCTCTTCCGAGAGTAAAGCTTTTCACGTGGAGGGCTTACTTAGAGGCTTTTCCCACTAAAAATGATCTTCATGTGCGAGTACCGGCGATAGAGGAGCGGTGTGGTGTGTGTGGTGCACCCGAAGAGACGGGGCTGCATGCTATTCACAACTGTGGCTTGGCACGGAGCGTTTGGGACTTGAGTTCATTTGTGAACTGGGTCCCTGATGGATGCAGGAATGTGGTAGAGTGGTGGGGGTATTGTTTGAAGCAAATGGAAGGAGGGGACGTGGCGACCTTTCTTACATTGAGCTGGGCAATTTGGGGGGCTCGGTGCAAGGTCTCGATGGAAGGGGAGTGTGGTTCGCCTGAGAATATACTCGCATATGGGCTGAAGGTAGTGAAAGAGGTGCAGGAAGCTTCGTGTGAGGTGGCTCGAAACAAGCTGGCAGTAGCTCTTGCTCACGCCACAGCATGGGCGAAGCCTGCGGAGGGCTGGTGGAAGATCAATGTGGATGCTGGTTCTCTTGGTGAGTGGGGTACTGGCTTGGGGCTGGTGTGTCGGAACGAAATGGGGACTGTGTTGGGCTGTGCTACGGTACAGCAGGGGGTGAATTGGGAAGTGCGCGTCGCGGAAGCCAAGGCGGTGTTGGCAGGGGTTCAATGGGGTTTACAAATAGGAGCCTCGCACTTGGTGGTGGAGAGTGACTGTCTCATGGTCATCCAAGCATTGAGGAGTTGTGCAAATGGTTCTAGTGACTTCTCTCTAGTTATTGAGGATATTATTTCCTTGTCTTCTAGTTTTGATTCTATTAGTTGGTCTTTTGTTAAACGCTCCGGCAACAAAGTTGCTCATTTTCTGGCTCATTTCCAACCTGTGGAACTGGAATGGCGCCGGTGGGACGATGATGTTCTGGATAGTGTCATGAATGTTGCATTTGTTGACTTAATAGAGTAACCCTATAATGGGTTTTCCCCTCAAAAATAATGGAGGTAGTATACTTTTAATTTACACTTCAAAATTTGTAAAGTCTCACTCATTATAGATTTCAAAATAGTTTAGGATGGATAAAGTTAACTTGTAACATACTTAAAAATCTATAAATAAATTTTTTAAAAAAAGTCTATAAATAAATAAAAATGGATGCCCTCGTGTCTTTTTTGTTTGTCCTCATTTGATTTTTCACACACATTAAGAAACAAGAGTAAAACGAAGGTCCATATAGTGACATGGGTGGCTTTTACGAGATAAAAACTAAGGAAAGGACAATATTTTATGCATCCCGAAATAACAAGAGAGACAAACAAAATAAGTCAGAGGGAGTACAATCAATTAAGGAATACGATTCATACTCTTTTCTATTCAATCTATTTTAACTTATTTCATAAATAATAAGTTCTAATAACTACAAATAAGTTTGAATAAGTTATAACACCTTATAAGATGAAGTTTCAATAAGCTTTAATAAGTTCAATCTTGTAATACCCTTCATGATTGCTTCAAAGGGATTTAACAGACTACTCATTCCAACAATATGCGTCTTTCTTTTAGGGAGCTTTTTTCCTTAGTTACTCCATAGTTAAGCGTGCTGTGAGTAGTTCAGGGGTGGGTGATACCCGGGAAAGTTTCTTAAGGTGCGCATGAGTGAGGACAAACTGCGCCTGAAAAACTTGTGTTGGTTATTGAGGAAAGTTGTTGGCCCTGGATGCACATTGATGACGATATACTCGACTCCGTATGGGTCGGGTATTACAAATCTAGTTCAAATAAATAATTTGATAAGTTCAGATAAGTTCATATAAATGAAAATCAAGATAACTCAAGATAATTTCAGATAAGTTAAAATAAATTGTAAAGAACACATCTTGAATGCAACTTTTTATAATAATAACTTTTTTCGAAATACACATGCTTTTGTTCCCTATAACACTTCCCATTTCCACACTAATGTTATTGTGGACCAAATCCAATTATTTAACATAGTGACCCTTTTTTTCATATAGTAACCTTTAGAAATCTTAAGTTACACTATACAGTTACTAACTACCATAGTGACCGTTTTTTTTTTAATATAGTTACTATTTCTTACATTAGTTTATCATAATGAAATTTTCATTTTGTGACATAGTAACCTTTTTTTTCACATAGTTAAACTTTACAATCTATATCTACTCATCTTTTACATCTATTTTTTTATATAGTGACCCTTTTTTTCATAAATCACATGAATTAGTATTAGGTCCACACTAATTTAGTGTGGATTAGGTCCATATAGGTTTTTTTACTCCCATCATATAGGTCAACTTGATCCACTATAAATTGTTTATGAGAAGCTAATGAGAAGTGTGATATATTCTCCTACTTGTTCAATGAAAATTCTTGATGTATCTTGGTACATCTACAGATAGATGCACCATGATGTGTCATATTTATATATAATATTTAGGTGTATTTAGATTGCATCTTAGAGCATTTACATTCATATTTAGGCTTATATTGTATTGTATTCTTAAGTTATGCTATTCTACTCCTATTTGATATGTTTTCGTGTTTTTTTTTATAAAATTTCAGGTTTTGAGACCATATTTGGTTTATAATTAGCTAAACTTGAGCATTATGAGCTTTTGGAAGGAAGCTACAATAATGATAAGGATCGTTATGGATATCTTTAGTACGTGTTTGAGGGAAAACAAAGCGGAAAATCATTAGATGAAATATGGAAATTAAATGAGTTACGTCTACTCTTTTGACCATAAATATTGACTTGTTTCTTAGTATTGAATACTTTCAGTGGATTTAAAAGCTAGATTTAAATAGCTTTCCAACGATAGGTGGCACTGCCTCGAGGAGACTTTTAGTTAAGGAGTTATGCTTTTCAGAACTTCACATTATTTCTGCTGTAATCTGCTACTGTGCGCGCGGATCACTAAATCTGCCCATTTTATGATTATTCCGTCTTTTCTTATCTTCTAATATACTTTCCTACTCATGTTAGGATATTTAGCATTTTATATATATATATATAGTATTAAGAATCACTTGTGAAGGAACCCTCTCTCTCATTATTTCCAGTTTGACTTTTCTTCTTCTTTTTCTCTCTACCTTTTTAATTGTAAACCCTAATTTTTCTACTAGTTTATTTCAATGACGTTTTACTATTTCTTCCTCTTTCTTTCGTTGATTTCTTTTAATTATGTTTTCCTTTTATATGTAGTTTTTATTCTTTAATTCATGATTGAGTAGTTCTACATCTAGGGTTTGAGAATCTATGTTTGTATGTTATGAATCTTGATGGATGTTATGGATGATTTGATTAGTCATTGATGTTTTTAATTGATTAGGTTTATTTTGTTATCTTTTGCAATCTGAACAATTGTTTGATTAAGTCTTGCTAATAATGAGTTACAGATCTAAAGGTAGTAGTCATTAGAGCCTTACCCCACAATTACCAAATCTAATTATGTTAGCGATCGTACTGTATATGTTGATATGAGATCGTTAAGACCTGACTGTTGGATTAACCTATGCTCTAGATATTAGACTATTAATTGAATTATTGATGGTGTTTTTGATAGATGTTAAATTATAAACATGGTGAACTATTGCCATAGTTCTTTTTATTTTGGGAAATTTCCTTAGGTACCCTCGAGGTTTGACATAATTAATCCTCAATATACCCTTGTTGAATTTTGAATTAAGTTTCAAGGGTACTTTAGGAAATTAATGCACTTGATTTTTCGTATATAGTAAGGGTATTTTGAGCAAAGTGTCAAACCTTAGGGGTATCCGAGGGATTTTTAAAATAAGAGGGGTAATTTTAGTATTATGCCAAAGTTGAGGGGTATCTCAGGAAATTTCTTTTTTATTTTAATTCTCTTATTTATTAGTTTTAACATTTATTCCTATATTTGTGATTTTGTTTTTCCACATCTTAAAAGTTAGATTAAAATAACCATCTTTATGTGGATTCGACCCTACTTACACTACTACATTATTCGGAGGTTGTGCTAGGAATTTCTTTTGACAGTTGTGCGACAGCCTATCACACCAATATTTATTTTTTACTCATTGGATTACTTTAATTGAGTAAAAGAATAGTGTAACAACGGATTAGCTTGACTATGCCTATAGTTAGAGGAGTGCGTCCTAGGTGTACCGTGTTACACCATACCTTATTGTGTAACAACGTCTCATATGTGCAAACTTATATAACAGTTTCATGTCATTATAACTCTTTCATGTCATTATTGGTGTGTTTCATATCGTTTTGGAGTTATTTCATGTCATTTTAAATCTGTTTCATGTCATTTATAAATTTTCTCATGTCACTCTATTGATATGTTTCAGATTATTAGTACTGACTTCTATGTCATTTTTGATAAAACTTGTATCATTTGCCCTTTATTATTATTTTTCAGCTCTTTATATACCTTATCATTACACAAACAAATATCTTTTTTAAGAGAAATGATATTATTATTACTCACTTTTGTGTCATTTTTCAGCAAGCTTGTATAATTTTCTATTACTTTATTATCATTTTTCAACTCTTTATATACCTTATCATTATTACACAAACTGATATCATTTATAAGGGAACCGATATCAATATTACTTACTTTAATGTCATTTTTCAGCAAACTTATATCATTTTTCCGTATTTTCATTATTATCTTTCAACTCTTTACATACCTTATCATTATTATACAAATTGATATCATTAATAAGATAAATGATATCATTTGAGTTAGCTTGAGCTCGCTCGATTGGGCTCGAAACTCGATAACCTTGCACGCAACTCAATTGTTTTCAATTAATTTATCTTCGAAATAAAGAAATACATTAACACTCAGTAAAAATAAATTGATCTAGTATAAAAGGAAAAAATTATAAAGAAAAGAAGATATAACAATCAAATGCTTAGAATTCAAGGTGAAGCAAAACCTTAAACGAGCTGCTCGTGAAACTTAGCGAGCAGGATTCGAGCAATCCTCTACTCGTGATCTACTCGGTCGATTAGCATCCCTAGTCACAATTTACGGAGAAGAGAAAGCAAATCAGTTGGGAATCTAGAACAACCATGGAAAATTTATCAGAAACAACCTTTTATAAGACACTTTTTGTCAGAAACAACCTTTTAAATTTTTTTTGTCAAGACAAACCTTAAACCAAAATATTTTTGTCGCATAAAATCTTTGGCCGGAAAAAGACCATTGACTTAGTTTTCAGGCGTTGACCATCCCAGCCCTACCCACAAAATCAGCCCCCTTGCTTTCCCCCACCCTCGAAACCACCGCTTTCTTCCCCCCACCCTCAAAACCACTCCCTCCCATTCTCCCACCTCAAATCGACCCCCGACCCCTCCCTCCACCCTCAACTGTGCCCCTCAAACCCTAAATCCCCACCCGAACAAACCTAAACCCTAACAAAGAAAAAGGAAGGGGTGGTTTCGGGGTGGGGGGAAGTGAGGGTTGGTGGTTTTGAGGGTGGTGGGAAGGAAGCGGTGGTTTCGAGGGTGGGGGGAAGAAAGCGGTGGTTTCGAGGGTGGGGGAAAGCGAGGGGGCTGATTTCGTGGGGTGGGGGTGGTTTCGTGGGTGGGGGTGGTTTCGTGGGTGGGTGTGGGATGGTCAACGCCCGAAAACTAAGTCAAGGGTCTTTTTCCGGCCAAAGGTTTAATGTGACAAAAATATTTTGGTTTATGGTTTGTCTTGACAAAAAAAAATTAAAAGGTTGTTTCTGACAAAAAGTGTCTTATAAAAGGTTGTTTCTGACAAATTTTCCAACAACTATTCTAATTTTTATTTGGAAAATTTGCCAAAAAAAAACCATTTACGAGTTCATTTTTGCAAAAAAAAAAAAACCTTATAAAGCATTTTTTGCGAAAACAAACCAAAATCAAATTTTTTTTTGCGAAAACAAACCAAAATCAAAATTATTTTTACAAGATGAAACCTAGCCACCACTACCAGCAGCCCTCAACCCTCCCTCCACCCCCCCTTCGCCCCTACTCTCTCTCCTCTCCATTATTCCCTCCCTCACCCCTCCCAACCGTTGTGCCACCCAGAACGCCACCACCGCTGCGCCACCCAGAACCCACCCCCCACCGCTGCGCCACCCAGAAACAATGGTTTTCGTTCTTCTATTTTTGATAGTTTTCGTTTCATTTGTGGTGGTAGTGGGTTTCGTGGTTGTGGTGGGGGGGTTTCATGGTGTTATGGTCATGTGATGATGGTGGGTTCAGATTTTATGGGTTGCGGAGGGGGAATTGCGGGGGGATGGAGTGGGGCTGCGCAGCGGTGGGGGGTGGATGGACGAAGGGAGAGCGAGAGGGGGAGGGGGAGGGAGGGAAGAAGGGAGAGGAGAGGGGTATGGGCGAAGGGGGTGGGGCCGCCGCCCGAGGGGGTGGAGGGGGGGTTGGGGGCTGCTGGTAGTGGTGGGGTGGGTCGCAGGTGGTGGGGGCTTGGGCTAGGGGGTGAAGTGGGGGCTGCGGGGGTGGGTGGGGGGTTGGGCGCAGGTGTTGGTAGTGGTGGCTAGAGGTGGTCAATTCCGGAAATTCTATGGTCAACACCGGAAAATGATACTAGGTTTGTTTTCGCAAAAAAAATTGATTTTGGTTTGTTTTTGCAAAAAATGCTTTATAAGGTTTTTTTTTTCGCAAAAGCGAACTCGTGAAAGGTTTTTTTGGACAAATTTTCCTTTTTATTTTAGGTGATGCATAATGCCAGTTGTGTTCTCCAACTTCCTTACTTGTTGGAGCCCACCATGGGCAGCACACGAGATAAGGAGATCAAGTTATTGCTAAGTCGTGGGGTCATCCGTTTAACTTTTAATCATCTCTATTCTATATGTCAACTCCTGACCCACCCTCTTTGCCCAAATTACCCCTAACAACCAAACAAAATTACTAATTTTATTCTCTCATTTCTTTTAAGAAAAGAGAAAAAAAATCCCTACAACTACAAAGCAGTTACATCTACACCAGTAAAAACAAAAAATAAAACAATAACTTGAATGACGTTTAAATTAAAAACTTACCCAAAATCACTTACACACGATGTCACGCACGCATCGCGTGCAAAAGATACTAGTTCTTCTGAAGCTAACGCCGGACTTCCGAATAATGCCGATTTTAACGGGCAACTTTGTCCATGAAACCCCTTGATTAAAAGCATGAATCTGAGGTAAAGCAATTGATTGACATATCAACAAAATAAGAAAACGAATTTCACATAAGATGCTTTGAATTCATTAATTTCTCAACTTTACTTAATTTACAATTTATTTACCACTTTGCAATTTAATGTACAATTATGTAAAGGAGGTTGGTGTGTGTCACTTTAACTCACATACCACTTTAATAATTGTATAATTAAGAATAGCCACATTTGTTCCTAAAAAAAAAAAAAAAAGAATAGCCGCCACATTTGATCTAGAAATTGGATATTTGCAAGCAACTTCAACTCCACATTCATTTGGTGATATCCCACATCTTTAATTTATGTATATTGTAACATCAATTAAAAATACAGCTGAAATTGACAAGTTAGTTAAAACTAAAAAGCTGACAACTGAAAGTAATAAATTACTGAAATTAATAAGATAGTTGATCACATAAATTATTTGGTAAATTAGAACTCATATATAATAGCCCAATCCATTGATTTGCTCATCCTATTTTTCAGGTTCAGCAATGGCCTTTTGGGTGTCTCATGCTCATAATAAGCCAGGTGTACTATGGATATTTTGGAGTGAGTAACAACTTTTTTTCCATTTGTGTTTCATATAAAAATATTTAGTTTGAGATGACATTATATAAAGTATACTAACCTCCGCTTCTACACAAGTGCAACAGTTTGACTTTCACATTTGCCAACGTACAACTTTAACCATTAATATCTCTAATTATGTATTTGTAAGAGTTATAAAAAGTTGATATTATGAAAATATTCATTGAAAGAAATCCAACAATATATTATATGATCATTCTTGTTTTTATCTATTAGTAAAGAAAAATACGTTGAAAGTGAGGTGTGTGCATGAATAGTATAAAAGTTAAAGTATTGCACTTAAAAAGAAAAAGAAGAAGTATAGAGAAACGCAACAATTAGCGTCACTTTTTAAGTCGCTAATTGAGTCAGAAGTTTATAAGAAAAAACCCCTAGATACATGAGTTGTTAGGTTTGCACTACAGCAAAAAAAAAATACATTCCTAAGAGAAGTGATAAAGCACTAGCAGCTTTGGGCCATTTGGCTACTAGCAAGGGCTTAAGTGCAAAAAAAATATAAGTAAGGGTGTATGTATAAAATAAAAGGTAACTGTCAAATAAAAGGAAAGTTGTCAAATCTATACGGAAATCAATAAAAAAAAATTGTGAAATAAACAAAAGTGACTTTGAGAACCCTTGTTTGTGTGTTGAAGACACTTGTTGTTTATAAACTAACCCCTATTTATGTGTTTGAGACACTTGTTATTTATAAATCAATCCATGTCTTTGTGTGTTACATCTTACTTTTTGACAAAATCTGGAAAAAAAAGAGTAAAAGTTGCATCGATTAGTGTGTTTAGTCAGTTTTTTTCCACAAAAAGTGCAATTGGTTATATATAAAAACCTCTGTTTGTGTGTTTAAAACACTTGTGTTTGTATGAACCAACCCATATTTATGCGTCTAAGACAATTGTTATTTGTAAATCAATCCATGTCTTTGTGTGACAAAATTGTAATCTCTGGAAAAAAAGGTAAATAACGAATTTTATATTAAACCCTTCAATAATTTTTTTTGCAAAAGGGTCCTTGCTAGTGACCATTTTGGCCACTAGCTGCTATGGCTTTATCACTCCTCCATTCCTAATCATATATGAACAATAGAATCAAGTTTTAATAAGTCAATGGGACGGTTTTTGTGGAGATCCACCCTGCATCCGCCCCAGCTAGATGGGGATGGTAGAGGGTTTGTGGATGATGGAGGCGGGATGAGGATGAAAATTGTGCTCGCCATGGGTGATGGAGCGCGTGTGGATTTTATGTTGTACTCTCCCCACCCTTTCCCGCACCGCTTCACCTCCATTTCATACCCTCCTATTTATTGAAAAACATATTACATATTAATAACTTTAGGATTTTTTGTCCATAACTACCTTACGTACGCTCTTTTTTGCGATTTTTACAAAACTTTGTACAAAACTACCTTTGTTACATTATTATTTGTTGACCACTACTTAAATTTTTTTCGGATGTTGAGTGTAGTTTTCCAGTGACTAAAACCCATATGCAGGTCATGTGACTTGTTATTTTCCTTATTTTATTTCCCCCTTCTATTTTTCCCTCCCTTTTCTACACTAATCTCGTTACCTAACTAAGGATATGCACATGTGTTTTGTACAAAATAGAAAGGGAAATAAAATAGGAGGAATAAAATAAGGAAAATAACAAGTCACATGATCTGCACGAGTTTTACTCACCGGAAGACTACATTCAATGTCGGAAAGGTTTTTTAGGTAGTGGTCAACAAACAATAACGTAACAAAGTTAGTTTTGTACAAAATTATGTAAATAAGGTAGTTTCTCGCAAAAAAGAGCGTAAGTAAAATAGTTATGGACACAAAATCCTATCTTTTATTATAAAATATCCATCTTATTGTATTATTTTTAGTCCTAATTCTATAATCTATTTGATGACATGTTTAAGATGTAATAAAAACATTTTTTCGTGAGGATTTATGACTAAAGTTGGTCTTGTAATTTAGTTCATCAATTAGTGATGAGTTACTGATCTTAAGATTATTCATATATACTATTGTGGCATAATAATATGTGTTTGGGTGGAAGTTTTGTACTCTTGAAGTTTAATTTATAGTTATTATTATCAATATATACTTGAATAATTGCTCATTAGTTTTTTTTTTTTAGTTATTAACAAATATTATATTGAGTTTAGGTGATGGTTCGTTAGCGTGGGTACCCATCCGGGTGTTGAGGCGGAGAATTTTTTTTCTTCTAATATTTAGCTGTTGGGACAGGGATGGATTTGAAAATTTATGCTGCAATTGGGGGTGGAGCGGGAAAGGGGATGAGAATTTTAGCTGGGTACCGGTGTGGAGGAACCATCCTCTTCACCCGTCCCACCCCATTCATATCCCTAACTAGGAGGAGTATATTTTTTGAATAAACTTTGTTATAAGAATCCGTGATATCTTAGCATGTAAAAATACTTCTTTTGTTTTTTATTAGTTCTTCCACTTACTTTTCATGAGCATAAAAGAAAGCGGTATTATTTTACTCAAGAAAAGCAAATAAAAGAAACAGGTATTATGTTTTTTAAGTTATTTTCCCCCTCAACAAAAAAAATACTCAAAAAAAAACTTGAAAGTCAAAGGAGAGAGAAAAATGTCAGGAAGAGGAAAGGGAGGAAAAGGGTTAGAGCACCATTATTGATGATTGAAAAATAAGATAATCCCACTCTCTTTCTAACTTTCTCTCTCTAAAAAATTACATCCCACAATCTTTTTCCCACTTTCTTTTTAACAATGAACCAAAAAAAAAGATCATCCCAACTAATTTTACCTACCCAATTACTTTTTTACCCCACCCAACTATTTTTTCTCTCTCATCACCCCACCATCACTATACAATATTTTTATTATTTACTTTTTAATAATATTTAATATTTATTACTAATTGATAAAAGAATTAATTAAATAAATACATAGTTAGCGTTTTTAGAAATAACTAAATTAAATGCACAAAAATATTGTTTACTTTTTTAGAGTGTAAAAGTAGAAGATGTTTCATATAAAATAAGCATAATTATAGAAAATTAGTAAATAGCTAGAAAAAAAAAATTGTCCAAAATATTACAAAATGGGTCTCTATTTGTACATCTCTGAAAAATAGAGCCATTGGTAATTTTTTTATTTTTTTGGCTTTGTATTTTTTAAGATATTGCATTTTTAATATTTGTAATTGTATTATTTCTCACCTGTCAAATTCTGACACACGCGTCAGAAATCTGACCAAAAGTAATTTTTTTTGCCTTTCCCCCAGCCAAATTCAGCCAAAACTCGTTGGGGAAAGCCAAAAAAAATTACTTTTGGTCAGATCAGGCGGTGGGTCCCACTCCCACGCCTGATCAAGTTTTCACTCGTCCGATGCATTTTCTTTTTTCCCAATCACTCATCAATCTTTTTCTCACTCATTGTTAAGAGCTCTATTTTAAGATCAAGTACTTGATCTTAAAATCTCAATCATGGTTAAGGATGCCTTATATTCTTTTCTAAAACCAGAAATTTTTGCTTTTGAATTTGGATGACAGATTGAAAGTGGAAGAAATTCAGAATATAATTTAGGTACCCTACCAAAATTCACGTAATCTTTGCCTGTCTCATACCTTTATACATTTGACAGACTGTTTCTATGTGGTTAATTATCAAACTCAAACCCACTCCACTTCCACACTCATCATACCACCCATATCTCCCTTCTTTTTAAACTGCCTCTCCCACTTCTCCTTCCACTCAACCATCACAATTCACACACACATTCTCTCTTCCTCTATCTTTCCTACCAAATCAACCATGGCTGAAGAAGCAGCAAAACAAGCCACAGTCTCAGCTTCTGAAGAGCAAGAAGTGGTAACAGATGTTGCTGAAAACACTACTCTTAAGGCACCACCAACTGATGATTCAACCGAGGAGGCGGCGAAGGTTCCGTTGCCGGAGGAGGAACTAACTGAAACCAAGACTGTCGTCGACAGTGTCGCCGCCTCCAGTGCTGATGATGAGGAGGTAACTAGTGGCTTAAAACTTGCTGCTATAGACAGCAATGCCACTCATGAAATAATCAGTGATAACAATAAGTTCCCTGATAATGAAAAGAAAGCATTGGCTGAGCTTAAGCAGCTCATCCAAAACGCTCTTAACAACCATGAATTCACATCTCCAGCAGCAGCAGCAGCAGTAGTGGCCGAGGAGGGTCCAGTTTCAGCTGAAGCTGAAGCCGAGAAAACCATTGAAGAAGTAATCAAAGATGAAACCGCCAATGATGTGCCAGAAGAACAATATAAGATCAGTTCTGTAGATGAGGACGGTACTAAGACAGTTGAGGCAATTGAAGAAACCATTGTGGTTCATCAATCTGTTGCACCAGCAGAGCAGGAGACGAAACCTGACTGCTGCTCTGCTGATGTAGGATCTTCACCTCTTGCTGTTGTTACACAGCAAGAGGCGAAGACAACGCCGGAGGCAAAGGAAGCTGCAGCTTCCTTATTACCTCCGGAGGAAGTGTCCATATGGGGTGTACCTCTCTTCAAGGACGAAAGGACGGACACCATTCTATGGAAGTTCCTACGCGCTAGGGACTTCAAAGTGAACGATGCGTTCGCCATGATAAAATCCACCATTAAGTGGAGGAAAGAGTTTAAAATCGATGAGTTGCTTAAAGAAGATTTCGGTGATGATTTGGAAAGAAGATGGTTTTTATGCATGGATTTAGCAAAGAAGGTCATCCTGTGTGTTATAATGTTTATGGTGCTTTTCAAGATAAGGAATTATACCAGAAAACATTCTCTGATGAAGAAAAAAGGCAGAGATTTATGAAATGGAGGATACAGTTCTTGGAGAAAAGTATTAGGAAGTTGGATTTTTATCCTGGTGGTATTTCTACTATTGTTCAAGTTAATGATCTTAAGAATTCTCCTGGACCTGGAAAATGGGAGCTTAGGCAATCCACCAAACAAGCCCTTCATTTGCTTCAAGATAACTATCCTGAATTTGTTGCTAAACAGGTCAGTTTTCATTTTCTCAACTATATGCTGTACTTTTATACTATTCCATATTTTTTTAAGGATATATATTTACCATATCTTTGTACTAGTAGTCATAAATATAGTTTGTTACTATTTCGAAAACAAAAAATTTGATAGGGACCTTTTTTTCAATATTAGCATAGGGCATCCATATTATTCGGGTCGGGGATGTCTCTGTCCTAATTTACCGTGCTTGTTTCTCATTTTCCATAGGATTTAAACAAACAATCATTTGCTTTGAATATGTGTAGTACTTGCATTTGAAAGATAAGTATTTGCATTAGAAATTACAATTATTAAATATGGCTACAATTTCCCATGTAAAAACGAGAACAAATATTAAATGTGAGCCATGTAGCTACAACTTTAAATGTAAAAATAAAGACAAATGGTCTGTTCTTTTCGGCATAAAACAACTGAACTGAATTGAATTGAACTGAAATGAACCGAACTGAACTGAACTGAATTGAACTGAACTGAACTGAATTAAATTATAACTAATTAATAGTAATGATTATCATTTAGGAACTGAACTGAATTGAATCAAGCGAAGCAATCGAATTGAATCGGGCGAACGAATGAGCGGGCGGGCGAAAATAAGCTGGGGAGAACAAAAGAGGAACAAAAAATTATTTGATGAGGGAATCTAAATAGTGTAAAATATCAATATGATGTATCTATTAAAAAATGAAGAAAGTATTGGATTGGCTCAGGGGCGAGACATAGTAGAGGCCTAAGAGGACCATGACCCCTGCTGAAGGCCATGTTGTAATCATGTTTAGAATTCTTTGTTAAACTGGTTCCCCTCCACAATCAAACCTGACTTCACACATAGATTAACTAATTTTTTTATTTTTTTTTTTGGCAAAGAGATTGACTAATTAATCTTACATTTGTTATTTACCTCATTATACAAAACTAAAAATAGAAACTGACGTCATGCCGAACATGCAATAATTATATGTTTCCTTGTTGCAAATATTTGTGCCACATTACGGGAGTATAGTTGGTGTTGCCTTGGTTCCTTGTTAGCTTTTGCCACTTACTTTTTCTAATTTGTAAAATATTATAGTGACATTTGAAGTGTTTATGTTACTTTTATGTTTGATTTCCGTAGGTGTTTATCAATGTACCATGGTGGTATGTGGCAGTCAACAAGATGATAAGTCCCTTTTTGACCCAGAGGACTAAAAGCAAGTTTATAGTTGTTGGACCTTCCAAATCTGCGGAGACTCTTTTCAGGTTTAGCTTTTTTTTTTTTTTCTCTTTTGTTTATCGTACTCCCTCCGTCCCGTAATATAGTTTCCATTTCCATTTTGGGTGTCCCAAAATATAGTTCCTATTTTCATATTTAGTTCCACATATTTCCGTAATTTGTGTAGAAAAACCGTGTCCTATCATTTATTTGCTTCTTGAATTTTGTTTTTTCCTTTGTTTATTCAACCCAAGTGTTACAATTAATGCTCTTTCACCAATTATTCTCCATTTTCTCTTCTAAAATCATCTTTTCCCATACAACATTTATTTAAATAAACAAAAAATCTTTACTATCCCTCTTAGTATCTACTTGCATAAATTACCGTGAAAAAAAGGGAAATGGGAACTATATTATGGGACAGAAAGAGTATATAATAGTAGGTACATTTGGAATAATAAAATTAATGTCATCATTGTTTTATAATACTACGAAATTTTTTCAGCTACATTACTCCGGAGCAAGTATTAGTTAAATACGGGGGATTTAGTAGAGGAGAGTTTGGAAACAAAGATGGAGCAACACAGATAATTGTGAAGCCAACAAGCAAGGAAACTGTAGAATTTGCCGTCACTGAGGTGAGCCTTATTGCCTTTGCTTGTCTGTTCTTTTTGGGTTTTTAAAGGATATTGATCGTATCCGCCAACTATATTTGAAAACAATATAGTCATATGAAATTTTATTATATATGAATCAGTAGTTATCTTTGCAAAATATCAAATTTTCATAATTTTTATTGATACGAAATCAAAATCATGAATGATCTTAAAAATAACAAGAGTATGGACAAAAAGATAAATTTTTTGGTGGACATAGTTAAATTTAGATGGTTTGGACAATATTTAAAGAGTCATCACTTGATAATTTTTTTTATAGAAAAGAGTTTTTGTCAATGGTAGCCCTATATATTAACACTAACTAAAACTATTACTCTCTTGCACCTAAATGAAATAAAGAAGAAACTCAAGAAGAATGCTGGAAGGAAAAAAATAAAGTTTTTTATTTTATTTTATCACACTAACCATCTATGCGGTGAGAAATATATATCATAATTCTTCAATATTCATATACATATACTACCGAGCAGCAGATGATAACCTAGTGATGTTGACATCACCCTCAATCCTAGAGATTCTAGGATGGAGTTTTACCTCTTACAAGAGTGATCTTCAACTTCCCCACTACTTGCAAGGGACTTCAACTTATCTTTCAAAAAAAAAATTCTTATACTACGTTCTTATTAATTTGTTTTACCCATTTACTTTTTGAAAGAAACCAAAAAGTAAGTGTATATAGTGGTCATAGTCTCATAGATAGTCATGTGGGTAGTTGTTGTGACTTGTGAGAAAAAAAAAGTAAAAAGTAGGAAGAACCATTAGATATACCGTGAAAAAATTAAGTGAAAAGAACGAATAAATACAAAAATAGTACTCTTTTTATTCTTTTTACTATTCATAATTAGAGTGAATCTTCATAATTCTTCTCAAATATATAAGAAAAAAATAGTCGTGTGAGGTCTTGTTTGATTCGTATCAATAATTACTTTATTAAGTTTAAATAAGTGCATTGGAAAACATGCACATGTTTAAGTAGGGAAAATAAAAAGGAGTTAGTCTTGCATGGACCTGATCCACATTAATATTATTGTGGATCAAAGCCACTTATTTAACATAGTGACCCTTTTTTCATATAGTAACCTTTTAAAATATTAAGTTACACTATACAGTTAATATCTACCATAGTGACCGCTTTTTTTAATATAGTCACTCTTTCTTATATTAGTTTATTATAATGAAATTTTCACTTTGTGATGTAGTAACTTTTTTTGCACATAGTCAAAATTTACAATTTATATCTACTCATCTTTTATATCTACTTTTTTTTATATAGTGACCTTTTTTTTTCTTCATAAAACACATGAATTAGTATTAGGTCCACACTAATTTAGTGTGGATCAAGTCCATATAAGTTTTTTACTTATAATGATAAAAGAATGGAGGAAATAATAACTTTTGCTTAGAACAAAGATTTCCATTGGATTCTTGCACTAGCTAGTATTTTTAGTGGAAGTGAATCTTGGGATCAAAACCTAGCGGGGTGGAGAAAGACCCCACCTTCGACACCGATTTTCAGGTAAAGATAAAAAGCAAAAGGGAAAGTAGTACTCCCTCCGTCCCAAAATATAGTTCCCATTTCCCTTTTTTCACGGTAATTTATGCAAGTAGAATCTAAGAGGGATAGTAAAGATTTTTTTTGTTTATTTAAATAAATGTTGTATGGGAAAAGATGATTTTAGGAGAGAAAATGAAGAATAATAGGTGAAAGAGCATTAATTGTAACACTTGGTTTGAATAAACAAAGCAAAAAACAAAATTCAAGAAGCAAATAAATGATGAAACACGGTTTTTCTAGACAAATTACGGAAAAATGTGGAACTAAATATGGAAATGGAAACTATATTTTGGGACGGAGGGAGTATATCCCATCCAATTTTTATGAGTTTATCGACTTTTTTAGGTACAAAGTTTTAGGAAAAATAGGTATAAGAGTCCTAGAAGGAAAGACAAAACATTAATTTATTGGCATATTGTATTGAAGTAATAAACAACTTCTTTAAAAAAAAAAAGTAATAAACAACTGGTGGGACCATTCTAAAAACAGAAAAAAAAAGTGGGTAAAATAATAAGAGATAACCCAAAAAGAAAAGTGGGTAAACTAATAAAACTAGATAGAGTACTATATGAATTCTTAGGAATGACCATTTTACTTCTATGAAGGGAAGTAAAGAAAAGTGAATTTTAAAATCAAACGAGATTTCCAAAACACATTTTACTTTTCCTTTGTGTTAAGATTGCAAAAATTGTAATTTTTATGGCTACCAACTTATAGTATTGAACATGAATTGGAATCATCTCGAACTCAAACTTTAGTTCGAATTTGGCCTTATAATTCAGAATATTCAGAGTTCAAGTTGAGCTCGAGTTTGACTTGTTAAACAATGTTTAAACAATAACTATTAGGAACTAACTATTATTTACTACTTCCTTCATTCTAAAATAAATGAAACACTTGTCATTTTAGACCGTTTCAAAATAAACGAAATGTTACTATATTTGATACTTACTTCTCTCTATATCTCTATTCATTCAGCCCCGTCCCTGACATTTTATGGGCCCTGGGCGAACTTTAAAAAATAGGCCCCTTGTCATTTTTTAAGATGTGAATATCTTTCAATAAAAACAAAAAAAAATTATTCAACATAACACTAGTACACAACTTAATACATTAAGTTCTAAGAAAACTTACCTCTTCCCGAAAATAATATAAAGCAATTTCTTCAAGCATTTTATGATGAAAAATCAGAAAAATAGAAAGTTACATATTGCTGGAATAAACAAATTTCCCCCTCTCTTTGGGCCAGATTAGTATAAAACGTTAATCAGAGAATAAAAATATTACATTTACATCACATTATGGAAATTTCTTTGTTCCAACTTTTCAATAATTATAGTGGGATTTCACATCAACAAATGAGATGTATCAACATAAGTAAATCAACAAATTATTCCGAAAATCTGCAACAAATCCAAGTAATCAATCCTCTATGTTACTAAATTAACAATTTATACATACTACTAATTACACAAAACAACAATTCTCACCAACTCAGTTGCAGATTTACCAAAAAAAAAAAATTACATAAACAAGTCTCATTTATTTTAGATGAATTCGTCTAAGGATAAGAAAATTAGCAAGAACACAAAAAAATTATTACCCAAATCGGCCAAGATGAAGTACCCAGAATTTCATATGATTATTTCCTTTTCACACCTTTGATCTTTGTCAAAAATTAGAGCTTCCGGGACTAAGAATGGAAATTAGCTAGAAACGAAATATTAAAGAGGTTGAGATTTTGAGAATATGGAACAAAAGAATGGATTGAGTTCAAAATTTTAATTTAATCTTGGAAAATTTATATCAATGAAGGAAGGTTGAATAATTGATAATGTCATACAATCATACATGTATATTCGTTATCAAAGTTTCAAAAGAAAATTGAAAATGGAAGCTTTTTATGCATTTGGGCTTCCTGTATTAAGTGTGTCAGAGTATTTTTGGGACGGAGTTTGGATATATGATATTATTTTAATCCTTCTACCTTTTAGTCCCTCTTTTTCTTTCTCTCTATCTTTCTATTTTCCTAAATCCTCGTGCCAACGCCATATGTTTCATTTAAAATGAGACAATAAGATATGTTGCAATTATTATGAAACGGAGAAAGTAATCATGATTTTCTTGTGTTGATAATCAGCAAGTAAACATTCTTATATATGATGTATGCAGGCATGCCATTTGACATGGGAGGTGAGAGTGCTAGGATGGGAAGTGAGCTATGGTGCTGAATTTGTTCCCAATGCTAAAGATGGTTACACTGTTATTATTCAAAAATTGAGGAAAGTGGGACCCACTGAAGAAACTATTATTAGCAACACCTTTAAAACTAGTGAGCCAGGTAATGTTGTTCTCACAATTCATAATTCTTCCTCCAAGAAGAAACGACTCCTTTACCGCCTCAAATCCAACCCTACTTTTGACTAAATAAAAATCCCTTCCCCCTTTTTTTTTTTGTTTTTAATATTCTTATTACTATTTTAGAAATGCCTTTTATTTGTATTCGTGATTAATGTTAATATTAGTTTTTTGAATGTGGAGAATGATGGGTATTATAATGTGTATTTGAAAATATTATATTTATTGAGTTGTTTGTGTGTGAATTTTTTTGTTGTTGAGATCAATTGAATTTTGAATTTTACTATATGGATTCTTGAAGCTTGTTGCTCTTACAAAAGAACTGTACGCCAAATTCCAAAATTTGATATGTACGAGATGCAACTATAAAGATGTATGTATCGCAGATTCGCAATATAAATAATAAGTACTTAATAGGTTAAATTGAGTGATCTATTAGGCTATTTTGAAATTTTGTTTCATCACACTAACTTCAACAACAATTTTTACTCGGTCTCCCAACTTTTACTCCGTCCACAAGCAAGGAGATGTCAGCTATGCTATTTTGAAAAGTTGGATGTGTCTTAAATGAGGTGATCTATTAGGCTCCATTCTTTTGGACTGAAAGAATCTAAACTGAAATGAACTGAGAGAAACTGAAATACAAAGAGTAACTGAACTGAATTGAACTGAAAATAAGTCTAAAATAATATAGCCTAACGTATGATTTACCTAAGTACTCCATCTGTTATTTAAAGAACTACTTGGTTACTATTGATACAAAATAATGTAATCAGAGAAAAGTTGTAAAATATCGAGTCCACTTAGTTCTGATGTAAGGAAAGTAATTTTTCATGAAATGGGCAAAAGCGAAAATGTGAGCGATTATTTTGGGTTGACTTAAATAACTGTAGTTTTAGAGTGATATACGAGAGCAAAAAAAAAAAAATACTTTTCCATTTTTTAATATTTGGAATGTTTTTCATTTTAAAAAGTTTTCTATTATTTGTCATGTTTTCCATATTAGAAAGTACTCTATTACTTACAATGTTGACATTTTAGAAAGTGCTATAACATAGGGATTATGGGATTCTTTTTTATTTATCTCTCAATCTATCTCCTCTCCTTGGTCCTAGTACACATTTCAATGTTACAAGTAGAAAACGAAGAAAAGATATCATATGGTACCTAGTTAAATTCTTTTTTACTTATATTCTAATAGAGTAGCAAGTCTTAACTCTACAACTCTAATCAACCTCAAATCATCCAAAACACCTTCACCGCCTGTAATAGGCGGATTTATCCACTCCTATAATACGGCTGACTAGTTGATCAACCAGAATGCCATGGAGTCTTGTACCATGTAAATGTAGCATACATCAAGACTCTGTTTGGTTGGGTGTAAAACATTTTTCAGTGTAAAATGATTTTCATGGAAAACAATTTACAATGGAAAACACAATTCCAAAATTAGTTTTCCGTTGTTTGGTTCCATGTAAGAAAAACGATGAAACGAAGGAAAAATAAAAGGGAAAGTAAGGAGGTAGTGAAAGGAGTGCAAGAGAGATAAGGATAAGGAAGGAAAACAGATTTCCCTTCATATTGAAGGGAAAATGGTTTTCCATCGTTGGAAGAGCAATTGTACTCATAGGGAAAATGAGTTTACACTCTGCAAACCAAACAATGTAAAATTGAAGATAGATGAAAATATTTTACGCCCTACCAAGCGGAGCCAAGTGATCAAACCCCTGCTTTCTCAACAGTTATTCTACAATTTTAATCAGTCAGTTGAACCATTTGTCCTACAACTTTATCCGACCATCTAAAAGTATGAGCAATGTTAAAACTTATAATTCCTCTGTCTATTACTCGCAACGTTTTTCACTTTTGGTGATTTTCTATTACTTGCAATGTTTTTCATTTTTGACAATATATTCTCTCTTTATCTCTCCGAACACATGGGTTTCTTTTTTATCTACGCTCTCCTCTCTTTAGCCCTTATGCAAAGGAAAACATTGCAGGTAATTAAAACAAATGAAGTATTTACTAAAGAAGTTAAGTGGTTGTTTGGTATACAGTAAATTATGTAGGCAAGGAAATTCCCATGATTTTCTAATTTGGCTAGCTGTTTGGTTGATAGGAAGTGGGGAAAATGGGGGCAATGAAAATTCATGGGAATTTGAAATTCCCACAAAATGTAGGAATTTATTTACCTACCCTTCCCTTGGTCACTCACAATTCCTTCATAAATTCCTATGCATTACAACTTCCCTTATGACTACCAACCAACTTAGACTAATTCCTAGGAATTTCATAAGGGAATTAAATTCTCACAGATTGTAAATTCCTATGGAAAAATAATTCCCATTGCAAAGCACTAACGGCCCGTTTGGTAAGAGGTTATAAATGGTAGGAATGGTAATGCATTATAGTGTAAATTTGTACTAGAAATCCAATGTCATTACCAATGGTAATGCTACCTCATCACAAGATATCCATTTTCTTCCTAAAATCTCATTACCATCCATTACCACTTGGGAATGTGGTATTGGGTGGTAATGAAAATTTATAAAGGGAAACCCATGTTTTGTGATAAAGTTTCATTCCCATGGTCATGGACATGTGAAAATCTTTACAAATTTACACTAAATTTCATTACCATTACCACTATTTATAACCACTAACCAAACGGGCCGTAAGAGAACTGGTGCGGATTATTTATTAAAATATGTTTGGCGTTAATGAAAATATAAATTCAGCTGACTCGTGGCACTAGTGGGTGAACATTTGGCAATAATGGTGGCACCAATTTGGGACACACACGAGTTATTTGTTTACTTATTGTTGGAATCTGCACCTGGATAACAGCCCAAAGGGTTTATTCAATCCATTTTGGGTCCAAGACCCAATAGAAGATAATGCAGTGGACCATGATACTAAAGTCCATGCCCTTATATACCACATGCTCACAGTACTATAGATAACAAGTCATGTTCGTTCTCATTTGGCTCAACAATCCATATGTTGCAGGAGATGTAAACACTCATAAACTCCAATTTACTCCATACATGCCATGCTTAAGTCATGGAGGTAACTACCATTTTTGGAGAAGTCTTGAGAATGGATGAGAAAAGACGAATATATAACAAGCAACTGATTTATTCGGGAAAAGACGAATATAACATAATTTCGGATTACTATGTTTTCAGTTGGTCTTGTAAGAGACAATCGTCTTCTATTTTAAAATTAGGCAACGACCCAAGCCAATATTAAAAATAGAACGGACCACCATTCTGAATATAGTGACTAGTTTAATCTATACAGTGACTAATTTAATCTACGGTTTTTTCACCATATACCCCCGACAAATTGGAAAATTCACCATATACACTCAATGTTTCAGTAATTCACCATATACCCCTAGGTTTTCAAAACTGTGCACCATGTACCCTTTTTGCTAACGGATGTTAACTCGCCGTTAGTTTTATTTACGATTTTGCCACCATTATCCCCTAACCCTAACCCCTAACCCTAACCCTAACCCTAACCCTAATGCCTAATTAACCTTACCCTCAAACCCGGCCCCCCCCCCCGCCCCCCCACCCCACCCAACCCCACCCCCGCCCCCCCCCCACCGCCAACCCCCACCCCCTCCCCCGCCATCCCCTTGCCCAGCCCATCACCCCCTCCCCCACCCTTACCCCTCCCCGTTGATTTCCCTCCCTCCCCCACCCTCCCCGTCGATTTCCCGCCTAAACCCTCCCCTTCCCCTGCTGAATCGGGTAGAAACCCCAACCCATAACAAAAATGGGAGCTAACGGCGACCCAACAACGAACCCAGCAGGAACTCGACGATCCCACCGGCGAAATCAAACTCGACCTCCTCCGTTTTCGCCGCCCAAAACCGAACCCCCTCCCATCTGTTTTCGAATTTCGGGCTACGAGAGAGGGGGATTTTTCGAATTTCAAGGGGATTTCGACGGTGAACGAAGAGGGGGTGGGGGACTTCGATGGTGAAAGAAGAGGGGGTGGGGGATTTCAATGGTGAACGAAGAGGGGGTGGGGGAGGGGGAGATCGACGGGGAAGGGGGAGTGTAGACACATAATCGTGTCTCCCCATTTAAGGATCCGATAATGAGGCATACCGTGGTCCTAATTGGTCCGTTCCAAGGGCAGAGCAGTCCGAAGAGCCATTCAAAACCATTTCGAAAAGTGTTAAAGTCCTATTTTAAAAGCCCAATTAATTCACTAGTGGAAAAAAGTTCAACCGCTGCGGTCAAAACTGGGCTTACCACTGCGGTTTTGGGCCGCAACGGTTGGGCTAGCAGCTTTTATGAAGGATTAACTGCTGCGGTTCAAAACCGCATCGGATGGTCACTAACTGATGCGGTTTTGGGTAAAAACCGCAGCGGTTAATGTGGTTAACTGTTGCGGTTTTGACCCAAAACCGCAGCAGTTGACCACCCCCAAAAACCAAAAAAAATAAATTTATTTTTTGCATTTTTTTCATTATTAATCAATATAAAATCAATAGTATATATCAATACTCATTTTATTAAGCATATTATGCTTAATTGAAGCATAAGCATAAATAATTAGATACATAAAAATATTATATGAAATAATGCTATGTTTGTACAAGGTATTGATGCATTACATATACACAAAAAAAGAACTTCAAACTGTTACACAAAAATATTATATGAAAAACTTTACATACATAACAGCCCCATGGGTTTCCCTAAAAGATATTACACAGCTCATAGCCAACTTAGCCCATCAAAGTATAGCATATTATAATACTATAATATGGTAATAATCAAATTCATAAGATTTCTCCAAAGAGACCTGACAATAGGCAACTGAAATATAAGCTCATTGAAAACTCAAGGTTGGAAGAGAGCCTTGAAATCAGTTGATGGACCACCGACAAAAGCCATAATCCTAGCCCCTGATCTAGGTATGCAAGCTCCTAATACATGGGCAGCAATACAGAGTGATGTTCCTGTACACCAAGTTGCCCTTTGATCTGTTGGCACTCCCCAAGGATCCTTCTGAAGCTCCTCTAGCAACTACACTCACCCAATCACATTTCCATCATCAAATAATTCATAGCAACAAAGGGAGAAGCAGCAATCAACAACCAAAGTCTCCTGATATTCGACAACAACAAAAACAGCACAAGCCACAAAAGAATTCTAAGACCAATAGTTATACAAGTCAGCAAAATCATAATCTACATTACACTACAGACATTATCAATCAAAACCACCAATTCCAAAGCAGAATCACTATCAAGAACAATCACATCAATATCATAAAATCATAATGCTAACTAAAATTAATCAAGTAAACTACTCCTATTAAATCAATACAAAATACAAGTCAAATGAAAATAAAAAAGAGCTCCAAACTTTCAACCCAACATGATCAAATGATCACATACCGAATTCAAGGTAAACTCGCACTCAGAAGCCGGCAATAAGAACCGGTAAATACTCTCAGAAGATAAACCACCCTTAACACCAGCAAAAACCCGGGAAACCGGTTTCGGCATATTCGAAAAAAAATTAAGCTGCTCCATCACCTGATCTTTACTAACTTCCTTAGACCCTTTAAACACATAACACTTAGGAATCAACCCAAATAATCAAGTCATAAACCTCAAATATATTCACATAATAACAAAATAAAGATAGCTAGCGAGAGTTACCTGCAAGATACTCATTATTGAAAAGACTATCAAATACATTAGAAACGAAAATTGAGTCTACTACGAGCTTGAATAAAAGAAAAAAACAAAAACGCAAATTGAAGAACAACAAAAGAAGTAAAAATTGATAGAAGTAGAAATGATCAAACCATTCCAAACGCTGATTTTGAGAGCTTCTTTGTTGAGACCTCAGACATAATTCCCCAAATACCTTTGCAGCAAGTACGCTACTTGATCCTCCAACATCTTCTTCGTCGATCAAACTGTGAAAAATTTATCTCACAATCGAAAACACAAAATCAAACAATAAAACGAAAAAATTCTGTTGCCGCAAAAAATCGAACATCTACTGTGCGTAAAATGATCGAAATTGAACGCGCCAAAAATCTGGGAAAGAAGATTCGAGGATTGCAAAACAAGTCTGGCAGTTTCTACAGAGAGAAAAAGGTGATCTGCCTTTCTTTCGGTATCAAACTCAGAGTGTGTGGAATAGAAGGTAAATTACCGAAACAACTCAAAACCACCTAAATTCCTTCAGATTCCCATGCCACCACATCATCAATCAAATTACCGAAACAACTCAAAATTTCAGTGTCTAACCATCAACAGTATTCAACAATAGTAAAACTCATGTATCTCCAACCAAAATTCAAAATCATCAAACAATTAACCACAAAACAAAGAACAAATCAACAAAATTAATCATGAATTTAACAATTTTCTTTACCTTATCAGGATGAAGATAAACCTTATCACGAAAAAGCAAAACAACACAAGCTTCATCAACAGATCTCGCAACTCCCATACTTTCACAAGTCTTCAAAAATTCATCATATCCAATCACCTCTTTACCTTCTTCTCCAAGTTTCTTCTTCAACGACGAGCTACCACATAAACGACGCAACTGTGTCTGACCACCTTCGAACCCAAACTTCATGGTCCGCGGCTTCAGTGGTTCAGTCGGAGCTTCGTGCAAATCGTGCGAATCAATGACCATACGTGGTGGTGGGGTTCAGTCGAAAGAGAGATAGGAGGTTCGTGAGGATAAGGAAGGGTGTTGGTGAATAATGGTGGTGTTGGTGTTGGTGTTGTTTAGTTTAGGGTTAGAGGATCAGAGGAGTTAGAGAGATTAGAGGGTTAGGAGGAAAAAGAGGCGGGTGAGAGGGTGAGAAATTGCGGGTTTAGTTTTGGGGGGGCTTTTAAACTAAACGGGAAATGGGCTGCTGAATTGGGAAAATGGGCAACATTAACCGCTGCGGTTCTTAGAACCGCAACAGTTAACAGAAAACCGCAGCGGTTGTTTGTTAACCGATCCGGTTTTCTAAGAACCGCAGCGGTTTGTGTTGCTCAATTTCCCACCCAAAATTTCGAAGATCTACCGCTTCGGTTATCTTAAGGACCGCAGGGGTTGTGATGTGACATATAGCGTTTTTTCTACTAGTGATTATTCATGATAATTAATTGTATTTGAGCCCAATTCTTTGAAAAGCCCAATTAATTGATTTATTTTAATAAAAAAAATATTTTCAAAAGATATATTTTTAATGTCAAGATCAGATTTTATCCCGTAAAATCAGATTTTCGTAATTAAAGGATAAAAGAAATCTTTTTAAACGCGTTCTAAATAAAGCTGGCAAAGGCACGGCAGGAGCCAGGCTGTACCTACGCCTGGAGCAGGGCCTCGCGCCTGGCGCACGTCTATGCGTCAGGCGCATCTCTGTCCACGTGTCAGGTGCACTAATCTGCACTTGACACGTGGATTTCTGACTCATTCAGAGTCCTGCGTCAGACGCGACACTCTGCTTGAGACGCGAATTTTCTTTCTTATCTTTTTCAAAGCGCATACAATGTGTACACTTTTTATTGGTCATGTCGCGTCATACGCTTGCCACGTCAGCTACGCTTGGCGCAGCAGCCGCGTGAGGCGCAATGCTGTTTTCTCTATAAATACGCCTGATTTCCGTACAAATTTCACGACGGATTTTTCATATTAACACACTTCGAACTCGACGAATACTTTACGAATTCTCTCTACGAACTAAAAAACTTCCCTACAAAACTCATAACTTTCAAACACAAATACATTCAATCTACATACTTTCAGACATTCAGATTTCCAGGCTTCACGATTGCTCGTCCCGAAGGTTGTCAATCTCTTAGACCGAAGCCACGGTATAATCCTGAGGGTCCTTAAATAAATTATTTTTATATCAAAGTTACTAATAGTTTTCTTTCCTGATGTAGATCTTTAATATAAATCGCTCTACTATATATTCTAAACCTTTTTTTTTCCTTCTTTTTATTTCTTTTCATATATTATTTTATGCCTGCCTGATCATTATATGCATATTATATGATTGTCCCTATTTTATTGCTTTTATAACTCCACATGTTATTTTTGCTAATCAAAGACCTAAATAAATATTCTAACATTAATCAGATTAATTTGGACAACTTGCTAGGTTCCCTGTAATATTGATTGCCTACTAACATGTCACTAAAAATTATTCTTTTTATGTGTTTCCTAAACCAATTTAGACTAAATATTTTTAGGGTGCTTAAAATATTATATGATTATTCTTTGGCATAAATTCTGTAATGAATCGATATATAGTAGAGGCCAACTTTGGGTGAATGTGGTTCATTATGACTATATTCGTACCCTCACCCCCGAACTTAATCTTTGGTTCATTTTGACCATCTATGGAGTCAGGACGGGGAAATCTACATTGGATAATTTGTCCCTATGATTTTCCCATATCCAATTAGGTTTATGATTCTTCCTAAAAAGAATTGTTGGCGACTTCTTTCAATACAAAACAATTTTCAATAAAACCTTTACAGTGGGGTAGTCAAATCCTAATACGCGCTCACACTGCGTAGGCGAAATAAAAACACGCCTACAATTTGGTGACTCCACTGGGGAGGATTTAAAAAAAATTAATTTTTTTAAATGAGTGGGTGAAACTTGAAAAATACGATTCATTCTTATTTTTATGCCTTAGAATAATATACAGTTTTGCATATACATGGCTATTGTTCAGCCACCATAAGGACGATCTACCTTGCCTCATTAGCACATGTTCTATGTGTGAGGTCACCCCCGGGGGGTTTGCGCTTTGTCCTTCCAAAAAGCTTCCTGAGCGATAGTGTTGGATCTTAAGGGATGTTAATGGGTAGGGTAAGGCTAGACCCTTACCCATACCCTAACTTTTGGATATAGACCCATACCCTACCCATACCCATACGGTAAATTTTTTTAGGACCCTTACCCGTACCCGTAGGGTCCGATAGGGTATGGGTAGGGTCTAGGGTCTAAAATGGGTCCAACACAAAAATAAATCCGCTTACATTTTCACATGAATATTTAATCGTTAAGCACAATTTAATATATTAATTTTGCAATTAGCACACGTAATATCACGTACATTCCATACCAATACGTATTTTTTGCATATCCCAAAAGTCTCGTACATCACAATATAAATAAATATATTTTTACGTGATTGCGATTTGCGGCTAGGGTTCCTAATTAAGGGAGGGTTTTAGTTTTATTAGAAGTCTGCTGGAAGGATATGTTTATACATATATTTATTTTAATTTTAAAAAATAAAAATATATATTTTAGTTTAGATGGGTCTATGGGTAGGGTTTGGGTAGGGTCTGGGTATTTGAGGAGTGGACCCTTATCCGATAGGACCAAGACCCATACCCTACCCTTACCCATAGGGTCCAAAAAATTAAGACCCATACCCTAATTTTAGGGTAGGGTCTGGGTGGATCTGGGTAGGGTCCTGGACCCATTGCCATCCCTAGATCTTAGTCATAAGCAAACCTACCCAACCATGGCATTGTTCTCTTGTTCCTGACTTGAGAGGAGTGCGTCTTACACGTGGCCATCTCTTTAAGCAGGGGTACGAAACGTGGGATCAATCTCTTAGTCATGGACCCTTTTCAGACTGAACCTAAACCTGACCAATAGTTTCAAACATAGAACTGGACTTTAGGTTGGAACTTTTGCATCCATGTTATATGACATTTGCTTGTGATTGCAAGTTATGCTTGCTATTATTTTGTCAAAGTGTCATTATTATGCGTCGTTCCTAAAAACCGCGTTTAAAAACAAGCAAATTTCCGTCAATCGGCCAATTCGTAGCCTAAATTCCCGAAAAACGTGTCGGGGAGTAGTGCGCTAAACGCATTAAGTTGCGCCTGGCGCACCACTCCTGCGCCAGACGCACGTCTGTGCGCCGCACACAGCAATGCTGCGTGGCACGTAATCTGTGCATCGCACGCTTTTCATCAATTTAGCCGTCGTAATTGTCGATCCTATGTTCAGTCCTATGTGCGTCTGTCTGCCTGCATTCGCGTAATTTGGTCATTTAGGCTTATCACCTAATTCAACATATAAAAATCAGTCTTTTCATGCAAGGTTAAGTCTTTTCTAAAAAAAATGCATCTAAAGAGTCATTATAGAGTTAGAGTTGTCATGCATGTCTACCTCTTCCCATTTTCTCCCTGCTGTTCAACTAATCTTCCCTATCAATTCTATCCTTATCATATACATCAATTTCAAAAACTTCCATTTTTCAAGATCAATCCTACACCCTCTTCTGTTCTACCTTTTTTTCAAAAACATTTACTAATCATCATAATACCACGACATTTTAAAAAAAAAAATTCAAAATTAATCTATCATCTTTTCTTAACAAAAGATAAAAACAAGGGGTTCCTTTCAAAAACGAATTTCGAAAATTCTAAGCCTAGTCTAAACACCTTCAATCCAATTCAATCCAATCGACCCAATTCACTTGCATTCATTCTAGGCCATATGCATTAGAGTCCATTTTAGGCCCATGTGCATTTCAATCCATACATTCACTAGCATTAGAGTCGATATTAGGCCTATATAAGTCTAGTTCATTTCAAAATCTAGGCCCATCTGCATCTTTATGTGTAGTCTAGTCCAAATCTATCCTTAATCAATTCCAATCTAAGTCTAAGTCTAGTCCAATCCAATTCTTAGGTCCATTTAGGCCCAATTCATTCCCTAGGTCTAGTTTGTATTATATGCAAACCCTAGTCAGTCTTCGGACTATAAAGTCAGTCTATGGACTATAAAAGCCCAGTCTTAGGACTATAAAAGTCAGTCTACGAACTATAAAAGCTCAGTCTTAGGACTATAAAGTCAGTCTACGGACTATAAAAGCTCAGTCTTAGGACTATAAAGTCAGTCTACGGACTACAAAAGGCCAGTCTTAGGACTATAAATTTTCCTACATCTAGTTTGCAGTATATGAGTTCAGTCTTAGGACTATAAAATTTCCCTAGGTTTAGTTTACATTACATGTAAACCCTAGTCAGTCTTCGGACTATAAAAGTCAGTCTTAGGACTATAAATTTTCCTACATCTAGTTTGCATTATATGAGTTCAGTCTTAGGACTATAAAATTTCCCTAGGTCTAGTTTGCATTATATGTAAACCCTAATCAGTCTACAAACTATAAAAGTTCATCTCCTAAGTCTAGCGAAGCTAGCATAGGCAATCTTTCAGTCTGTTTGCATAGTCCAGTCCAGTCCATGTCTTGCATATAGTTAGGCCCATGTTTCCACCATGGTCAAGTCGACACTAGTCCAAACCATAATCATTTTCGTTTCCATTTCAAAATCATTTCCCATTTTCATTTCCACTTTCGTTTCTCATTTCTCATCTTCATTTCTCATCTCCATTTCTCGTTTCGAAAGCATCATTTCTAAAAATTTACGAGGTCCATTCGATTTCTGTTCAGGACAGGTCGTGAGATTATAACTTGGGAACGTCCGACAGAGAGGCAACAAAGTCGACCTACTCCCAGACTCGTCAAGCGCATCCTCACATTTTCAGACGAATCTTCCGACTCTTTTGAATCATCATCTGAAATGGGGGACACTAATGAACAGCTCAGTGCCATTATGGCTCAACTCACACTGATGAACTCACGTCTTGAGGACCAAGACAAAAAGATTAAAGCACTGAGGGACAAGCTAACTGAAGAGGACGAGCAAGGCGACACTCCACCACCAATCAAAATTGAGACAGAATTGAGATCTGAAAAACTCGAGCAATTGATCCAGTCAATTCCTGCGCTCGATAGTCAGGCTCATGGCCATGACATCATTGATCCTGAACTAAGGGAAAAACTCCCTAAAAAGGTAACACTGGGTGACCTCCCAAAATTCAAGGGGGTCGAAGAACCAGATGATCACTTGAGAGATTTCTCCATCTCTATGGCTCTCAAGGGCATGAGCAAGGACCTGTTTGCTTATGTCTTTCCTTTAACCTTAGATGCACATCCATCCAAGTGGTTCAGTTCATTGAACAAAGCTAAGCTGAACGACTGGGACTACATCAGAGAAGAGTTCCACAAGCAATACATCTACAATACTCAGCTTCCCATTGACCTTCGTGAGTTGGAATTAACTAAACAAAACTCCAACGAAGACTTTGTCACCTTCCTTAACAGGTGGAGGGAAAAGGCTGCACAAATGACTAACAGGCCATCCCAAGAGGATCAGGTCTGGTTGGTGATCCGTAACCTGCAGCCCAAATATGGGGATCATATCAAGTTCCAACCTATAGAGTCTTTCACGAAGCTCTATAAGGTAGGCCTGCTGATTGAAGAGGAGGTACAGGCCAACAAGAACAAGGGTTCCAATAACAACAACTCTTTCATGAAGAGTAGTAACAACCCTTCTAGCCCTAATGTCAATGCCCTAACTACTGAAAACGGAGGCTATCAAAAGCCTCAACGAGCATTCACTCCATTGGGCATGACTTTGGAAGAAGCCTTCACTAGGCTTCATGCAAAAGGAGCAACACAACCTATCGGTCCCACTCCAGACCCTGCACCTGAAAATTGGCACAAGAAGTGGAACCCTAATGCCTATTGTAAGTACCACCGAGGGAATGGACACCCAACATCTACGTGTTGGGCTTTAAGGAATATTCTACAAGACATGGTTGAAAGTGGCAGACTTCCGATCCCGCCGGCAGCAAAAGTCAATAACAACAGCAACCCCTTGGGAATCATCTCAACAGTGCAGGAGGTTTAGTCATTTAACGCTAGTTTTCTAGGTTGAGTCGGAGAGTCCCTCCCCTAGCTCCTTCATTTCCTTTCCAGTCGAGTCTATGTCATTTAGGTTTTTTTATATTTCAAATAAGCCTTGTGTTATTCATTTTCAATTAATAAAATAATTGCATTTTCATTTTCATTTTCATTGGCCTTCCACCATTTTATTTTATGCTTCTAATTCAATGATGAAACTCGAATCACATAATGAACTTGACAAATAATAACAAAAAGAGATCTGAAACAAAAAAGAGAAAAATAAAAAAAGAAGACATACATTGGATCAGGTTTTATTCCCCTCTCCCTTCGATGCCTTTCATAATCCATCCTCATACAACTAAGGAAAACCAAAAATCCTTTAAACCATCATCTCCATGATACTTAACCAAATAATCCCTCCATTAACCAAAGCTCCACAAATATCCTTCAAGCCTTCCAATACCTTAAGCCAAACTTGTGTACAAGCCTTATTACATCAAAATATATCAATGCCAGGCAAAAGCAAAGAGTGAAAAAAATCCAAAGTGCGAAAAAAAATGAAAAAGCAAAAGAAAACGCACAAGACAAAAAGAAAAAAGTACAAAAAAGAAAGAGCCAAAGGCAAAGACATAAAAGTCAAGCTAGGGGGCTTGCACACAAGTTCTACCCCTCATTCAAATCCTACAATCCATCAAAACCCTTAACCTTTAATCCAAATCCATGACTCTTCATTCCTCTAACCAATTAAACCTTCATCAAAACCTCAAGCCTTAGATCTTTCACCTTTCAACCTGCCATCAACCCTTCTATAACTCCTTTTTCAAGGTATGTCCAAGCCCGCTAGGTTGAAAACCCGAAAGGGTGGCCTAGGCAAAAGTTAGGGCACAAAATAATAATTATAATAAAAAAAGAAATCAGATCCAGAACTACGAATGGTCTGATTCCGCAAGGATACGTAGGAATCCTCATCTCGAGGTCCGACCGCTTCAACAAAATAAAATTAGTCATGGTCTAATGATTTGACTTTCTAGGATTTAGGAGCATAATCTCTTTCTAGATCCCGACATAGACTCGAGTCTGCACCTAACCTCGTTAAAGCCTTTTCCCACCTATATTTATTCAAGTCACAAATTTAAACCTTTTTATTTTTCAATCCAAGCTCTCCTTGTCCCTGAAGGACTCTCCGACAATTCCATGGTTTCTGGCGATATTTGACTTTGCCTAATCAACTTCCCAAAGAAGAATCCCCAGTACAATCCCCAGTGACAACTTTCAACATTCAAGACATAGCAACTACGCTTCAATATCAGATCAAGTACATTTCGATTAAGCCTCATGCCTAATTCAAGGCAAGCTCACCTGAAGTGGGGGCTTCCTATGTGTGGTGGTTCCTCCAATTCAAATCAAATTCCCGAAAAGTTGTAATCCGCGGACCTCATTTACAAACCCCGATCATTTACTAAAAAACGATTATAAAAAATAATTCAATCTATTTCTAATCATTCTATCATTCTATACATCTTCTAGCATTGCAAAACCCTGACCTTGCATTGCAGCTTTGCAAAATCCTCACCTTGCATTGCATTTCATACATTCTAGTCTTGCATAACCTTGACCTTGCATGACGTGTCATCCCTTAGCTTTGCATAATCTTAATCCTTGCATAGCGTCTCATGCATCCTAAGAGAGTCTAAGTTTGCATTATTTGCATCACTATGTGCTTATGTGAGTTGTTTGCACCTATCTGCTAACATCTTTCCTTGCAGGTAATCAGATTGCTTGTAGTTATTGTCCTGCATACTAACTTTGTTTTGCAGAGACCGGCGGTTACTGATCAGCTCTAAACTGCAGAGCGTTTAGAATCGTTCTCCGTCCCGACACCGTATACTTTGACTATCGGTTTCCTGAACCTCAGTCAAAGTGGGGGCTTCTGTAGACACATAATCGTGTCTCCCCATTTAAGGATCCGATGATGAAACATACCGTGGTCTTAATTGGTCCGATCCAAGGGCAGAACAGTCTGAAGAGCCATTCAAAACCATTTCGAAAAGTGTTAAAGTCCTATTTTAAAAGCTCAATTAATTATTCATGATAATTAATTGTATTTGAGCCTAATTCTTTGAAAAGCCCAATTAATTGATAATTAATTGATTTATTTTAATAAATAAATATTTTCAAAAGATATATTTTTAAAGTCAAGATCAGATTTTAACTCGTAAAATCAGATTTTCGTAATTAAAGGATAAAAGAAATATTTTTAAACGCGTTCTAAATAAAGCTGGCAAAGGCACAGCAGGAGCCAGGCTTGTGCGCCTAGCGCACCAACCTGCTGCTGGCGCAGGGCCTTGCGCCTGGCGCACGTCTGTGCGTCAGGTGCAGCTCTGTCCACGTGTCAGGTGCACTAATCTGCACTTGACACGTGGATTTCTGACTCATTCAGAGTCCTGTGTCAGACGCGACACCCTGCTTGAGACGCGGATTTTCTTTCTTATATTTTTCAAAGCGCGTACCACGTGTACACTTTTTATTGGTCATGCCGCGTCATACACTTGCCACATCAGTTGCGCCTGGCGCAGCAGTCGCGTGAGGCGCAATGCTGTTTTCTCTATAAATACGCCTGATTTCCGTACAGATTGCACGACGGATTTTTCATATTAACACACTTCGAACTCGACGAATAGTTTATGAATTCTCTCTACGAACTAAAAAACTTCCCTACAAAACTCATAACTTTCAAACACAAATACATTCAATCTACATACTTTCAGACATTCAGATTTCCAGGCTTCACGATTGCTCGTCCCGAAGGTTGTCAATCTCTCAGACCCAAGCCACGGTATAATCCTGAGGGTCCTTAAATAAATTATTTTTATATTGAAGTTACTAATAGTTTTCTTTCCTGATGTAGATCTTTAATATAAAATCGCTCTACTGTATATTCTAAACCTTTTTTTTCCTTCTTTTTATTTCTTTTCACATACTCCCTCCGTCCCAGAATAGTCTGAACACTTTCCTTTTATGTTCCCAAATTAGTTTGAACACTTCTTTTTTTGGCATGGTCCCACCATTAATATATTATTTCTCTTACACATCTTTGACCCACACTCCACCTTTATTCAAAAAAAAGTTACCCAAGTTTCTCTCTCCTCTAATAAAAAATACCCCACCAACTCCTATCACATCTACTTTTTAAATAAAATAACATTTGACAACCACACTACAACTTATCACCTTAAACTACGTGTCCCAACAAGTGTTCAGATCTTTCTGAGACGGAGGTAGTATTATTATATGCCTGCCTGATCATTATATGCATATTATATGATTGTCCCTGCTTCATTGCTTTTATCACCCCACATGTTATTTTTGCTAATCAAAGACCTAAATATATGTTCTAACATTAATCAGATTAATTTGGACAAGTTGCTAGGTTCCCTGTAATATTAATTGCCTAATAACATGTCACTAAATATTAGTCTTTTTATGTGTTTCCTGAACCAATTTAGACTAAATATTTTTAGGGTGCTTAAAATATTATATGATTATTCTTTGGCATAAATTCTGTAATGAATCGATATTTAGTAGAGACCAACTTTGGGCGAATGTGGTTCATTATGACTATATTCGTACCCTCACCCCCGAATTGAACTCAATCTTTGGTTCATTTAGACCATCTATGGAGTCAGGACGGAGAAATCTACATTGGATAATTTGTCCCTATAATTTTCCCATATCCAATTAGGTTTATGATTCTTCCTAAAAAGAATTGTTGGCGACTTCTTTCAATACAAAACAATTTTCAATAAAACCTTTACAGTGGGGTAGTCAAATCCTAATACGCGCTCACACCGCGTAGGCGAAATTAAAACACACCTACAGGGAGATCGACGGGGAAGGGGAAGGGGAAGGGGGAGGGGGAAATCGACGGGCGGCGGACGAGTGGAGGAGGAGGGGGTGGGGGAGGGGTTGCGGTGGTGGAGTGGAGGGAGGAGAGGGTGGGTCTTTGGGGTGGGGTTGGGTGGGGTGGAAGGGGAGGGGTGGTGGGCTGGGTGGGTTAGGGTTTGGGGGAGGGGAGGATGGGTTAGGGTTTAGAATTAGGGTTATAGTTAGGGCTAGGGTTAGGTTTAGGGTATTAGGATTTTAGGGTTAGTGGTTAAGGGTGGCAAAATCGTAAATAAAGCTAACGGTGAGTTAACGACAGTTGGCAAAAGGGTATATCGTGAATGTTTTCGGAAACTCAGCGGTATATGGTGAATTTTTGAAACATTGAGGGTATATGATGAATTTCTTGATTTGTCAGGGGTATATGGTAAAATAACCGTTTAATCTATTTAGTGACCAATTTAATCCATTCCGTTTTCACATTCTTTAATCCATCTAGTGACTAGTTTAGTCTATTCAGTGACTGGATTTATTCTAGAATGGCCAAGGATATTTTGGCTATTCCAATCACTTCTGTTGCTTCTGAATCTTCATTCAGCATGGAAGGGAGAATTTTGATCAAATATAGGTCATCTTTACTTCCTAAGAATGTTGAGGCTTTTGTCACTACTCAAAAATGGTTGTTTGGTTATCTTAAAGAAGAAGAATTAGAGAGTTGTCTAAATGCAATGGATGAGACAGATTGTGTGGATGATGATATTGATGTTCTTTCGCTTCCTACGGTATGTTATGTGTTTTGTGTGTTAGTGTGAACCATTTTTATTTGTTCTAAATTCAAAATTCTTATGGAATATTTTTTAGGTGGAATAACCACCTTGTGCTGCTGCCGTACCCCGTTGTCGCTAACCATCAGGTTTTTGTTGCTGTTCAATGAGATTTCCAGTTTTGAGCTGGTTTTGCAACAATTGGTTGTTGTATTTATTTTCTATCTGGTGGCAAGTTTGATACTTTAAGTTTGGAATTTTTTTGTTAGGCTTTTTAAACTATTGATTTTGGTTTTCATTTGTTGGACATGGTCTCCTCTTGCGAGACTAGTGGATGTTTGTGATGCTTGATTAGGATCCGTTGAGCTTGATATGGTGCTGTTTTGTTGGGTGTTGGGTTTTTTAAGCTTGGTATGGTGATGTTTTGTTGGTGTGGTTGGATTTGTTGGGCTTGGTTTCTGCCTTTTTAGGTGCTGGTTGGATTATGTTGAGTTTGTTTTGTTGCTAGTTAGATTCTGTTGAGCTTGATAATTGCCCCTTTTTGGAATAAGGCTTCAAAACATTTATTTCAGTTTGTTGAATATAATACTGAAACAACCCAAGTAACTATGTTGGGAACTCTCACTATAATCTATATTTTGGAATAATTTGTCTCTTTTTGAAATCAAGTTATTAATTGTTGGATCATTTTGGTAAACTATAGTGAGGTGATGCCAATAGTTTCTTGTTGGATTCAAGTCATCGTGTTTAGCAATTTTGTTAAATGTTATTGGGCCAAGTGCTCGATGACGAAAATATTCCGAGAGGCCATCTTAAAGATCTTATCTTTTTCGAAACATAACATTCGTTATGGTTGGATTTTGTTGAGCTTGTTTTGTTGCTGTTTGGGTTCTATTGAGCTTGATAATTGCCCCTTTTTGGAATAAGGTTTCAAAATATTTATCCCAGTTTGCTAATTATAATGATTGAAACCAAGTTACTATGTTGGGAACTCTCACTATAGTACACATTTTGAAATAGTTTGTCCCTTTTTGGAATAACGTTGTATAATTGTTGGATGATTTTGGTAAACTATAGTGAGGTGATGCCCATAGTTTCTTGATGGATTCAAGTCATTGTGTTTGACAATTTGGGTAAATGTTTTGGGGCCATGTGTTCGATGATGAAAATACTCTGAGAGTCCAATTTTTAAATTCTTATCTTTTTCAAAATATAACATTTGGTATGGTTGGTAAGTTACTTTTTACATAAATTGTTCCAATTTTTTTTTTCTTTTCATTTGTTATTTATGTTAACTTTATTTTTTGTCTTGTAGGTTGGAAAGAGTGGCAAATGATTAAGATATGAGATTTAGGACTTTAGGATGTATTGTAAACTGAATTGGATTATTTAGTAGAGTTTTTTTGGTCTTTGATTTGTAGCTCTGTTATAATTTGTAAATTACATTGTGATATTAAGTAAACTTTGTATTTGGTATTTTACATTTAATCCATGATATTTAAGTATAATTTTTTTCTTTAGTTCTATAATGTTTATTATAAGTTTAGTTCCTTAAACATTCCTAGCTAGAACATTAAATTGCTTTTGCAAATAATCAAAATAGTGTAGCAGCACCGAGCATAAGTAACCGAGAATAAAATATCTAGCAACCAAAATGCATGGGGCGTGTTAAGGTAGAACTATTAACATTTAACAAGAATGAATTCCTTGAATTATCTTTGGAGAATCATTACATTTCTTGTGATTCTCATAGTTGTCTTATTTCTTAAAACTAGTTAGATAAATTTACGAATAATCATAAACTCCATTTAACTATACAAGTATTTTTCTTTATTAAAATACATAAAGGTTTTGTTCATTGAATGTTGACTATTGAGAATTCGACTTTTTAAATTAGAAATAGGATTTTTTAACAAGAATAATACAAACTTTTTGCCCGTTCTCTCGCAATAATACAAAATTTTGATTATTTTTTAATAATACAAACTTTTGATCAAAATTCCTCCAGTAGGACAATACCGGTTGTTAACTTGTTGTAGGAGGTAACTAGCTGAGATGGTTCAGGTGGGTGGGGGGTTGGGGGAGGAGGGACAAAGAAGAAAGATCATTTTGTAATTTTTTTTTTACTTGTTTTACCGGTTACAAGTCAACTTGACCTACTGGAGGAATTTTGATGTAAAGTTTGTATTATTAAAAAATAATCAAAAGTTTGTATTATTACGAGAGAACGGGAAAAAGTTTATATTATTGTAATTAAAAAATCCTTAGAAATATAATGTAATATTTATTTAACCAGTTAGTAAATACAAATAGTAGTTGAAATCGTGTGTTTTTATCTTTGTCTATTTATTAAGGTGTCATGCCATTGTATGCCAAGAAATTAGGTAAATTAAAAAAAATTAAGAAATAAGTTGTTACATTTTGAAATAGTTTTATTTGGTACAGTTTTATTCAGTTTGATTCACTTCAGTTTAAAATAGTTATATTTAGTTCAATTTAAAACAGTTTGATTCAGTTCAGTTTAAAACAGTTTGATTTAGTTTAGTTAAAAACAGTTTAAAATAGTTTTCAGTTAAATTCAGATCATTTTCAGTTCAGTTCAATTGAGTTTAAACCGGTTTTCCGTGTAGTTAATTACAGTTTAGTTTGTTTTCGGTTGAGTTTTAGTTCAGTTAATTACAATTTACTTTAATCTGATTGACTTTTTTTTTTACCTTTTAGTTATGGGTCAATTCAGTTTACTTTTTTCAGTTCAGTTGGTAATCAGTTTGCAGTTTAACCATCGGTTTTCAATTAAACTGACAGCACTATCTATAGCAATGCCTAATTTTTGGCCAATGCCTTTGTCTGCAATTCTTTCTTTCTTTTGGCCCAAGCTCTTGCATTAGGATTAATGTGGTATTCAAAATAGAAAAAATGTTCTTTTACATGAAGAATTTAAACTACAAACATTTTTGCCAGAGTTTTATTTTTATTGTTATGTCATGGTCTCATGGAAAAACGCTTCCCAAAAGTCATAGGTTTTAGCCACAATTAACAATTTATATAAAGAGCAAATTTGAACGCAGGTAATTTTTAATTTAAATGCTTTCTTGCACATTAACTACATCTGAATTCATCTTAATGTCTCAAATTAAGCTTATTTCAAATGCTTTGTTCAACCAAAATCCGAGGTCCAAGACTTAAAATAACCACATTTTCAGAGCCCTATAGGTGTAAGATTATTATCAATAGGAAAAACACATGGTCTTCTGCTCCTCTTAAAACCTCATCACCAAAAAAAAGTAACCAGTACAATAATGTCTTTGACAACCTTAAACCCTCTCCTTCTCATGCACTTGTTTACTTCTACCCTTTGGTTGCCCGTCTCGTGACCATCTAACACGAAGAGGAGCATAGTTCCTCCATGTTTGTCGATTGCAGAAAGGCTTCAATTGGTAGGGCGTAAAACATGTTTTTGGAAAACCTTTTTCATCTATTTTTAATTTTACATTGTTTGGTTTGTAAAGGAGTGTAAAACCATTTTCCTTAGGAATAAAATTTGCTCTCTCAATGATGGAAAACCATTTTCCCTTCAAAATGAAGGGAAAACTATTTTCCTTTTTTTTCCTTATCTCTCTTGCACACTCCTCTCACTACCTCCTTACTTTTCCTTTTATTTTACTTTCGTTTCATCATTTTTCTTACATGGAACCAAACAACTCGAAAACAAATTTTAGAATTGTGTTTTCCATTGTAAATTGTTTTCCATGAAAATCATTTTACACTGAAAATGTTTTACATCCAACCAAATAGAGCCTATTGATTGTCAATTCTCGCTTCGATCTAGGCAAGCGGCAAGTCAATCATGACGGATTGACGGTTACACAAGTGACAAGAGCTCTTTCGTCACTTCAAATGACAGAGTTTGCTGATGAGGTGTTCATCGCTTGCTGCATCAACCATTGTCTACGCGATGACACCGTCCTGTCGATCTTTGGCAATGCATTGTCTGAAATTTTCACACACATCATCATCACATCATCATCAACAACAACAACAAGAACAACAATTATCTCACGTCTACATGTTAAACCACCCCAACACTTTCTGATAACTTTTTTGACGTTAAATTTGCCTTACATGGAGGCCAAAGAATTCATTGTCTCTTACTAAGTGATAGAATTTTCCAATTCAAAGTTGCATCATGGCGGAACTCCAAGCTAAGGCTAACATGGAGATTAACGTTAACCGCACTAGGGTCACCATAATCTTTTTTCAAACCCTTATGAGGGTTTTGTATTGAAGTCCATCTATAACACTCCAATTATTCTCTCTATTTTAAAAGTACTTTTTCAATATCCTTTTAAAAAAAGTACTTTTTCAATAATTAATAAAGAATTATTAAAATAATACTGCCACATGTGAAAACTGAAAACGTTTCAACTTATTCATAATTTTACAGCAAAAAATAATAAAATATTTCAAAATAAATAAATAAAAGTGAAACTAAAGATCTTACATCTTGGAACCAATCATGGCCCACTAAACCAAACTAAGAGTCCGTTCTGTTCAACTTATTTTAACTTATATAAGATTTTATAAGATCGATAAGATAAGATAAGATAAGATAAGATAAGATAAGATCAGATAAGATAAAATAAGATGTTAGACACACTCAATAAACTATCTTATAAGATAAGATAAGATCAGATAAGATAAGATTTTATAAGATCTTATAAAATAAGATAAGATAAGACAAAATAAGTTGAACAGAACAGATCAATAAATAAAAATCAAACAACAAAGTCAAACCAAAGGTCAAATCAATAGTCAACTCTAGAGTTTTAAAACAAATCCCAAAAATAATATCTAAGAACAACCAAATTAAAATCCAACCAAAACCATGCAACAAAATAAAATAGCTACACTCGCACTCCCATGCATCATGATCTTCCACCTGAAAAAGAGCTATGACCTATATTGATGCAAGTGACTATTCACCAAACAATACGTAGTAAAGATGGGTCGTCACATGATCAATAAGGCATAAACCATGATCAACATATAAAGTACGAGCAAACAAGAAGTCATAAAGTTTATTTTAATAAAACCAAACAACTAGCATGATACTACAGAATAAAATAAAAGTCATGCACTGCAGGGAGCGTAGATAATAGTAGAATAAAACATGACTCCAATACTAACTTGATTATTTAATTAGGTTGGATAAGCAATGAACGAGTTTTCCAAACCAAACCAGTCTTCTATAAGAGGACGAGGCAACATGCGCGACTCTATGCCTCTAAAACCAATCGATCTCAACAAAATTATACTTCCTCCGTTCTTTTTCTATTGCAACAATGAAAATTTTATACTATTCACTCACCACCCTTTCACTATCTCTTGTGATTTTTACGTAAGGAAAAATATAGTCATGTGGGATCTTGTTAGATTCGTCTCGATTTATCCTTTCAAAATATCAAATTTGTATAATTTTTACTAGAACATAATTAAAGATATTAACAGTTAAAGTTGTGCATTGGCAAGCGTGAAAACTCTATTGTTGCAATAGAAAAAGAACAGAGGTAGTATATAAGAGAGACACATCGATCAAGCCATGGGTTACTACCTTGTACGCCAACTCTTAGTGTTCTTCAGACGTGCACTAATCTAGAGTTTTATTGCTAGCTTATTTTCTTCACTTAAGTGAGTAATTGATTAAACAAAAACCAACAATCAAAACCAACACTCAGATAATATATTTTATCTTTGACTAATAAAAGTGATCACAGAACAACCAATTCCATAACCATTAGTCCTTTAATCCAAGATGTTTAATAAAATCAACAATAATCAATGTCATTAAGACATACCTTTCCACTTACTCCATCACAAATCCGTGATTGTGAAAGAATAATAACTAATAAAGTATGGAATAATACTACGATTTATTTCAATAACCAAATTTACCTTAGCACAAATAATAAATATTAAACATAGATTAATATACTATTAAATCCAATCCCACCTTTACTAATCATAGGTAATAAATAAACATGATTAATAAATAATCAAATCCCATTACATGCTTGTATCAACAATCCATACAAAAACATAATAAATAAATACACACATGTTGCTACACAACAACCATGGAAACATGATATTTCGTCGCAAATAATCTTGCCTAAAACCTATCAAAGTTTCCTAAGCATGATACTAAGTTGCAAAACCAATCCTAGTACATGATACTATGTCCTAAACTCTTAGACATTCACGTACCTTGTGTAATCTACTCTTTGGGCCACCTTTATGCACTAAAAATAACTCCTCAAGTAGTATTCCTCTCCTACAAGTAATAATAAGATGAATATTAATCATCACCTTAAAAATTCCATCATTCTAAAACTCACTTAAAAGTTCCATAAAACCATTCCTTTGACATCAAAGTCTCAACCTTTTAAAACTATATAATCATAGTAGTAATACTTTACTCTTTAAAAACCCATAAAAACTCATAATTTAACACTTAAAAATCCCTAAAGTTTAAACCTTTAAATCTGAATTTTTAGAGTATTAATATTATAATCTATACTAGAGGTGTCAAAAACTGGGCCGACCCACGGGTGAACCCGCATGCGACCCAGACCCAACCTGTTCCGAGCCGAGAGTGGTCGGTTGGAAAGCCGACCCATTCCGACCCAGTGTTCACCCGTGCCCAGTTTAACCCGTGGAATTAGTAACCCAACCTGAGTTTGGCCGACCCAGTTGTACCCGTACCCAGTTGCACCCGTGAATAACGACCCAGACCCAACCTGTTTCCGACCCAAAATGACCCGCACCCAACTTCACCCGCCAATGACCCAGTTAAACCCACCCGGTTATCACCCAACCCAGTTATCACCCAACCCGGTTACCACCCAACCCGGTTGTGACCCAACCCAGTATCACCGACCCGGGTTCGACCCAACTCGGCTATCACCGACCCGGTTGTGACCCAACCCGGCTATCACCGACCCGGTTGTGACCCAACCCGGCTATCACCGACCCGGGTTGTGACCCAACCCAGCTATCACCGACCCGGTTTCGACCCAACCCCTGTTAGCACCCGACCCAACTAAACCCGACTCAATGCCATTCCGACCCAACACCATTTATTTGTTTTTGGGGTGCAAGACCGAAGACGTATAAGATTACCATTTATTTCAAGTTTTATCTTTCTTTTATTTTTTTCAAAAATCGATGGAACACATTTTTTGATTTTTTTCGACAAGTACATTAATATTTGGAGTAGTTCTCGATTAGGCGGAGGCCGGAGATGAAACACATAGTTTCGTTGTTAGACATGCATTTAAGCCATGACTTCCGTACACCATAGGGCATAATCCATAAGGTATCTTAATTCTTAACCTCCAACTTTTTCTTAATTTATGTAAATAGTTGAATTGAATTAATCATTATGTACATTTTCAGCCCATTTATATTTGGAACGTGTTAGAACGTGTTTGAACAAGTGTGTTTGAACGTGTTCATTATGTACATTTTCAACCCATTTTCAGCCCATTTATATTATCCATAAGACTTACTTAATGTTTAAACGTGTTCGGTCCTTGTTACTTAATGTTTTAATGTCTAATAAAGAAATAGTGAAGACGTCTCTCTCTAACGATCAAACATTTGTTTTACTTAGTATTTAATAAATATTAGAAATAAAATAAATAAAATCGAGACTTAAAGTATTAAATAAAAAAAATATATGAAATTAAAATTGAACAAAAACCGCCATTAATCATTCCAAGCTTCCAACATCTTTACAAAATCAACGAACCCTAATATAAAAGGGGAAACATCCATTACATCCAACAAGTTAGATTATCATTACTAATAAGCAAAAAAATTACATAATGATCATCATTTACATGGCCCAACAAAGCAGCAAAAAGTTAGTACAAAAAATTCCAATATCCTACCAAGGCGACCACTAATACTCCCCTTCAATTCCAAAAAATTTCAAAAAGTTAGTACAAAAAGTTGGTATCTCATGACCTTCATCAATTTTGCACTTGATGTACCTGAAATTATAAACTCAAAAATTTCTAAATAAAAGAATATTAAAAATAAATACCAAAGACAGATTTTTGAGAGAAATAAGGCGAGCAAAAAAGAATAAAATATCTAAAACATTTGGTATAAAAAAATAGCTCTCGGGTACAAATTTCACCTCATCATCGAGCACTCGACTCTAATTGACAACACAACTTAACACGACAAGAAAGCCAAGCAAAGAGACACAAGCATCATCAATACCAACCAAGTATGTATCATGTTCAATTAAGGCGAAGCAACGAAATGAGAGATGCATTGTGACACTAAGGGCAAAACAAGTGTGTAAAGTTAAATGTTGGCAAAAAAAGTCGCTAACAACCATAGGGCAAAGGTGGAAGACAAGAGAAAGAACAACTACGGCTCTCGGGTACAAATTTCACCTCATCATCGAGCACTCGACTCTAATTGACAACATAACTTAACACAACAAGAAAGCCAGAAAGTGACACAAGCATCAACAATACCAACCAAGTATGTATCATGTTCAATGAAGGCAGCAACAAAAATTAAGAGATGCATTGTGACACTAAGGGCAAAACAAGTGTGTAAAGTTAAATGTAGGCAAAAAAGTCGCTAACAACCATAGGGCAAAGGTGGAAGACAAGGGAAAGAACAACTACGGCTCTCGGGTACAAATTTCACCTCATCATCGAGCACTCGACTCTAAGTGACAACACAACTTAACACAACAAGAAAGCCAGCAAAGTGACACAAGCATCAACAATACCAAGCAAGTATGTATCATGTTCAATGAAGGCAAGAACAAAAATTTAGAGATGCATTGTGACACTAAGGGCAAAACAAGTTGTGTAAAGTTAAATGTAGGCAAAAAAGTCGCTAACCATAGGACTCCAATTATCTTTGCGCAAGGGACATTAATTTATTAAGCAAAAGGATATTGAACAACTAAACCAAACCCAAAATACACCATCAACAATGGGCCAAAACAAAAACCAAGCAAACCACCATCACCAAAACAGCCATTAATAATAGGCCAAAACAAAAACCAAGAAACCACCATCACCAAAACGACCATCAACAATAGGCCAAAACAAAAACCAGCAACAAACCATCACCAAAACAGCCATCGAGCAATAGGCCAAAACAAAAACCAAGCAACAAACCATCACCAAAACAGACCATCAACAATAAGCCAAAACAAAAACCAGCAAACCACCATCACCAAAACAGCCATGAAGGCATGAACCATCAAACAAAAACATCACAGTTTAAGGGATTGAATCATAATCAATATCAAAAGGCTCCGTATCCTTAACAACCTCAAGAGACTCCTCATCCTCATCCTTAGAATAACCAAATATCCAATTTTGGCAAGTCACTATAGCCTCAACATTTTTGGGCGACAAACGTGTGCGGTACTTTGTTAAAATTCTGCCCCCCATACTAAATGAAGACTCGGAAGCCACAGATGTAATGGGGATAGCCAAAACATCTCTAGCCATCCGAGCCACAATAGGATAAACGGTCACATGAGATTTCCAATAAGCCAAAACATCAAAGTGGTCATCTTGGTCAGGAGGAACATGTGGGGCATTGAAATATGATTCCATATCATTTTCAACACCCCTACTAGCAGCAACATTGGCACCAAAACTCTAAAAAACAGCAAAGTAAATAGTATATCACTAAACTATTCCCAAACAGCAATCACTAATAGATTAAAATGATACACATAATAGCCAACCTTTCCTAAATTGGCCTTCTTAAATGGACGGGCAAGTGACCTTGCAAAACTTGGAGTGGAGGACTCAGAACCGGTAGTCACAGAAGATGTAGTGGAAGAAGATTGTAGGTGAGAATAAACAGTAGCATAGTGCATATACAACTCACTAAAAGCATCAACAGCTTCTTTAACCTTACCATTAAGATCTTCAGGCAAATAAACAGTAGCATACAACTCATGAACAAAGTTTTTTTTGTAACGGGGATCAAGCATAATAGCAATAGTAAGAATTAGAGAATAATTTTGCCAATATTTGTTAAATTTTTGATACATAGGAGCCGCCATAAGACGAATAGAATCAGTTGGGTTTTCTTGAGCATAATACAAAAGACTTTCAATCAAAACAATATTCTCCACATATAAGTTAGCAGTGGGGTAATCAGAACCAGAAAAAAGACATGTAATATCATAAAACGGTTCAAGAAAATCACAAACATTTTGGACAGTTTCCCATTCAAAATCACTTAAAGAAACATCTAAACCATGCTCAAGCAAACAATACCTATCTACAGCCTCCCTAGCTTCTAAACACCTACGAAGCATAAGAAAAGTAGAATTCCAACAAGTACGTACATCGCCAATTAACAAACCGAGAAAAACCGGTGTTGACATACTTAACACAATCATCAAACCTCTCTTTCCTAATGTTCGAATAAGAAACATATGAAACAACTTGTTGCAACTTTGTAACAGTTTTATCCATAAACTTAAAACCAGCTTGAACAATCAAATTCAATATATGGGCAAAGACATCTAATATGAAAAAATTTACCGAACAAGGCAGCATATTAGTCCTATTTAAGTCCCTAACCATTTCTTGAATCATAACATCATTGGCGAGTAGCATTATCACAAGTTAAAGAAAACACTTTATCTCTAATATTCCACTCATCAAACAAATCAAGAGTAAACTTACCCAACTCCTTACCAGTGTGGGAACCAGGAAAATGTCGAAAAACAAGAATTTTAGAACGTAGCACCCAAGAGTTATCAACATAATGAGCGAGTCAAAACAGTGAAACTAACATTGTTAAGAAGCGAGACCACAAATCACAAGTACAACAGATTTTTCCTTCTAAATTACCTATAGCTATTTTTAATTGAGTTTTAAGGGCGAGAAACCGATTAGTACAATGCTTAAGCATAGTATTCCTAGAAATATGTTTCACATTAGGATTCAAGTAAGAAAGTAATTCTCTATGCTTAGCATGCTCAAGCATCAAAAAAGGATATCCATGACACATAATAGCTTCAACAAATATACGACGAAAAGTTTTTTGATCATAATGAACCCCAGGTTGAAGTTGCTTAACTTTTAAGTAAGGTTCACATTTTTCTAAGTGTTTATTTTGGTTATTAGTACCTTGTGTTCCCTCGGCACGATAGGTTTTAACATTACGGTGCTTACATGTAGAAAAAATCTTACCATCTTCTCGTTTTAAACAAAGTAAAGTCTTTGCCAAACCTTAGGCATACGCCTCCCAAACAGGACGGGGTCATGGGTTTGGGGAGAAACGGTTTCCTCATCAACGAGACAAAGAATTTGACCCAATAATAGAGTTGAGTGTCAATGGATGAACTGAAAAACAAGTCAAACGTATTGAATTCTAGGGTTAGGGTTCGGTAATGTGTGGGGTTAGATCGGATTTAAGAGTCAAAGTCAAGTTTAATGGTTTAGGGCGAGGTTAAAGAATGTTCCGGATCTCCCATTAAAAAAACAGTCACATAATGAATTTATTATTCAATTCAATATAAAAGAATTTATTCAATTTAATATACAACTATAATTATTATAACAAAATAAATGTTCCGCATCTCACATTTAGGGTTTAGGGCGGGTTTAAGAATGTTTACAAAATGTATGTTCGAGATCTCACATAAAAAACAGTCACATTATGAATTAATTAATCAATTTAATATAAAAGAATTGGTTCAATTTAATATACAATTTTAATTATTTTACAAAATGTAAGTTCCATATCTCACATAAAAAAAAACAGTCATGTAATGAATTATTCAATTTAATACAAAATAATTGATTCAATTTAGTATACATTTATAATTATTTTTACAAAATCTATGTTGAAAATGTCACATAAAAAAACAGTCACATTATGAATTAATTAATCAATTTAATATAAAAGAATTGGTTCAATTTAATATACAATCGGGGTTTAGGGTTTAGGGTTTTAGGGTTTAGGGTTAGGGTTAGGGTTAGGGTTAGGGTTTAGGGTTTAGGGTTTAGGGTTTAGGGTTTAGGGTTTAGGGTTTAGGGTTTAGGGTTTAGGGTTTATGGTTTAGGGTTTAGGGTTTAGGGTTTTATCCCCAACCCTAAACTCAAACCCTAAACAAAAACCCTAAGCTCTAGACCCTAAACGAAACCCTAAACGAAAACCCTAAACAATCAAACCCTAAACAGTCAAGCCCTAAATAGTCAAGCCCTAAACCCTAGTCAAGGCCTAAATAGTCAAGCCCTAAAGGCTAAACAAAGCTCAAAACTTGCACCCGAAAAAAAAGCCCAAAACTTGCACCCGAAAAACGGGAACATACATGAACCGATGAACGAACTTATGAACCCGAACGAGAGAACACAAACCCTAGATCATTTTATTATTTAACATAAATAAATTTTATTAATTTTATTATTCAATTTAAGTAAAAGTGTAAAATCCGAGGCTAGATTCTAGAACACAAACCCTAGATGATTTTATTATTCAGATCTCACATTTTCCGTACATAAATAAAAGGCAAAATAATACAAAAAAGATAGAAAAAAAATCACTATGAAGAACTGAACTTGAAAAACAGTAGCAAACATGGCAAAAGATCCCAAAATAATCTAGATCTGGACACAAAAAAAAACAAGTAAAGTTCAAAAAAAAAGTATAGATATCAGATCTCACATAGTAACATACTCACATTCATAATTTCACATTAAATTATAATTATGATTTATGAAGTTCCAGGTCTGATTTTAAGGCAAAATAAAAGGCAAACATGGCTTTCTAACATACAAAGGCAAATTCGGATCTCACATTTTCCGTATATAAATAAAAGGCAAAATAATACAAAAAAAGATACAAAAAAATCACTATGAACAACTGAACTTGAAAAACAGTAGCAAACATGGCAAAAGATCACAAAATAATCTAGTTACGGACACAAAAAAAACTTAAAAACATACAAAAAGTAAAATAGTAAAAAGCTGAACTTTACTTGAAATAGCAAACATGGAAAAAAAATCTCACAATCTAGATCTCACATATTCCGTAAAAAACTGAAATAGCAAACATGGAAAAATAATCCCAAAATAATCTAGATCTGGACAAAAAAAACAAGTAAAGGTAAAAAAAAATATAGATCTCAAACAAATGTCACATGATATTCAAAAAATAGTATAGATATCAGATCTCACATAAAAAAACTTTAAAACATAGCCACATACTCACAATCTCACATATTCCATATAAAAATAAAAAGTAAAATAATACAAAAAAAAGATACAAAAATAAATCACTACGAAGAACTGAAGTTGAAAAAAAGTAAGAAACATGGAAAAAAGATCCCAAAATAATCTAGATCCGGACAAAAACAACAAGTAAAGTTAAAAAAAAGTATAGATCTCAAACACATGTCACATGATATTCGAAAATAGTATAGATATCGGATCGCGTAACATACTCACATTCACAATTTCAAGTAAAATAATAAAAAAATCAAGATCTTCAAAAAAAACAAGTAAAATTAAAAACAAACATCATATTCCGATAAATCCGCAAACCGGACCAGCATATATTCCCACAATCACATGCAAGGGCAGATCTTCCTAAATCTAAAAAAAAAAAAAAACGAGAACTCTAGGAAAAAGAAAACTTACCCGGTGGTTGCGACATAATTTTTTGAAGAATAAATTTGCGTTTTTTTTTTTTTTTTTTGCTTTATTTTGCTTCTTCTTGGACGAAAGCTTTGTTTTTTATGATCTTCACTTCTTAACAGCTTGAAGAATCGGCCCTTAAGTCTTCAACCCTTCGAGCCGTGTGAAACCCGAATAAGAGAGATTATTACCCCAATCTACAATTTGCAAATAAAGAGTGAAACCGTAATAAGAGAGAGGAGAGACGAGAGAAAAGAAAAGAAAATGAAGAAAATGAGAGATTAGATCCGAATTCGAGGAAGTGAGGAAGTGAGGAAGTGAGAGGATGAGTCATGAGAGAAAAACTCAAAAACCTAATTCGGAGAGAAAAGCCGGAATGAGAGAGAAATGAAGTGAGGAAATGAGCGTGTGACCTAGAAAATTAGGTTTATATACCAAGGGGCATTAGGGGGAGGTTTAGGGTTAGATCAAGGGTTGAGATTTATTCATTTATGGTTAGATCAACGGTTGAGGTTTAGGGTTAGATCAAAGGTTGAGATTTAACCATTGTTTGAATGAGTGGGTAAGATTAATTTTTGTAAGTTCATTTAGGGTTTTTAGTAAAGATTTCGATTTTAGATT